>JAKCOX010000001.1:19219736-19762236 GCA_022605575.1 Laterallus jamaicensis coturniculus
CACTTCTGTGTTTTCTGCTTGATTTCTTCTTAGTTCAAAATTTTATATATATATATATATATATATAAAAGGCTACTGAGAGGGAATAGGTACTTAAAATACTTTCCTTTGAATGACAAATACTTATTTCTCATTTTTCCTGGAAGATGTATCATTATCTACTTTATTCTTGAAGCCAGTGAATTTATATTTCTCACTTAAATTAGTCCCAGCAGCTGCATCAAACTGCCTTTCTCCTAGATTGAGGTGGTCGTATTTTAAATAAATCCCCGTGCTTTCAGTCCCTGTCTACACATCCTGGGGGGAACTGTTTACCTGTGCTGGGAAGCAAAGGCCAGCTCTTAAAGAGGAGACACTGACCCTTATCTAGCCCTTAACATGAGCAAAGAATTCAGAGTGTTGCCTTTACTCCTTCCGCTCAAGTCCCCTGAATTTCTGACAAACAACGGTGTAGCAAGCCCCTTGGGAAAATGCAAATGTCAGCAAATCACCTCTTGTTACCATGGGGCACCCAGGCTGAAGTCAATTGTCGTACATACCCTGTTGATGCTCGGAAAGGTGGGGGTGGGTGTCGGGGCACCCTATGGATTTTTTTTTTTTTTTCTTCCCACTATACAACAAGATGTAAAAACTCAAGAGCAAAAAAAAAAGAAAAAAAAGGAAACACACAAAGAAATAAGAGTTCTGGATATCTACAAGTTGGCTGATGTGACCCTGTGCCACCTACCAGTGTGCTGGCTGTGACCCAGCGATGTGATACTCCAACAAGCTGAAAGAGATGGCTGTGTCTGCTTTCTTTTGACCTCCCAAGGCAGCTGCCTGGTAGGGACCAAATGGCATAGAAGAAAAATATCTGCCTCACACCTGCTTTCCCCAAACCGCCTGCCACAATGCCAGTGTGCCCACCAGACTCCCCTGGGAGGCAATTCCCATCCCTGGCCCTCTCTCCATGGAATACCAGGACAGGATAGTTAAAATAGTTTTCTCTTCTTCAAAACATCATTAGGATTGAAAAAATGAATCTCTTGCTTGCACATTTTGCATAAATACATGGTAAGTTATCAATTGATGTTCAAATAGCTTAATTGAGTTTGAGGGGGAGAAAGGTCATTTAATTGGTCTATTGAAATGTTAACAGAAACAGATATGGCAAGGAATAGACTTTAATGGCTGCAGTGTGGCACTGATGTCTGCATTCACTTGCAAAATTGTTAATTAGGGCACTTTGGTAGTTCATTTGCTTTTGTATTGATGTGCTTAGTCCAACGAGAGAAATTGGGTTTGTATATGGTTTTTACACGGGGCAGCAGAGGCTCACCATGAACTCAGGAATAAGGAAAATGAAGTGTAAATCTGAATTGGTTTATGATTTGTGCCTTCATTAGCTTGCTTCTAGTTATGCAAGTAATTTTGTAGTGGCTAGTTTCTTTCTGTATGTGATTGATACATTTGGCTTCTTTTTTTTAATTGCTGTAGTAATGGACTTGAATAACGCTGTATTATGGTTTTTTATTTCAAGTTACGTAAACAAAGCTATTTAAACTAGATTAAAACAGACTGTACTGCAAATCAAGGAATTAGATATGTGTGTCCACTGAGCCCCTGGAAGAAGGTGCTATCTGCTTAAATGCATGCCAAAGGAGTATATTCAGTTGCAATTCCTGGCCCACAGTCATCAATGCCAGTAAAATTACAAAACCAGTCCTTAGTGTATACTTTAGGTCCATAGTGCCTCTCTTACAGAACATAAACCTCTAAGGTATTGGCATTTTGTATGTGGGAATAGAGAAATTGCACAGAGTGTCCACCAGCATTTTTTGAGGGTGGTAATTGCAGGGATTAATCCTGGTGCTGTTTCCTAATAGACTTGCTGGATGCAAAGCTTTATATTTTAATTGGCTGCAAGAAGGCTGCATTGTGTACAGTATATAATAATACATTATACCCGAGGTGCTCTTTATAAACAGAGGCAGCCAGAAAATAAAACAAGTGAAAAACCAAGCAGCTATGAATCATCACTTTTACAACAGGGATCCTGTTGTCTTACCGGAACAGGAACAGGTTAGGAGAGAAGGTGACATTTTGCAGCAAATAAAGTGCTGATCTTAACAGCTCCTAAATGAAAAGGACTTTTTGTTCATTACACATATTGTAATTTCACGTATTGTAATTTCACGTTTGGGTGCTGTGTCTGCCAGTTGTTTCAGCACCGGGGCTTTGGTGTAGGGAGTTTGCGACAGAGCCTTTCTTTTCAAACTCCAGGCGTTCCTGTAGCCAGAGTTGACATCAGCTTCATTTACTCGCATGTGTTTGTGAAAGTACTTAGGTGAAGATCACAAATATGCGCTGCGCAGCTATCTAGTTCTGCAAGTTTAATCCGAGCCCCAGAAAGTTTCATTGTGGCCCTATGCAAATGTATTTACATAGGAATGGGTCTTGGGTCCTTTAAAAGAAGGCAACAAAGTTGGAAGACTGAGGCCAACAAATAAATGAAAGTTTCTCTAAATCCATTGGATAATAGAGGCAGTGTTAAGGCTAACCACAGTGTTGAACTAAACAGAGGGATTACTCCTGGGTTTTGCATCAGTTGTTTTCTGCCGGGTGGCCTCACTTGTCAAAAAAAAAAAAAAAAAAAAAAAGAAAAAAAAGTTTAACTGGGGAACATTCACATGGCACATTGAGAAAAGAAGTATGCTTAATTCCATCAAAGCCTAGAAATCAGTCATTAATTTATTCTAACCTCCAATTGTTGGTCATTTGTGAAACATCTGGCCTTTAAGTCATAGGAACCTAAACATAAGTACAATGTGAGTTGTTCTGGAGATGGGAGTTGGGTGTAGCGGGGGTGCTGTGTTAGCATGTGTACATGAGCGTGAGCGCACGTACGTGTGTATATTGCATAGGTTGCGACTCTCCGCTTAATTTTGGAGACTTTGAAACATATTAAAATGAATCCTTCAGTTAATTTACTCTCAAAATTAGATTATTGTTCATTTGCATCTTGGAAAAGTTCTGCCATTCAAAAGAGCCTCTTTCTTCATGGTGAGTTAGCAGTTAGATATTTAGCAATCTTGCAGCTTGCTAGTCAGAAATAGTTTCTAATGAAGTTGAAATTTGAGATAGAAAATGTATAAAAGCTTTCAGGAAAGACATACCCTATTTTCCATATGGCTAAGTAATTGTTATGATATTTGTTTTAAAGCTGGACTTAGACACTCCTGACTGCCCTCTAATTTGATATGGCTGGTCCCGGCAATTCTTCTGGAGGAAACTTTCGTAGTAGAACGCAGTGAAGGAGATAAATAATTTTGCAGCTATAAGCACATTGCAAAGTATAGAAAATATTTCAGTCGCCTTTACTGTTGGGCAGATAACAGTCTTCAGGGTATTTGCCTCTGCTGGGAGTTGGAAAACCTGAGTGAAAAGGAACTGAGCGATTAAAAGCAGATTTGAAATAAAGGTGGCATCTCGGAGCTGGCAAAATATTCTGCCTTTTGTTAAGCTTAAAATAACACCTGCTATTTAATTCTCAGGGCTGGGGGTTGGTTTTAGTTGTGGAGGGGGGGGGAATATAGTTCATGGTGCATAACTTACACATTGCAACATCTCCTGTGATGAAATTTCATGTATTTCACATGGCAAGGAATTAAATTAGATTTTAAATATGATGGGAAAATTTAGATCTGTCAATCCACATGGCTATGGAGGTATTTCAGAGCTTTCTATCTTCAGGCAATTACCTGCTTGTACTCTTTTTGTTTGTGTGTTTGTTTTGTTTTTAAAGACCAGTGTTCTTCCTTTGGCCTGACCGTTGTTTTTTGGTTTCTTTTCCTTGATCAGCAGAGGCTGACTGCAGCTGTAAGGCTGTTTTGACAAATATAATGATGCTATCTGAGCGCATGACAAAAAGAATTTTGAAGGTTTTGTATAAAGCAGCTCTTAATATTTGTTTATCCTTTCCCCCTTGTTAAGTAAATAAATCTTTAATCCCCACTCCATTGTAAAATTTACTGTATCCAAATCTAGACTATTGTAACTCCTTTCAAGCTGGGTTTTATCCTTTTCTTCCAAAGGGATATCTGCAATTTTGGCAGCCTGACACACATTATATGAAGAGGGGGAAAAAAAAAGAAAACAAAACAAAACTCCAATGAGTAAATTAGGTGTGACTTAATGTATTTTGATTCTTGGCATTTACTTGTCCCTGCCATAGAGTGGCTAGAATTTAATGATGTGAATTTGAAGCGCGTGGGAATCCATGGGCGCTCACGTGTTGCATGGTGCGTGTATGTGTGTGCACATATTTACAACCCACCAACACAATACGTAAAAAGTCACATTTCAACTTTGTTAAAGCTCTCATTTCCGAAGCACTGATGTCCAGAGTACTGGTAGGATAGTGGAGATGAGAGAGAGAGGGGAAAAAAAAAAAAATCTCTTTAAACAGCTTGTGAAATGTAATGTTTGAAACGGTTCTTTGAGAACGTGCAGATTATGGCTTGTGTAGTGACTCTTTCCAGCTCTCTGGGAAATGAGCTGTTGACATTCTTGTGGGTCATCATCCGAGATAGGAGGGCAACCACAAGGATTTAGCAGATAAATTCATCCAAAAAGACCTTTATCCATTTCATTGCTACTTGGGAAACGTTCATGTTGAATAGCAGCATTAATGTAGCCCTTTTAGCCCTTCAAAGTGAGCCTTATGTTTAAAAATACATATATATATAAAAAAGAAATAATCAACTGACCAGAGTAATAACTTCATTAGGTCTTCTAAGAGGTAATTCATTATTTACATAATTCTGGAGCATAAACCCATCTTTCCTTCAAGGAAAAGGCTCTGAAATAGAATTGGGAATCTTTTACGGTGAAAGAGGCTCTTTTGAATTCTAATCAACTGGATCTGTCTCAAATTCATTTCTAGTTTATTGTAAACAGTGGAATTTAAATTAATTTCTTCTTATCTTGTCTTTTGAAGAAAATGAGCGACTCATCTAAAAGGTTTTATTTTTAAATACAGCTCAGAGTGTATCTTATTTAGGGGTGTTAGGTTTGTTGGTGCTGGGGTTTTTTCAACTTTATAAACCAGGTGTCAGGCAGGACGGGTTTCAACAGCCAAGCAACAATTATGCATTAGCATAGGTGATTATGAAATAAATTGGGGAAATAAAAAAAACCCAAAAAACTTTTTGACTTGAACTGGAATGATACTATATAGGCTGAATGTGCAGGCAAGGTTCCCACAATGCACTGTGAAAACCTAGGCTAACAACCACCCCGCTGCGTTGAAAACCCCCAAAAAAGACAAAAGCACAATGAAATAGAAAGCTTACCACCGGTAGCTTTCAAAACGACAAACTAGTCAAACTATACATCTCCACCACTCCAATTTTGTCAGAATGCTAATGAGCTTGCTCTGATCTTTACTCGGCTTCCCGTGTTTTCTACATCTTCAAGGACCACATGGCGCTAGCAAAATAAAGACAACTAAATGAGAATTTCGAATGCTTTTTGTGTTAGGACCTGGTGCCTTTCAGTTGACGCACTCGTTGAATATTCTCAACTTAAAAGCGTACAACAGGGGGCTGGGTATGAACTTTTTAGCAGGGGGAAATTTGTACAAAAGTAAATGAGTGTGATGAGGAAAATATGAGAAAAATTTCTGATTAATTTCCACTCTATAATATCAATGACACCTTCAGCCCCTCTCATACTCCTCTAACAAGAGATGCTGATAAAAGATGAATGATTCTGTGTTGTTCACAGTGAATGTTTAGTGGTTTTTTAATAGCGGCATTCTACATAAAAGGCACCAGGAAGTACTCTGCATTAGCAGTTGAGATCGCTAGTTAATAGGATGATGTCTTTTAGCTTTTGTCACAAGATTATTAGAAAGGATGGGTTTCTGTTCTCATCCTGGCATACTTTGGAGTGCTTGTTGAGTACAAGTGCTAAAATACAGGTTTCTCGGTATTGTTTCACATGCAAAGTAAAAGCCCTTTTAATGCAACACCTTTTACTTCTTTTTTTTTTTTACCAGATGATTTTTGTCATTGATCTCTTATCTGCCCCCCTTTAGCTATATTAATCACTTGAAGTGGCCTGCTTCTCAATGGGGGCCTGATGATATATATGTGTATAGATTCACTATCAAAAATAAATCCCTTATATGCTCTGCACCTTCACAAACCTGATTATTAAGCTGTATTTACCAGTCTGCATTATACAGTCTTGAATGCTTCTTGCTGGAATTGGCCAGGCAGTAACACAAATTTGCACTGGGGAAGGGAGGGATAAGCTAGGAGGAGGCATCCAACTCCCCAAGCCAAGTTTTGTCTTTCAAAAACAATTGAATTCATAATTCTCTTTGGATTTCTTAAAAGTAAAGGCAGATCTGTATTCTGAAAATGATGAATGTTCAGTTTTGCCCAAGAGATGAATTCCATTTAAAAATTGGTTTTGTCGCTGTCTTCAGGCTCACAGACAGACAGTGTGAAAAATACCATGTATAGACCTAGGGAGAAAGTTGTGGGTAGATAGGGAAATCATCCTGGTCTCTTCATATCTTAAGTAAATCAGAAAGAATGAATTAATGACACCATAGTTTTTTATAGCAGTTTGCCAGCCCTGCTTTCCATACACATCACTGTTTTGCTTTAGCACAACGTGATTAATCTCAAGGGAACTGAAAAGTTGCCAAACCATGAGGTGGTAGAGAAGTATCCAACCATATTGTGAAAGACAAAGGTGCACATGCTGAAGTACAGCAAGAGAAAGGGTGGTATAACAGCAGCAGTTCTGGCAAGATAGAAAATAGAAAAGTATCCTCCAAGCAATACTACTGCATCCAGCTCTGGGGTCCCCAGAACAAGAAGGACATGGACCTGTTGGAGTGAGCCCAGAGGAGTGCCGTGAATGATCATCAGAGGGCTGGAGCACCTCTCCTATGAAGATGGGTTGAGAGAGTTTGGCTTGTTTGGCCTTGAGAAGTCCTCTGAGTACCGAAAGGGGTCTATTAGAAAGCTGGAAAGGGACACTTTACAAGAGCAAGTAGTGATAGGACGAGGGGTAATGGCCCTAAGGTGAAGGAAGGTAGGTTTAAATTAAACATTAGGAAGAAATTCTTCCCTGTGAGGGCAGTGAGGCCCTGGCACAGGCTGCCCGGGGAAGCTATGGCTGTCACCTCCCTGGCAGTGTTCAAGGCCAGGCTGGATGGGGCTTTGGGCAACCTGGTCTAGCGGAGGGTGTCCCTGCCCATGGCAGGGGGTTTGGAACTAGATGATCTTTAAGATCCCTCCCAACCCAAACCATTCTATGAACATCTTTACCACTTAATATTTTACGTTTTGTGTCAAAAGTAAGCTAAAGTATTTCAGAACCTTCTAAATACATGAACGATATATATGAGATACGGTTTTGGTTTTTTGCTGGTGTTTATTTTGTGAGCATTCCCTACTGGAAATATCCAAGAATTAGGAGACTAGAAGAATATTACTAATAGCACTTTGCGTTGTTCAAAAGAAAAGTTTTTTGACATGAACACAAGAGTTGGTGTGATTTTTATTGTAACATGGTAACAGTGCACAAAAATCTGCATTGTTAATTACTACTTTTTTTTTTTGCTTTTTTTTTTTTTTTTTTTTTGAGGCAAAGCAGTAATAATACAGCACTTGATGAGATGCTTCTCTCTACAATGTTCAGGAATGTTACCTTGCTGCCAAGGTTATGGTAATAGGAGTTTGGGCAACTACCAAAACCTCGGGTGAAAGAAATGCAAGAACATTATACTTGAGATCTTGTTTCCAAAATTATAAGTGTGCTTCTACATTGCATCCAAGTGTGACTTGACCGACCTACAGCACCCACAGCTCTGTAGAAATGCCTGGTAGTACTGAATACATGCAGTTCAAAGCCATTCATTAATAGTTTTAGTGCAAATAAACTAGCACACTAGTAAGCTGTTTCCAGGTGTGAATCTTCAGCATTCAGATCTTTCATACACATATTTCTGCACAAGTATTGGTTTTGTCATTGCCAGAATTAATCCACTTTATGAGCGATGGAGAAATTCTTGAGTTCCTGAGGCTTGTCAACCTTTTTCCAGTTTCCCTTCAGTCATGTTGCCTCCACAGTCTCTTACAGGCAAACTCTTTCCTCTCCAATCTCCATCTCTTCCCAATAGCAATTCCTGAGAAGCAATCTTGACTTACTTTTGGGAAAGGAAGACCATCTGAACATACTTTTCCAATTACCCAGCATTTCTACAGCTGAGGAGCTCCCACAGAGAGAACACCACCCTGCCAAACCTCAAGAGTTCACAGTTTTGGCTTTCTAGTTCACCACATCTCTTCAATCTTACATCTGTCCATTGGTGGGAAGAAGTACCAAGGAGGAGACCTTTCCAAGACCAGATGTGGGCAGCATGCATATTTCAGCCTTTCCAGGGCAAGTTCATTACAACATTAAAGCAGCCTAACAGCAACGCTGACCAATTTTACTTCTTTCCTCAAAGTAACACAGAATTGCCATTGGCTGACGGAGGACTGAATGATAAGTCAGCTTCCTCTCCATGCTTCCCTGGCTTGTAGCCTCATCATTGCCTTAAAAGAACCTGTCAACAAAGTGCTTGAAGCCAGCTTGAAGAAGAGAGCTTGAGCGCAGTGCTGCCCGCCTAGCAGGAGGCTACTCTGGGAGAGCCCTAGGCGCTATGAATAGACTTGCGAGCCTTCCAAAAGTCTTGCAAGACCCAACAGACACTTGCTTCTTTTAACTGATTTCCATCTTTCTTTGTGTTATTGCAGTATAAATGCTCTTTCATGTGGTAGGCATAGTCTTTGGCTTTGTGCCTGGAAGTTAGCTTTCTCTACAATCAGGGCCTGCCTGTAAAGCGAAGGCAAGGAGAAAGGCACTTTCGTCACCCCAGGGCTCCCAGCCCATGATGCCACTGCAGTCTGCGGAAAGCCCTGTTATTTTTTTCTTAGTTTTCTCCCATTTACCACCAAAACCACCTTTTCTGACAAAACTGGAAACGAGGGGGCCCGAGGACACCACAGCCTAGCTAAACTTGCCCAGTTAGCCCTGTGAAGCTTTGGATCCCAGAAGTACAAACCTGCCAACTCCCAGTAAGAGTAGGCGTCTTCATTAACACCGATACAAGGTCACATTGCTAGCCATCATCTCACTTCAGGCAGTTGCTTTGGGTGAAAATTCAGCCCTATCCATTAAAGAAGTCATTTTATACTGTCCTATGCCCCTTCACAGCTCCCAGAGAATGTGTTCTGGAGCAAGTAAGGCAACATTTGGTAAAAATGGGATAATATACTGCCTAGTAAAGCACAATCCAGCAATTAAGGGGCCTCTCGCTTCAGAATCTTATCCAGACATCACTTGCCAAGTAAACAGGTAACTGGTCTGTGGAGCATCATATCAAAGCATCCAACTCTACTTGTCAGCCTGCAAGTGGAGTATTTCGTATGCCAGACCATCATCACCTTCTTGGTGAATTTCTACTGTTTGTCCTGTAGCTTCAAAGGTTTGAGTGTGTCAGTTAATGGCACATGTTTCCTGTGCTGCAAGCTAAGGTCTGATGTATACCTTTCCCAGGCCCATGCTCATGCTTCTTCTGACATTGTGCTACATGAGAAAATTTGGGTACAAAGAATGCCAGAGGGTGATAAAGGACAAGCATTGGCTCTGCTCAGTGCTGGGATCTCTGCAGGCATTGTCCTCAAGACAGGTCTCTCCACATGCTTCAGTTGAACGTCATGTCTTGGTGTCTGAATTTTGAGCCACAAACTATGTGTTTCCTTGGACTGGATTAATTTAAAATATAATCATAATCATATTTAAAATATAATCATAATCTTTATCAAGCCCATTCTGTTTCAGTTCATTTTCTGTTATTTTCTAGTGGCCACTGTGTTGACTCATCACACAGAGAAAATCAACGGTCTTTCAGGCAATTGTCTTCTGTGAAAGTTTTGGTCCTGTGATAATTTCAGGTTGCCAAGACTGCAGGCCACAAATGTCTGTCTTCCCGTGAGTCAGTCCCACTCCAGGTAGACTAAATCCTCGCACGCAGTGGGATGTGGTCAGAACCCTGACCTTCTGTTTACACGGTTCTCAAAATTTTAAATAGCTGCTCTGATTTATTATGTTTCAGAAACCAAAGAAATTACAAGTTTCCTGCTTGATATTAAGCTAATTTGATGTGTGCTTGTGATAAAGGCGTTCCCTTGGTGGCAGCTCCTTTAGGGTTACAGTACTTTTGGGGGCTGAAATAGAGTCAAACAATGCACCGCAATGTAACTCTGCCTGGCAGATTCTTGGCAGTCGCTACCTACCTTTATGAGACTCCATTGTGTGGACATCAATGTCTCCTTCTCAACTGCTCTCAGACAGCAAGTTAGTGGCCATGAATTTGCCTTTCTAATGTCCCTTAGGCATTTTCCCATCAGTTCAGACTCAGAAAATTGTGCTTGAGCTTCATCTGCTAGCTAGCTCTTCTGCAGAGTCATCTAAACGTCTTGTTTATCTCTTGGTGGCTACTCTTGTTCATTTTCAGTTATTTGTATTAATAATTCATTCAGTGAAAGAAAGAAGTATTCTGGAAGAAAGCTGTGCATGGTAATCTGAAATGGGAGTCTCGAAGCTCCAGATGGAGCCCATCCATTCATGCTTAAGGGTGCCTAGTGCAGGCTCCATCTAGATACTGAGAGCTTTGAAACATTATTTTAACCAAAGTTCTCACTTTTTCCACCAAAGGTGGTCCTCTGAAAGCAGAGGAGGGTGATTTTTCACAGAATAGGTCTCTTTTGGGATGCCTCAGTTTCACTTAGTGGAAAAACAGCAGACACTGGTAATTTAAAAATCTGCACTGTAGCTTTCAGTTGGGTTGGACATATTTTGCAGTAGGTCTAGCGTAAGCCTCCTTTATGAAGAATAAAGGAGGAATATTGGCTTTTCTGCTTAAGTATTTGTTAAAGTCCGTAACTTGCATGAAAAGCAAGAGCTCATCTGTGCATAAGCTGTTCACAGTGAGCGAGATGAGGAGACTTAAAGTCAGTGGGATGTCCACCATTGACTTCGAAGGGTTTGAGACCTTCTGTCAGCCTTTGTTAGTCATGTGAGCTTGGTCAGCTAAAACGCCCAGCATTGTTTGTCATCCCTTTCTGTGTTTCCTTTTGGTAAAGCTGTGATTGCCACTGCAGATCAGCCTAATGGCCTGGTCCAGAACACTGTCCTGTGGAAGGACATGGACAGGTTGATGCCAGGCAGGGGCCAGAAATTCTGCTGAGACGAGTTACAGACTAACCTGGCCCCAAAGAACAATTCATTTAACTTCTAAGTATTAAGGGTTAACTCATATCCTAAAGCAGGAGGATCCAATTCCTACCTACCGTGGGTTTTTGTTTATTTGTTTGATTATTTATTGCTACAGCTTTGCCTTTCCATATTCAATGTTCAACCTGGTTTTAATTCTTGCTGAGCTCTTAGTTTCAACATTGCCTTATGGCGATGACTTCTACTGGTAAATGATGAGGCTTTGAGGAAAGATCGCTCTTTTTATCGGTTTTAAACACACCACCTTCAATTTCAGCAAATTTCCCCAGGTTCTTACAAGACAAGATGAGACACATCCTAGAACTGTTCTTTATTTGCTATTCATGTTCTCCTTCAGGTAAACAAGCCAATCTGTCCGCTCGCTGCTAATAGAGAAACTCGTAAAAACTCGTCCCCGCGATTGGGTGAATACAACTTTTTTATTCAGCAGGCAAATAAAGGCAGCGGGATAGGTTTTCAAAGGACCTTTCCATTAAATTTGTGGAATTTGCTGGTGTTTGGATGGTGCTTGGTGGTCGTCTAGCTTCTGTTAACTAACAAACAGCCCAGAAAGAAGAGCAGAGCAAAGTTGGCCAGTTTTTGTCGTTATTCGCCCCGCTCTAGTTCACATGCGCTGGCATTCTCCTGCTGGCCTCTTCACCCAAGTGTGTTGAGTGAAGAAAGCTTCTTCTATTCTATTTTAAAACTGTGTGTAAACATCAGCAAATGGGTGAAGAATGGGCTCTGTCTTAAGTAGGTTGTTTTTCATGTAGTTCTGTTGAGGTAAATGGGGAGACATGGGGAGTTTTCTGTGTTTAACCATGACACCATGGCACACACACTATACGCAGTGCAAATAAAATTTAAAAACAATTACTGCCTAAGACGGCATGCAAAGTGATTTCTGTAAACCTGTTATTTCTTGCCAGATTGAATGGGCTGGTTTGGGATGCTGATAGAAACCCTTTATTATTTATCTTCCGAAGGTTGTAATTCATTTTTGTACAACAGCTAAATATGTTTACATTTAAGGATTTTATGTTTTCTTAAAAAAATTAATCTATTGGCTTATCGTGACAGATTTACAGCGGTATAAAGTGCAGAGGAGTTACTGTGTTCATCCATTTACACTGTAAACTGATCTTGTCCCTGCATGTTGCTGCTTTTTCTTCCTTTTAAGTGGCATTCACGGTGTTCCGTAGCACTTTCTTCTCTGTTTTCTTAGCAGCGTACAGTTTTACTATGTTAATCCATATTGGGTTTTATCTAATGACTGGCTGCCCAAACGGCTTAAAAATAATGGCTCTAATGGCACATATGCGTACTGATAACTGGCTGAGCAGAAGGGGTGGAAGTATTTTTAGCAGGAAAGGACAGAAAAAATAAACCCAGAAATTGTTTTTTCAAATTGCTTCGGAAGAGACATTTGTCAAGGCACTTCTTATTTAAATATTGAACAAATAATTAGCTTACAGTGTAAACAAAAGTCCATTTGTAAATCCTGAGGAACGCAAAGGAAAAGGTATTTTTAAAAGGCTGCCTGGAAACTGTGCAACCTTAAAATAAGCTAGTGGCTTTTATTGTTCTCAAAAATGGTAACTTAGAAACACACTTGTAATTCTTGAGCATTGTAGATGAAAATTGGCTCAGGTTGCTTTTGAATATCAGTCAGGAAAATTACAATTTACTAAGTGTGATGAACCACAGGAGAAAAAAAAATAAAAAGGGGTGGGGGTGCTTTGAGGTGGCAGGGTTTGGGGTTTCTTTTGCTGTCATTAAAATTCTGGCAATCGTGATTTTGGCTATCATTAAAATTTGCTCCAGTAGGAGACAAAATCACCAAACTATAACGCTGCAGCCTTGATTGAATCCGGCCCAGGAGCTATTAGAGCGCAGAATCACAACTCAGAAGTCAGTAGGAGTTTCTCGTATCTGAGGGCAGAATTTAGCGTCTTGTGCTATTCCGAGCTTGGTGTTGGGCTTGTTCCTAATAATTGAGGAGGATTCTGGTAGATGTCAAGTGAAGAGAAGAATAGAGCACGCATCCTTCACCACTCAAGCCAGACAATGAAATTAGAAAATGGCATTGAGAGTTGCTGTGAAAGAATTCCTCTGGATTCCTAGAGGAAGAATAAAACAAGAATGTATCGATAAAATTAAATGAAATTAAATAAAATGAATAAAATAAAATAAAATGGAATGCAGAAGCGAAAGGGGGAGAAATAAAATAAACTAGAGAAACCTTGCCAGAATCCTCCTCAGAACCTAATAATAAAGTCCAACGTTAGAAGCTGTATTGTCTTTTTACATAAAGGTGCGTGTACTTACTGTTTGGTCTTAGTTTCTGGTTCTGCATTTTTCAAATCCCTTACGGAGCGTTTTGCATGCATATGATGTTTGCAGCACTTATTTGAAGACTGTTTTCAGAAGTCATTATTGAACTATAGGATAAAAAGGTATAAGCGTAATTACGTGTTAAAGAGAATAAATATGTTCTGCTAGATAGTTAACCAGGTGAGGTTAAACAAGATAAGATGAATTCTGGTCTTTTTAGAAAGCTGACAGTCTTCATTTTAAGCTACAATGTAAAGTGCTTTATCCTGAGATTAGGTATTGTGGCAGAAGCTAAAACTGCCTTTTTCCCCTAACCGTGCCAGAATACAACCTCCTTTTCTTTTTGCACTAACAAGACTGCTTTACCACCACAGCCCACTCTAAGTAATTAAATCAATCCTTTGTACTTACCGTATTCTCCTCTAGTGACGGTACTAGATCTGATTATATGCTTCATGCATATTCAAAGTACGGCACTGACAGCTCTTTAATGAGCTCTTACTTAATCAGTACGAACAATGTTCATCTTGTTCTTTTTTTCCTCATACATTAGAGCTAGGAACAGTTGGGGAAAAAATGAAACATCCAGCATTCATTTGAAAAATATATTGTACTTTGAAAAGTGTCTAAGCTGGGGAAGTTGCATTCTGCCCTTTAAAAGTCTGATGGACAAATTGGATTACTAGTATTGGATTAAATAACAAATGGTTAGAGAAGAAATGAGAAAAGCTCGCTGTGATCACAGGCTTTAATATTTTTTGTTACTTATAAAGCTGAAGGGGTCTTTAACCAGTTATTAAAGTCAGGATTAATTTGTAATGGTCCAACTTACTAGCTTTAAAAGGGTTTTGTTGTTGTTGTTGTTGTTGTTTTTATCGAAAACAATAGTGTAATGCATGTATTATGGAAAAATTTAAGTTTAAGATCTGTGGGCTATTTATAGATTTTCATCATCTTGTACTGGCTCAGATAAGGCGTTTGCATGCCTGGGATCGATTTGTTCTCAAACATGTTTTTCACTTCATTTAAATAATCTGTACAGTTGTGTTGGGTTTGGTGTGGTTTGTTTGTTTTTTTTTTTCCCTGAGAAGAACACAGATATTTTCCCAGTTTTAATTTTTCAAGCGTTTGTAGCAAGTCAAATACTTGGTTTATACTTGAAAAGTGGAAACAAAACCAATCCCACCGGCAGAGTGAAACTGTGTTGGGGGAAAAAAACCCCACCTTTTCTCGAATTTATTTATTTTACTTAGAAATTGCAAATGCCAGCTTAGCTTGCAATATCGCTGCAGTAACGACACTCAGTTTTTCTTTGTTGAAAGTGTTTCACGTGCATCCTTCAACCAAGGCCGGGGGGGGGGGGGGGAGGGTTGGTGGCTGGGGGGGAGAGTAGTAATGCTCCAATGGTAGTGTATTTGCTGAAAAGAGTTATTTAAATTTCTTATATATGGGAGTTCATCTTTATGTTGCTTGCCAGGGAAGAATCTGTTTCAGCTCCATGCACAAGAATTTAAAAGCTGACGGTCAACAAATAAAATATCAGCATCGAATGCTATTAATATTGCACACATGTGTCATTTCACTGATCAAAAAGGCCTTCGCCGGGGTACAATTGGCCTTTTTCCAAATTGCAAGCTTTTTCTCAGCTTTTTCTTTTTTACTCTTTCTTCTTTTGTTGCTGCCCGGGGATTTGTGCCTATCACAGCCGATATCACATGACCGGTGTCAGGGCATCACATGGGTCCAAAGCGAATACAAAAACAGATTAAAAATTCTTTAAAAACAATCAAGACTTTGTTAACTCACTTTTAAACCAGCCTATTCTATGGATATTGCATGTGCTTCAGTGTCAGCATGGAAATATCAAAATAGGCACCTGTTCTGATCTGACTCGACAGCTCCGAGCTTTACCTAGATCTTTTCTCATTCTGTGTTCCAACTAACTTTATTTAGGAGGAATGCATTAATAGAAAGAAGTTTATGTTCTTACCGTGAGATTGCGTGGCATGAAATCCAAGTTCAGATCCGCTGTCGAGTCAAACTCCTTTGAAACACTTCTGTCTCCTGTTTCTTTTTTCGAGGCTTGCAAAGTGAAATGCCTTGCATTTATAATGGCATCTTTTAGCCAGAGATCCCAGACCACCCCAAAACCAACAAATTGAGTGTCATAAATTGATTAAAATGTTAGTGGTAGTGAGAACTTTTTTCCAGCAGCAGTGTGGCAATCTCACGTGTCACAGAATAAACCGATCCTTTTGCAAGGGGAAACCCCCCACACACACCTATGCCCTTTGCCTTGTCCTCTCCCCCAAATAAATTTCAGCTACTTTTTGCATTTCAAAGAAAGCTTGCTAATATAGATTGTTACCTACAGATAGATGGAACAATACAGCAACGTCTTTGATCTGTAGCTTAACAGCAAAGTGTATCTATAAATTGTAATAAATTTTAATCCTCTTTGCTGAACTGCTGAATATTATTGTAAATGCTGTGGTGCAATATTTTCTGTGCAAAGCCACAAGTTGGAGGTCTTAGGGAAGAGCATTTCTATGTAACAAATTTCTTCCTTCATTGCTTGACTGTCCAGGAGCTGGAACCCTGTTGCTTCTGCTTGGAAAAAAGCTGTAGGGTCATCGCCACTTTGGGATGCTCTCAGCTTCCCATCTCACTGCTAGCAAATCGTGTACCCTAAAAGCACCCTTCCAGGAACAGTTTCATCAATCAGGAGCTTCTCAGGGCAATAAGTGGATATGAGGACATTGGAAAGATGAGCATGCCAAATGGCGTAACTTTTTCTTACTGTGTGGGTCTACCAGCTCCACCCCAAGCTGACCCACTTCCCTGTTCATCTCCTTTTCTTTCCCTTATGTTGATACACCAAGCCCATGGGCCACAGCAGTGGGCATCAAACTGTGTGGAGAAGGCCAGTGACCTTCCTTCACATGCAGTAGGGTCATAGCTGGGTGAGGAGGTGGTTCTCCCTGCAGATCTAGGCTTGCACACTACCATGGCGTTGGGGTATGAACGTACATGTGGCAGGCACATACATGCAAACATTTCAAATGCTCCCATCCAGAAATTGAAAGCTTTCTTTTAGAGCAAAACAATATTTTCCTGGTGTCTTTCCAGCTTCTGGTGCTGGAAATTGCTACTCTTCAGCTAGGAATCCTATGGCTTACGTTAATAAGATACAGCATCTTGCATCAGAGATTTCATAACCTTTTACAAACATCAAAGAATTAACTTTTAGCACCCTTGCCAGATTGGTACAGGCGATTATCCCCGTATTACACGTGTGGTGCTTAAATGCAGAGATCTACCTATGGTCTCTTGGTGTAGCAGTGTCAAAGCTAGAAGTACTTGGAAGTCTCAGCTCTTGCTCCTTTGCCACTATTACAGGTTTGTTCCCAGATCAGTTTTAAACCGTAAGAAATGTGTGAGTTTTGTAATTAAATAAGGACCAAATAGTCCTTGCTCCTTAGCTTGACTTGAAAGATGAGAATGTCCAGTCACCACAGAACTGCAGTCTCCACAAAGGTCTTTGATGAAGTTTCCTCTAGTACCTGAGCTCAGAGAGTAACCTTTGGGCGAGCAACCATGTTATGTGGAAAGGACAGTCAGGAGCCTTCTGGGTGCTCGCCTGCTTCCCCCCCCACATGGCCTGATGGGGCAGAGCTGGTAACTCTTGTCAGAGTCTGGTAGAGTGGAATATTGCTTGCAAGTAGGCTATAGAGGGCCCTGATCCTGCCTGGGTGGCATTGATGGCCATGGGCTAGGGGAAAGGGTGCTGGTCCGTGTGTACACACATGGGGACTCTTAGGCACCTGGAGCCCAAAACCATTTGTATTTGTGCAGATTCTCCCTTTGATTGCGGGTTGAGCAGAGGAGCAGCTCTAACCAGCACATTGACTGGAAGAGCGGCCGTAAGGGCAGAGAAGGTGAGCCTTGGACATGATGCTTTGGAGCCTGAACCCATGGATAAGGGTTCAGAATTACCATGTCTTCTGCAGCTGCTTTGATCCCTACCACATCATCCTGACTGCACTGGGTTCGCCTGGGTGGAGTGGGTCTTGCCCACAATGATTTCTTTTGTGTTTGGAGGCCTGTGATGACCTTATAGCAACAACTTTTTTTTTTTTTTCATTGGGAACATAGCAGCAACGTAGTTCTCTCAGAAGAATTTCAAAGATACGGTATTACAGTATTTTTAAAAGGTGTTTATTTAAATCAGCCTGGTGAAGGCTACGGAAATGTGTGCTGAATAATGTCTGCTTTCCCAGATGTATTTACAGAGCAAGCAGCATGGGACTGCAGAACTTGTAATCATATGGTATTTTTACCTCTTGAGAGTACTCCTTGTAATGCTCAGCAATACCGGAGATCAATACTCCAAAACCTGAATGGAAACATATAGCTCAATCGGTGACGTGCCACCTGAGTAATGGAACTCTTTCGATTGCAGGCAGAAACACAGAAGAAGAAGAAGCTATGATGCAGGAATGGTTCATGCTGGTTAACAAGAAGAATGCCTTAATAAGACGAATGAACCAGCTTTCTCTTCTGTAAGTACAGACGGACGCGTGTGTTTACGAAAGGATGATTTACTGGAATTATTTACCTAGCAGATAGATGCAAAACTTCTTTACTTTCTTCCCATTTGTCTTCAAAATGTTTCCTCAAAGAGTGAGTAGCACGGATGATTTGTGGAACACATCAAGTAACTTGTTTTTCTCATATTTCAGACTCGAAAATGAGAAGCGTGCGATGACACGAGATTAGCCAGAGCTGTGAAAAGGAAAAAAAAAAAAAGAGAGATATAAATATTAAGCACAGTTACATTTTCAAAGCCCCAACAGTAGAATAAAATTACATTTTAGAAATGCGCAAATAGATTTGGATCATGCCTCAGATGTGGCAGGTAAAGACGGTTCTGAGAGAGAGCAAAAATCGCTACCTGCCTCGCTGAAATCCCCAATCCCATCACTAGGTCAGCAGCACCGGGCTGCTGGAAGGATCTTAGCGAATCAGTCGCGGTGCGATGGCACCACCGATACCGCAGAGCAAGGACAAATCTACTTTTTTTCTTTCCGCTAGCGTGGGCGAGGAAGGGAAAAGACGCTGCTTGTTTTGAGAGGCGGTCTGTCCTCCGTGCTGCTCTCCCGGCTTCTTTCCGTGCGGTTATATTTCTTTCAGTAATGCCACCTAGTGTAGATGCCTGCAAACTTCCCTGGGAAGAGCCTGTGCTCACGAATTGCCATCCGTGTCTGAACTTGACAGAAGATTCTACCTTCAAAATATTAAGCTTTCTAATCCCGTGTCTAATTTTCATTCTTCATTAGGGCAGAATGTATATAGGATAATACTTCCAGTGTCATATTATCCTGGTGAATAGGCTGATGCTGGAATTTGTTCATTAGATCCGGAGGAATGTTTTATACTTAGGACATTCCTCAACAGCCGCTCCAAGGATGAATATGAAATCATGACGTCCTGTAGCACAATAGAGTTTAAACTGATGGAATTAAAGCCGACATTATAGAAAATGAAAAGGCCCAGTTACTGAATATGGCACCTGAGCAAGGTTTTAAGTTTGTGTATCATTTGTTTGGAGTAGCTTAAAGTTGAAGAGAAAAGTCGGTTACGAGTCCTAAAATCAATGTAAGTTAAAGGTTCTTTTAAGTGTTTAATGATTTAGTAATTAACATATTGATGAACTTTTGCAACTTGCCTAGGGAAAAAGAACATGACCTAGAAAGGCGCTACGAACTGCTGAACCGGGAGCTAAGAGCAATGCTTGCTATTGAAGGTAAGAGCAACGCTGGGTGCCAAGGGAAGGAAAATGCTTGCTGCCAAAGGTGGCTACCTGAAAGTACCAAACACAGAGGCTTTTCTGAAGCCCAGTTAAGAATTAATGCTGATGTTTACGTCATTTCAAGTGATAACACACAGCAAATACGCTGGGTCTGCGATCCTGTTCTTAAGTTTTATTCGGGAGGGGTGGGGTTGAGGGATGTCCAGGATATGGGACAAAGAAATAAGAGTCTCCTTGGAATAAACTTTGAAAACAAAGTGATGACAAGGTAAAGAATATCTTCCTGGCGTTGGTTATTTGTTGTTGCAGTGGTGGTCACCTGGCTTTCCTGCAGCACTGCGCTGCTTTGGGTGCCACAGAAACTGGAAGGACCCACAGAAGGGAGCCTCCTTCCTTTTAATGTCTCAGATTTAGTGTACTACAGTATTTCACTGGGGGGGTAGAAGTCACATCGGCTTTGGTGGTAAAGCACTACATTTGCCAAGGAAATATTTCATCACAAGCAACACCAGGATTAGTGCGATCCTTTGCACAGATTTTCTCCCTTCTCTGCAACTCTCCCGAGTTTAGTCACCTCACCTGAATGAAAACCCGTGGGAAGATTGACATGCAGGATAAATGAAACAATTGCATCTTTTCCATAGGGCTTTCAAGTGAATTGTACAATAATCCTGGGGATGATTCATAATAAAAAATAAACATCCAGATAGCTTAAACCATTGCTTGCATTATTTTCTTATTTAAATATCTTAAGTGTTTTCTAATGCTGCACTGCTTATACCTCTCAGTCACAAATGCTGTCTTATAGTTCAAAGATGTTTGCTTAAAAGTTAATCCTTTGGGCTCTGTAAAATGGACCTTTTGTCTAATCAATGCAAATTGATTTTGCTATTCTGTATTGACCTCTCAACCCTTTGACTGTCCATGGTAATTTCTTTCTTCACCTGATAAGGTACCTGATCCATAATAAATCAATTCTAATTAGTTTGGAGACTTCACTGGGAGCATAAGTTTGTAGGAAAAAAGCAGCAGGTTTCAGGTAGTTTTTTTGTATCTCTCCATCTGTCGTTACTTTTTTTTTTGCATAAGACAACATTCACTGTATTCTTGGGTAAGCTTGAGTCACAAATATATACACTGCTTTCTGCAGAGACAAGCCAGATTCATTGGGAATCATGCTAATGAAATATTTAAACATACAGTATTCTAAAACCAGAGAGGAGCTAAGAGATACTGGAAATTTCAGTGTTTAATTCCCTCTTATCTGTTTTACTGTCTTGGAACATTGTTGCAGCAGCTTTTAAATGTCTAGAAGTCTATGCCATTCACTCATTGACTCGAGCAAAAATCTGTCCTTTCTTCATTTCCTTTTGCTAAATTCAGAGAGAGGTGCCACAACCCAGAAAGAATGACGACTCCTCTTCTCTTCTCTCTTCTCTCTTCTCTCTTCTCTCTTCTCTTCTCTTCTCTTCTCTTCTCTTCTCTTCTCTTCTCTTCTCTTCTCTTCTCTTCTCTTCTCTTCTCTTCTCTTCTCTTCTCTTCTCTTCTCTTCTCTTCTCTTCTCTTCTCTTCTCTTCTCTTCTCTCTTCTTTTTTTCCCTTTCTTCCTCTCTTCCTCTCTTCCTCTCTCCTTCTCTTCTATTTTTTTCTTTTCCTTTCTTTTCCTCTCCTCTTCCTTTCCTTTCTTTCTTCCTCTCTTCCTTTTCTATTTTCCTCTCCTCTTCCTCTCCTCTCTCTCTCTCTCTTTCTTTCTCTCTCTTCTACTGGGGAATTTTGGTTTTGTTTATTTATACAACAAGGTCTGTGTTCAGCACCTTAACTTTCAGCAAGATTATTAGTCTGATGGAAGTTTTAGCAGCTATCTGCTTTTACCTAAAAAAACACATTGAAGAAGAAACTGAACCAAGAAAACAGCTGTGAAATGTCAAAATACACATCTGTGACACCCCACCTCTCAAAGCGTGCATCAGCGCTGTGTCACTTTCTGTGTCTGACATACACTGGGGTGCAGAGATGCACTGTGGGGAAGTACCAGTAAGACCAGACCATTTATGATATGGTTTCCCCAAAGAAATATGGGCTGTCCAAGCAACCCAGTGCTGTCTGCTGAGGCCATTTAGCCAATAGTTAATGAGCAGTTGGACTGCGTGGAAGAGTTGAAAAGGCAGACTTCACTTTTACCAGCCACCAACTCCTAACCTGAAATACATGAGCGGGGGGGGGGGAGGGAAATAATTTTTAAAATCTATCTAACAGGATGGGACCGGTCTGTTTGTGTGAAAGAAAAGCAGAATGCACCAACCCAAACTGGAATTTATAAAAAAAAAGGAAAGTCTTTGAAAGGTGATAATTACTGTTTTGGTAAATTGCTCTAACTCTTCCACGCGTGACTGTGCTGTTTAAAAATCTATCAACCAATTTACTTAGCTAGTTGATGACAGGGAGGGGGGGGGATGGAATAAAAAGAGAGCGCCTTGCAGAAGGTAGCAGCCTGCTGATCCCAGATAAAGGCGGCTCATTGGCGGCCGGCCTGCCCTGCCTGCGCAGGCAGCGTGTGGGCAGCGCTGGCGTCGGGAGGTGCTGACCGTTACACTGTTCAGCGATGTGGAGACAGTGTCCTCTTAGCCAGCCACTAAAATGGAGGCAGACGTGGCTGAAAGGCCTTTTTTTGGGGTGTTCTGGCACTTCGCGTGCGACGCACGGGTGACCGAGGGTGGTAAAAACCGTCATCCTTGCTGTTCCTCCCCTTCAGCCGCAGAGATAGATCGGCAAGAGAGTTACAGCGCTGCCTGGTCCAGCTAGAAAGTGTTCCGCTTTCCGCTGCAGAGGCTGCTCCGATTGAGCAGGGTCTGAAATCCTTGCCTAACGGGCCAAAGGCACTGCAGGTTCCTGGGTTTACTTTAACCGGCGCATTTTGGCTGGCCGGTGGGAAGCCAGGCGCTCGTGTAAACAACGTGCTACCTTTGCGAGCCTGGTTTTTACTGTGGCTGAGAAGCAGGATGCTTTACTTTCAGCCACCTTTCTCCTTGCTCTTTATTTATTTATTTATTTATTTATTATTCAAGATTTAATGCCTCCTCAGAAAAGATAAGTTCGTTTTTGCACACCTTGGGGTGGTGTGTTCATTTTTCTGCCCAAGAAATGGATCTTCTTTCGGATTTTGTACATCTTGATTTATTCTTGGCTTATAGTTTGAAGTGGGTGCTCTTCTAAAAGGATTTATGCATAGGTTCACTATTTTTGTAGTTATGGTTTATATGATAAGCTTTTTATATTTAAAATCAATATGTAATCCTGTGGAGGAGCTTATCCTCTAAAACCCCATTTGTAAATCTATTTTAGCTTTGTTACACCGCGCAGCCACAGTATTCCATAGATTGATTAGGTTCAGCAGCAGAATCCTATCAAATGGCCTGCTCTGATGATGATGCAAACTCTTTCAGGATTGCTAGTTGACTGGAACTAAAGATAAGACCTGACTGCAATCCCCCAATGTGCTCTTTACAAAACTAGTGTTAATTTTCATCAAAGTGCCGGGCTTATTTATTATAGTGGTGAGGTTGGAGGTTTTACTACGAGAACTTTCGACCGTTTCTATTAAAACATTTCTATGGGAACCGGCCGCCTGTTTGCTCAAAGTAATTATCAGTTAGAGCAACGGGGAGGAAAAAAGAAGAAAAAAGACAATATGAAGTCAATGAAGATGAATAATTGAAAACATTTCTACTTTATCGTGAATTTAGCAAACTCTTGTCACTTTAAACTGCCCGTCGTGAGTGGTGGCACGGGGCGGGGGGAGGCTGTGGCTTTCAACACTTTTAGCTCATATACAGCCTTAGAGCTTAATCCTATTTTTGTCCAGAGTGTAGCTTTTATAACAGTATTATTCTGAAATCTTCAAATTAATCACAGCCCATACTGTAGCTTCCCAGAGCCACAGTCAGCCTGGGTAACTCTGTGTGACAGGTGCTATAGGTAATCCTAGCTTAAAAGGCACAACAGGTAGGAGTCAAACTTGGACACAGTTGCTTTTTTTAAGCATAGGGACTGGTCCCGAAACTGCTGCCCAGCAGTATTTTGTTGGCTGAAACAAAATTGCAGTGTAATCACACAGAAAGCCTCATTTAAATACTTTGCTCCAGTCTCTCTTTTAACCGATTGCTACTTGTGGGTAACTTTATTGGAGGGGTGAGGGGGAAGTCAGAGTCCTTTTCCAGCAAACAAAGTAAAAACGAAAGGGAATATTTCTGCCGGCAAGTTTTCCCGTGGCGTGTTTCAAACACAAAAAAAAAATAAGCAAATGAAGCAGCAACCAAAAAAAAAAAACAAAAACAACCCCCACCCAGTTTTGTTCCCCAAAGTCCTTCAGTGCCATTATTTACCCCACAGGCCTACAAGGTGGGGCAACAAAAACCTTAGAAAGGGACTCCACAGAGAAAAATAATAGAGAAGGACTGAACGAAACCTCTCCCGAAATATTTTGACTGATGTTTGCTGTTTCAAAAGCTAAAATAGCTGCGGAGGCTGGAGAAGTGGCGGGGGGGGGGGGAAGAGGAAGGGGGAAAAAAAGGATTTTAAAATAAGACTTTTCCAATTAAATGGAAACCATCAAAATTGACAAATAATTAAATCGAGTGCGGGTGGAGATGCGGGGTTTCGGGTCTTTTTTTCATCCAGAACTTCACGTACCTAGATGTGCCGGGAAGCCCAAATCTCAGCACGCTTAGCAGGAGCCGGTGGGGGGGGAAGTTACCTGAAAGTCGGGGACCGTGTCTGGAGGGAGCAAACCCCCGTGAAATTCTCTGCCCTGTCTCTCTCTTCTGCCCGGCTCACCGCTGCTCCCTCGGAAAGACCGATTTGTCGCTTTGAGATTGGATTGCGGGAGCAGGGGCTTTATTTGTGCGGGTAAAACCCCCCTGTTTTGGGAGCTCCGACTCGCAGAGGTGTGGAGCGGCGTGTTTTAAACGGGTCGAACTGAAGGACGCCTTCCCCGAGAGGAGCAAAAGGGCAACCAGCGGTGGAAATCGGGAGGCAGGGTTGGAAATTAGCACCTTAAAGGCTTCTCCCCAAATGCAAGCGGCTTTGTTGCAGGGGAGATGTCTTAGATTACCGGGAATTTTGGCTGGTAGCTTCACTTCTGTGTACACCTGGAAGTTACTTCCCTAACAGTGGTGGAGGGGAAGCAACATGTTAAAAAAGAAAAAAAAAAGGAGAGAAAGAGAGAGAAAAAGGAAAAGAAAGAGAAAAAGGAAAAGAAAAAGGAAAAGAAAGAGAAAAACCCCAACTCCCGGGGAAGTTTCGGCAGCGCCCTGCCAGGCCGGCGCTGCGGGAAGGGCTCTGGTGCTGCTGCACCGAATCCCTCCCCGCTTGCAAGAGGCGGCTGCGCGCGTTCGCCTCTCCCAAGCGTGTCCGCGCTCAGTCGCCGCCGTGGGCTTCCCCTTGCCTGCGTGTGGACCCGTAACTTGCTCGTGGGCCCGTGTGCCCAGGCAGCAGGCGAAGGCGCGATGGAAGTGGTTACACATTCCTGCCTTTCTGCCTCTCTTCCTACCTTTATTGCATGATGATGCATCTAATTTTTAATTTGTAAATACAAGGCCGAATTCCCTCTAGCACCACTTGCTTTCATAAAGCTTCTGAGCAGTTCGCTGTCTTGAATAAATTTGGCTTTGGAGGGGGGTCAGGGGGATTTGAACCACCGCATTCTTGCGGGGTTTGCGAAGATTCACATGGTAACCGGCGGTGAGCATTGTTCGGGTTATCTGAATAAGCACCAGCCATGTGAGTTTTAACATGATCGCCCAGGGCAATGGAGAGCGCGGGGAGAAAACCAAAAGGACTGCACCGCTCTCCCCTTCCTTCGCCTTCGGGAAGCGCGGCCGGGGAGGAGGAGGAGGAGGAAGGAGGAGGACACCGCCGGGCCGGTGGAGATGGCTTCTCCCGGTGCTTTTTCTTTTTTTTCCTTTTTTTTCTGGTGGTTTGGTTTTTTTTTTTGGAGCCAGCGTCCTCTTTCCCTCCCGCTCCTCATTTGCCCTGCTATCTCCCTCATCATCTACTGCTCCTGCTTTTCATTGTTTACCTTCTTAATGAGGGAGGCGGGGAAGGCTGGGGCTTGACTGACAGCGACAAGCCCTTACGGTCTGGCTGGAGAGCCGGAGGCTGCGGGGCGGCCCCGGGGGGCAGCGGTGTGCGGGGCCGGGCCGGGCCGGGCCGGGGGCTCCGCCGGGCCGGGGACCGGCGGCAAAAAAAATCCCTTTGGGAAAAGCGAGTCGGCCCCGTCCTCCCCTGTCTGCCAGCGCCGGGGGTGAAGGGGCCCCGCGATATTATGTAGCAAGTGTATTTTTACTTCAAAGGGGAAAATGCTAATTAACTAATACCTGCTTTTAAAGTTACTGCGAAGCATATGGTGCCCAGTGTGAGATTCCTCCAGCTGCTAAGAGCCAGCGAGGAATTAGCAAAGAAGAGCCGGGGTGCAGGGAAGCGGGGAGGGGAAACTTGGTCAGTGTCTGTGCCCGTCCAGGAAACAGTCGTGGAAAAAAAAATCCCCACCAAACCAAACCAAAAAACAACCCCAAGCGAGCCCAGATTTCTCTGCTGAGCTCCCCCGAGCCAGGTGGGCAGGGAGGCAAAACGCCGACGGGCTGCGCTTGTCCCCACGGTAGCTCCCGCTGGGGAGAGCAGCCGTGCTCCGCGGGCCGGGGCGCAGCGAGACGGGCCGGGATGGGATAGGATGTGCTGGGATGTGCCGGGCCGGGATGTGTCGGGATGGGATGGGTTGGGATGTGCCGGGCCGGGCCGCGCCAGGCTCCCCGCCGCAGCGGCCCCGGGTCCCGGCGCGGCTGGCTGCGCCCCGGCGGTGGCGGCCGCGGCGTCTGAGCGGGTTTGTTTCGGTTTTCTCTCGCAGACTGGCAGAAGACCGAGGCGCAGAAGAGGCGAGAGCAGCTTTTGCTGGACGAACTCGTTATTCTCGTTAACAAACGGGACGCGCTGGTCAGGGACCTGGACGCCCAGGAGAAGCAGTGAGTCGGGAGGAGGGGTGGGGGGACCCCGCCACGGCCCCCACGGAAAGTTTGGGCCAAGTCCGTGGGAGCCGTGGCGGGGGTCGGCGCGGCTCCCGCGGAGGTGAGCGGGACGGGCGCGCATCCCGCGCAGCCCCTCACCGCGCCTCTCGTCGCCTCTTTCCGCAGGGCCGAGGAGGAGGACGAGCATTTGGAGAGGACCCTCGAGCAAAACAAAGGCAAGATGGCCAAGAAGGAAGAGAAATGCGTACTCCAGTGAGCGGCCTTCCCACAGCGGTGGCGAAATCGCAGCGCGGCTCTTTCTTACGTTTTTAAAATGCCGACATGAGACTGGAAAAACAAACACACACACACACAAAAAAAAGATGTTTTGAAAAAGAAAAAAAATAATTAAACTTTTTTCCATTTTCTTAGGCCAGATATAGGCTGCGCCGGGCCCCTCTCCGTTGTCTTTTGGTTTCCATTCAAGCGAATTCGCGTTGTACCATGGTTTCCTTGTGGGCTCAGCTCTCCTGCCCGAAAGGGTTTGAAATGAAATCGCCGAGACCCCAGGCGTGTGGGTGATGCCGGAGATGTGCGGAAGGAGCAGGACAAATAAAGTCTGTCCTGGTTTCTGTAGCTGGAGGAGGGCTGAGTTTTGAAATAAATACGTTTTTGTCGTAATAGGATTAGAGAGGGGGATATAGGAAAAAAAAAATAATTCATTGGGAATGGTTTCATCTAGTCCTGCCATATGTAATACTTAATAAGCTACCTACATTTTGTAGTTAGGTCAGATCCACCCCAGTTATTATTAAAAATGTGCTGTATTTACCAGTGTTTTATTTCAGCAGTTTTACATTTCCCCGGGAGCAGAGCTGAGCTGAGCTGCCCCTCGTTACTCGGGAGGTGGGGGGGGGGGAAGGGGGGAAGGTCTCCCCCAGGGTTAGCGCAAAGCCCGGGGAGCGGCTGCGAGCGGGGCAGCACGGTGCTGCCCACCCGCCTTCCCCCCGCAGGCCTGGGCCCGGGCCGCGCCGCCGCTCCGTGTTATTTATTGAGCCCGGGCCGCGTTCCCCTGTCCCGTCCCGTCCCGTCCCCTCGTGCCCCGCCACCCCCCCCCCCCCCCCCCCCCCCCTCCGTCCATGTGTCCCCACGCGTGTCCTGCGCTCGCATCGTCCCTTCGTGGAGCTCGTCTCGTTTATTTATTACAATACGGAGTCATATATAAAATTTTCAATAAAAGCCGAATCTTTCTTACCGTAACCGCCGCTTTCCTCTTTACCTGGGAAAACTCCCTCCATCGCTCCCTTCCTCCCTCCTCCCGCCCTCCGCCGGCCGGGGAGGGGGCCCAGGGGCCGGGAAGGACCCGACCCCGCGGGGGGCGGCTGGGCTCCGACGCCGCGGCCGCCGCCGCTTCGCCAACGCAACGAAAGCCACCAGAGAGAAAAGTTTTTCGTTTGTTTTTAATAAAACGCAACTCGGGGCGGGAGAGGTAAAACTTTTTCTGCGGAGCCGCTGCCGGCCGGCGTGGGGGATGCGCGGCTAAAGCTCCGCTGCGGCCGCGGGCGCGCAAGGAGCGCTGCCGCGGGGAGCTGAATGGAAGAGGGGACCGGAGGGAGCCCAGACCCCGCGGGGACGCGACTGCCGTCCCGGGAGGGACACCCCCACACCCCCCATCGCCGGCGGCTCCGGGCGCAACTGCGATCCGCTCCTGCTCCCACCAAAAATTAACCAAAACAAAACCAAAAGCCCCGTGCAGAAGGGAAGTGCCCGGCTTTGCGGGATCGGCCGCCGGTGCCCGCGGGCCGTGCCGGCCCGTGGCCGGGGGGTTGGAAACTGCCCCGGTGCCCGCCGGTGGTTCTGGCGCGGTGGAAGTTGCGGAGGATGCGCGGAGCGCCCAGCCACCGGGAGTGCAGGAGCGGCGGCCGCCGTGCCCCTCTGCCTTCTCCCCAAAACACAGGGGGGGTCCTGGGGGTAGACACGCTTCGAGGGCTTCGCGGCTGCGGAGGGGAATGGAGGCTCGGGAAGGGAAGAAGGCGGCAGAGCCCGGGGCGCAGCCTGCCCGGCCGGGCGCCAGAACCGGCTGAGCCCCGAAGGCTGGGGCTGCCCCTGGGGTCGAGGGGGCAGCCACGGCTACGGGCGGGCATCGCCCCCCTCCCCGAGGGAGCTGGTGCGTCCCTGTCTTTTAATGCGAAAAAAGTAACTCGGCCGCTGTGCTGCGGGGAAAAAAAAAAATAAAAGAACAGTGTGCTCCCCCCTCCCGCACTCCGGCCCGGGAACCGGCCGCAAGAGCCCCCCCGCCCCGTGTCCGGCCCGAGCTGCCCTCCCTGCACTTGCCCTTCCCTTCCATTCCGCGCCGCCGGGGCCGGGGGGGCACGCGCAGCCCAGCCCCCTGCCCTCCCGCACCCCCGCCCGGCCGCCGACCTTACCTGGGCGCAGCACGGAGGGTGCCGGCTCCATCCGGCGGGGGGATAGGGGGGTCGGGGGGGGGGGGGACCGGGACCTTCACCCCGGGGGGCGGCGAGCCCGGCGCCCGCCCTGCCCGCAGCCCCCGGCCGAGCCTACGGGGAGGCGCCTGCAATTGGGGATTGGGCAACTGCAGTGGTTGCGTGGGGGGGGCACAGTTACCCCCCCCCCACGGTGTCGGGGAGACACCCGCGGGGGAGCTGCTGCTGCCCTCCAGGACCGGGGATGCGCCGGCGGGCGAAGTGATGGGAAGGCGGCGCCGGGGGGGAGCGCAGACGGGCCCGGGAACTGCCCTGGCGGGACCGGGGCAAAACGGGGGGAGGGGAGGGGGCGGCTGGGGGCGGGAGGGGGGAGAATTGCCCCCCCAAACCCTTTCCCCTCCCTGCTCCTCCTCACTTCGGTTTTTGTGAATGGGCCGCGGCGCCTTTGTTGCGAGGAGAAGTGCCCGTGTCGCTGACTTTTGCGAGCGAGCGGAGGAGCTTGTAAACCTCTTTTTCTCTCCCCCAGTCCCTCGGCCCAATGTCTCCCTCCCGCCCGGATTAGACGGTTCCCTCCCCGCATGGGAAAAAGAGGGAAAGGAAGAGAAAAAAAAAAGGGAGGGGGGGAGGGAAACCGCGCTTTGGTCGGGGCCGGCGGGCAGCGCCTTTGAACATTAGCTCGCTTTCAGCTCCAACTGCAATTAGAGGGAGCTGATTTGGGGAGACCAACAAAAGCCGCGCACCGAAGCCCTCGTTAGAGGTCCGGGGCTGCTCCGCCGCCCGCGCCGCTGCAGCGCCCCGCTCCGCGCCCCTTCGCGCCCCGATGCCGCCGCTCCGCGCCGGCCCCGTTCTGCTCCGCTTTCACCTCCGCTGCGGGCAACGAGTCTGGCTGCGCGGAGCGGCGCGGAGGGGCGCGGAGCGGCGGGTCCCGTTGTACCTCCCCTCTCCGAGCCGCCCCCGCCCGCTCGCCTCCCGCGGCGCGGAGCAGCCCCTGAATTCAGGGCGCGCGGGTGAAGGTGCGGCCGCTGCTTTTTTATTAATATTTTAAAGCACAAACTTTAGGCGAGCCTCCAGACACCTGGGGGGGTGGGGCAGGACCCCGCTCCCCCCCCCGTTCCCACACCTCCTCCCCCTCCAGGAGCCTCCTCCGCGGCGGCGCAGGCGGCGGCCGAAACTTTTCCGCGGTGCCCTCGGACGGCGGGGGCGCAGAACGGCGCAGGGGGTTTGCCGGCGGAGCGGGCAGAGCTACGCGGGCGCGGAAGGGTGTCTCTCGGCACAACTTCTCTAACGATTTCCACCCCTCCCACCCGCCCCCTTTCCCGCACCTCCTCCATTCCCTCCGCGGAGGTTGCGCGGGGTCCTGCGTGCCCACCCCCCGACTCCCCCGGACAGCGCTCCGCCGCACCGCCGGGGCCGGGCCGGGCGCGTCGGCAGCGGGTGCGCGGGGGAGCGCGGAGAGGCGCGGAACGGCGCGGGGCGGGGGGGTGGGGGGGGCGCGGAGGGAGCCGGCGCCCTGCGCTGCCATTGCCCGGGCGGCTGTCAGTCAGGAGGGGAGCGGCCGGGGATTGGCGCTGGGCTGGTTACGCAGATGCTTTGCGCGCACATACAAGGCTAGGGCCGGGGGTAGGTGATCAATCCTCATCAGGGCCGCGGCTCCATCGCCCCGACAGCGCGGGCCGCCGGCAAGGTAACGCGGGGCGCCCCGGCAAGTTGGGGGTGCGCGGCTCGGCTTCGGGCATCGTGTCCCCCCGGCACCCCCCTCCCCCCCCCCGGCCCTCCTCCCCCCACCCCGCCTCTCACCTGCCTGACCCCCCACGCCCGCCCCCTCCGCGCCCCCCGCCCGCTCCGCCCTGCGCGCAGCCCCCGCCGCGGCCGTCGCTCCGCAGGTGGCCGCGCAGGTGAGGCGGGCGGGGGTGGCGGGCACCGCGCTCCCCGACGGGGCGGGCGGGCGTCGGCGGGACGGAGCGGGCCCGCGGCACCCGCACCCGGACTGCGTGCGTGCGTGTGCGGGCGGTGGGCACGGCCGGTCCGGGGCTTCCCCGGGGTTTTCCTCTTTATCTCTCTTTTTTTCTTTCCCTCTGCTTCCCGCTTTCCTCCCTCTCGCCGCCCGGGACGGTCCCGCTCCGCCGCGCTCCCCGGCAAAGTTATGCAACGCCGGGTCGCGGCGCTGCCGCCCGGCCCGCCGGGGGGGTGCCCCTCACCCCCGCCCAAAACTTACCGCCCCGCGGGCCGGGATGCCGGCGATGCGGCCGGGGGGGGGTTGGGGGTGTCCCGGCTTCGGCATCGGGGGCCGCCCTCGGGGCTCGGCGGGGCCGCCCGGGGTCTCTCCGCCCCTTCCTCCCGTCCGCGTTTATCTGCTGCTTTTTGCCACTGAGCCCGACCGATGCCTCCCGATCCGGCGGCCGAGAGGTCCCGCGTGTGTCCGCCGGAGCACCCCGGCCCCGGGCCGGTCCCCGCCGCCCTCCGGGCCGGGCTGCCGGCAGCCGCCCGCCCGGGTGCCTGCGCTCTCCCTTTTCCTTTTTCCCTTTTTAACTCTTATCCATTTCTAATTAAAACGTCCCCGTCTGTTCGCTTTTAAATTAATTATACTTCCCTCCTCTGGTACCTCCTTTTGATTCCTAATCCAATTATCTTTTTAAATAATTGCTTTATCTCTCCCCATCGCCGGGCACTGTTGCCTCTCGGCGCTTGCACGCAACTCGCCTTCGTTCGAAACAAAATAATAATAACAACAACAGTATTATTATTAATAAATATTATTTACAACCGAAGGCTCCCGTGCCGGGGTACCCGCGGCCGCCCATCCCTCGGGGCGCCCCTCGGCAGGACTCGGGGCGGCCAGACCCCCTGTAACCCGCCTCTCTCCGCTCTCTCCCCAGGCGCTCCGGCCTCGCCTCTGCGCGGGCAAGAAACCTGCCTTTTTGTTTCCCGATCCTCGTTGTTGTTTTAATTATTTTTATTTCCTTTTTTTTTTTTTTTCCCCCTTCGCCCCCCAACCCCCCCCTCGCCTGCGATCGCTGGAGGACGCCGCGGCGGTGCCGGCGGGACGGAACGAAACCAGCTCCTTTCACACCGATTTTGCGCTCAGTTTTTTAGTTGTTGTTGGCTTTTAAATTTTTGCCTCTCGTTTGAGGCTTTTTCGGAGGGGTTGCTTTATTGGAGATTATTTTTTTTTTAATTCTTTCCCCCCCCTACTCACCCCATACTTTTTATTTTTTATTTTTTATTATTTTTTTATTTTATTTCATTTTTACTTTTCTGCGGGACGTTGGAGGAAACCTGCCCAGCTTTTAGCATGATGTCTTACCTTAAACAGCCCCCTTACGGCATGAACGGGCTGGGGCTGACGGGCCCCGCCATGGACCTGCTGCATCCCTCCGTGGGGTACCCGGGTGAGTGCCCCGCACCGCGGCCCTCTCCCCATCCCTGTCATCGCCCACACGTGCCCCAGCAGGTGCCTGCCCAGGAGCAAGCGGAGGGGGGGAAAAAAACTCCATCCCGGGCGAGTTTGGATGAGCTCATGGGGCTGTACAGTTTGGGGTGGGCTGTGGGATTGGTGCCCTGTGTGCCCGCACCCTTGGCTGGGGAGAACAAGGTGGGGAACGTCCCCGGGGCTTCTTCGTTCCCGCGGGGATTTTCAAGGAGAAAAAAGCTTAAAAAAAAAATTATTATTTTGATGCAACGAAATCTCTCTGTTGCTCCTGCCGGGGCCAGGCCTGCCCCTTCCCCAGCCCTGCGCTGCTCGTCCTGCCTGCAGCAGGACAGGGTCTGGCCCCAGCGGCCAGTGCCTGGCTGCCGTGGGGCTGGGGCGTATGGGGAGCACTGCTGCTCTTTGGGGTCTGGGGGAGGGGGGTGTGCTTCTCAGGCCCTTGCCCCAGGGGTCCCGGGGGTCTCGCCGTGCCAGGGAAGGGTGCGGGAGGTGCGTGGGGACCCAGCATGAACGGCGTGGTGGTGCTCGCCCCCAGCCACCCCACGGAAGCAGCGGCGGGAGCGCACCACCTTCACCCGCTCGCAGCTGGACGTGCTGGAGGCACTCTTTGCCAAGACCCGCTACCCCGACATCTTCATGCGGGAGGAGGTCGCCCTGAAGATCAACCTGCCCGAATCCCGAGTCCAGGTACTGAACCCGTGCCGGGGGATTCCGCGCTCTCACGGCTTTTGGGGGTGGATGCGGGGCACCCTGGCTTGGCTGATGCGACTCAGACCCGGCTTTCCGTCCACACTCATCCCCGTTTCCTTGGGACTTCGGATGCACATGAGCTCCCAGACACTTGTCCCGCCATGGGGAAGTCCCAGCAAAGATGGGGGGGTTAGCAGTATTTTACTCCTTCATCCATTTTTTATTAATTTGATTTTTATTAATGTATTTCTGTCCCCTTCCACCTGCCCCAGGGTGTAGCAGCCCTGCTGTTTCCCAGGGTGCTCCCTCTGGCACCGTGTTCCCAGCTGATAATGCCCAGTGGAGTGGGATACACGGACAGCACCCCACTCACAATCCATCCCCCAAAACTGCATTTTGTCACCACACTGGGGATATACACAAGCTGGGACACCCCAGACACTCATCCCTGGGCAGCCTCAATTGGGGTGGGATGCTGGGTGGCCCAGGTGCCAGATGGGGCAGGCTTCTTTTATTTCTTTGGGGTGTGGGGGCGTGCGTTGCTAATGGCCGGGTGTGGGTGCTGGGAGAACTGGTGCTGGGAGGAGGTTGGCTGGGCACTCCCGGGTGAGGTGGGGTGGCACAGCAAGCGGGGTGCTTAGTGCCCCATCTCTTACCCTCCTGCACCCCGTTTTCTCACACTAGGTCTGGTTCAAGAACCGCCGTGCCAAGTGCCGGCAGCAGCAGCAGAGTGGCGGCGGGGCCAAGAGCCGTCCAGCCAAGAAGAAATCCTCGCCAGCTCGTGAGAGCTCGGGTTCGGAGAGCAGCGGGCAGTTCACGCCACCGGCAGCGGCCTCCAGCTCAGCCTCCTCTTCCTCCTCCAGCTCGACCTCCTCGGCCCCGGCGGGTGCCCCAGCATCTCTCAGCACCCCGGCGTCATCCATCTGGAGCCCAGCTTCCATCTCTCCCGGCACGGCAGGGGTGACGGTGCCCGAGCCACTGCCGCCGGCTGCCGCGTCCTGCATGCAACGGGCTGGCCCCGCCGCCGCTGCCGCATCCGCCAGCTACCCTGTCTCCTACGGCCAAGGTGGGGGGTATGGGCAGGGTTACCCCGCGCCACCCTCGTCATCCTATTTCGGGGGTGTGGATTGCAGCTCCTACCTGGCGCCCATGCACTCCCACCACCATCCCCACCAGCTCAGCCCCATGGGGCCCTCCTCGGTGCCTGGCCACCACCACCACCACCCGCTGAGCCAGAGCTCGGGCCACCACCACCATCATCACCACCACCACCACCATCAGGGTTACGGCGGCACTGGGCTGCCCTTCAACTCCTCCGACTGCCTGGACTACAAGGAGCCCGCGGCTGCCGCTGCCTCCTGGAAGCTCAACTTCAACTCCCCCGACTGCCTCGACTACAAGGACCAGGCGTCCTGGCGCTTCCAGGTCTTGTGAGGGGCTGAGCACTGTCCCCCCTGAAGCTGACACAGACCAATCCTCTCCCCCTAGCCCCACCCGGGGTCTCCCTGCTGCCTCCCGGGCAGGACTTTGGCTCCGGCTTTTCCTCCTCCTCTTCCTCTCCCCACTCTTTGTTAGCAGTGGCGATGCCCCAGGGGGGTCCTGCCACCCCCGTCTCTACTGACTGATATTTATTTGCTTCCTGTACCCCTCCAGCAGGTTTATTATAATTATTATTTTTTTAAACACAACAGAAGAGGAGTTTAAAAAAATAAAAAGCTAAGCATCTCCCCTGCTGCCTCCTGGGCAGAGGCGCAGGCTAGTTCCTGTGCTGCCGGTGCCCCCCTACCCCCACCTTCATGCAGGGATCCTCACCCCACCCAGGTGCCGGAGTCCCCGGCTCGCCGGTCCCGTACAGCCTCTTACCGCCGGGAGTGGTGGGAACGATGTAAATAACTAGGTCCGTTCCAGTGACCGTGATTATTTTTAGTTGATGCTGTTTGGTTGGCATTTATCTAGAGTCTAACACAAAACTTTAAACAAAAGGAAACCAAACCACCTTTTTTATTTTAATTTTCTTGCCTAAAAATGAATTTTTCCCTGTTTTGCATCCTCCGTCCATCCTCGAGGGCTCCGTGCGTGTTTGGCCGTGCTGTCGTGGGGCTGGGGCCAGGGCAGTGGGGTGGGGGGGGGGGCAGCAGCCCAGGGGGGTACCCAGAAGGGAGGAAAGGGCTGCCCAGCTGATCCACCACCTACAGACCAAAAAACCCACAACTTTTGAAAAAATAACTTTAAAAAAAAAAAATAAAAAGGAAAGAAAAACAGAAGAAAAAAAAGTTTTGGTTTATTTTTTTTGGGGGAGGGATGCAGGGAAAAGCAGCTCTGCTTTGGGCTTGGCGGGGGGAGAAGACTTTCCAGGGGTGTGTATTTTGGTTTGGATAATTTTTTATTTTTTTATTAGCCCCTTCTGTTGGTTGGTGCATTTTTACAGGTCAGGGCTGCAGCCCTGTGTACCCTGCTGCCTTCCCACCCCCCCAGGCTGGTGCTTTTTGGCAGCTTTGACCCAAAAGGTGGAGCAGGACCGTGCACGTGTGATTTTGGGGTTTGTTTTTTTTTTTTTGATGCGGTAACCCCACACTTACCCTTTCAACTGTAAGGTAACCCCTTCCTCCTTCCTTTCCACCCCCCCAATAAAATCCAAACAAATAACCACGGTGGTGTCCTGTCCTCCTTCCTCCCCCAGCCCTCCCCAGCTTCCCCAGGGGCGTGAGGCACTGGGAAAGGCTTCCCGGGGGGTCCCAGCAGGATGAGGAGGGATGTGATGAGTTTACAAGTGCTCTGGAGGGGGGGACCCGCTGCTGCCTCTGTGGGTGTGGGCTGGAGACCCGCTTTTATGTTAATTGACGCCGTTAATTGGTTACTGATTTATTGCTGCACCACGGTGTTAGCGGGACCCCGCGGGATGCACAGATGCTGGCTAAAACCAGCAAACCCCCACCCGGTGGGGCAGCCCCACAAACTTCGGTACCCACAGGCAGGCCTGGCTTGGGTGGGGGGATGCAGGGCCACCCAGCTGTACAGTGACACAGACAGACAGACCTCCACCCCCTGTGCAGGCAGGTGCATGGAGGGATGCTCAGTGCTCGCGCTGCCAGCCCTGGCTCCCAGTGTTTCCCTCCGCAGCTGCTGCCAGCTGCGATCGAGCTGGGGAAGAGGGGGAGGAATTATTTCTCATGATAATCCCCTTCTCTTTCCCTCGCCAGCCCCCTCCCCGCCCTTCCCAACAGTTGCTGGATGCTGCCCCGTGGTGCTGAGGCAGTTCCCACTCCTGTGGTGCCTGGGCAGAAAGGACCACCAGTGCTGCTGCTGCCCTGCTTGTTGCCTTGATGCAGGGGTGAGGGGGCACCCCCCAAATTCCCACACCCCTCTCCGTCGCAGCTGGGATCTCCAGGGCTGTCTACTCCATCCCTGCTTTTCCTGGGCACCCCTGGGCAATAAGGACCATGGAGGGGGCTGTGTATGAGAGGTGGCAAGGCACTGGCTGTGCTCTGCATGGCAACTTTGGGGAGGGTTCACACCCCGCCCCTCCCCAAGCATCCCGGTGGGGTGCAATTGGGGCTGGTGATGTGCTGCCGCAGCTGCTGGGGAAACGGCTGGAGCAGGAAAAGCAGCGGGGTCAGCCCCAGGTGCCACAAGCCTCTGCGGCCTTCCAGGGCCAGAGCCATGTTGTGGCCCTGAGACAGGAGGTGGCCAATGGCCTCCAGCCCCCACATGCCATGTTGTCAAGGAGGGGTGGGAGGGGACAGGTGCAGCCAAGGTGATTTTAGGTTTGTTTTTTTTTTTTTTTTCTTTAACTGCTTTTTTCCATGATGTCTCCTTCAGTGCATTTTTTAAAATACACCCCCCCACCCCCATATTTAAGGATTTTTTTTTTTATATATCTCTTTACATATAAAATAATCGTTCTCTTCTCCAGGCAGTGGCAAGGCACTCATCACACCAAGAGGTGGCTGTACAGTCAGTTTGAGGGAGGACTATGTGCGCTGGGGCTGGTTACCACCAGCTTATGCATTCCTAAGTCCTTCTTTGAAAGGGGGAAAAAAGTTATCTCAGCCCTCCAGGAGCTGTAACAGAAAGCAATCTGTACTGGACAAGAGGGGCACTGAAGTGAGCACCTGAGAGACAAGAGCCCACATGTATCTAAGAGGGGCTTCATCATCTTTAAATAAAATTTACATACATTTCACCTTTCTTAAACAATGTGGTATATAGGGAGGGTTTAGCCATAGACTTGGTGGTGTTAAGTTTACAGTTGGACCCAATTATCTTAAAGACCTTTTCCAACCCATTGATTCTCTCTATAAAAATGGCATTTAATTGTAATTTGATAACTCAGCGTTGCTCAGGGAGATGTGTATGGGAAGGAAGACGATTTCGCTCCCTTCTTTTCTGTGACACGGTTCTAAACCTCTTCATCCACTGCCTGACACTGCAGATTGGGTCCAGGATCTGGCTTTGGGTCTCCAACGTGTACTTAGGGGAATCCCATCCCCCACCCCTTCCCCCCTCAGCCAAATTCAGACGCCCAGTGGCTCCTGGTGCCACAGTCCAGTGGCTTCTCCAGAATCCCCAACACCACAGTTTGGGCTGCGGGCATCTTCCAGAACCACTTGCGCAGACCTAGCGCAGGACAGCAGGGCCAGTCCCTGAGCCTGGCTGCTGGTGGGGCCTGGGTCACACCAAACAATGGCTTTGCCCTAAATGGCTCACTGCATTTTTTTTATTTTTTTGTTGCAATTTTCCCATCCCTGGAGTTTCTTTGAAGGTCGATGACCATGACTAGAGTGGGAATAGCTGGTTTGCTGGGAACCAACTAAAACGGCATGGGGTTTTTTTACGGCATGGTGACTAACGTCTGCAACGCCTGCCGGCACGCCAAGCACAGTCAGGCCCCATCCTCCCTCCTCCTCCCGTGGGTCCGTGCCAGCAAGGCAGACGAGACGTGACCTGCGCCTGTTGGTGGGTGAGTGTGGGACAGGTTTGGGAGGGGTCCTTAGCAACCTGCCATTTCACACCCCCCACTGCTGGGGCTTGGGCAGCAGGGCCAACTTCTCCCACCGAGGCTCCAACAGGCACTGCTGCCCTGAGCATGAGCCTTGGCAGGCAAAGCGGCACGCTGCGGCCATGCCGCTAGCAGCATGGTGCCCAGAGCCAGGATCAGGCGCCGGCAGGATCGCAGGGGTTTTTTTGGGCAGCTCGGTTGTGAAATAGCTGCCCAGGTGTCTCGGTGCCTCATGCCTCAAGCAAGAAGGCTGCTGGGTGCATGGCTACTATTAGGTTTGTGCTCGGTTTTGGAGATTTTTTAAATAGCTTTTGCTGCCCGTGGCCCAGGGGCTGCTGCCGCAGTGCCAGGATGCCGGGTTATCCAGCACATGCCTGGTGAAGCAGCCAGCAGCTGCCTCCACCCGCACATCTCTGCTCCCAAGGCATGTGCTGCCTGCAAGTCATGGGCCAGGACCTGGCGGGGGAAAAGAGGGGCAGAGAGGGGGATGCTGCCCAGCTTGAGCTACCATCAGGATGTTATGCTTGATGCTTTATGGACCTGAAATAATTCACAATCTGTTTGCTATTATCAGAGTGTTTGGTCCAAGTAGAGTCCAGCTTGGAAAGCTTTTCTTTTAAACCCTCCACAAGTGGTATGGAACCACAAGAGGCGAAGATGTGAATATCCTGAGCAGTCCCTGGCCATGCAGTAGTGGAGAGAGCTTGGGCAGGGTTGGTGCTGGTGACGGCCCATTTGGATGCAGGGCATTCTTTGGGGATGCAGAGGGCTAGGGACAAGCATGAATTCAATTATTTAAAATTGGAACTTAAGTTTCAGGAGATGTACCCATTAACACAACTTATTACAGTTATTTTGTAGCTAGCCTTTCTGGAAGGGCGCAAAGAAAACAGATGACTATGGCTGAATAAGGAGTCATCACACCCGACCATTTGTGGTTTTCCCTCTGCTGACCTCTGCGTTAGCCACTCACTGCTAATTCACGCGCTTTGAGTAGCAATTAATGCACATTTAAAAAAAAAAAAAAACAAACCACCAACAAAACCTCACAACGATTCAAAACCTGTTTTGAATTTGTCTATTAAAAAAACCCCCAAAAATCCAAACAAAAAACCCTGCCGGTGTAACTCCCAGCTGAGGAACCTGCTGTACGGGCGAGCGCTTCTTTCATGTTGTGCGGGTGAGCACAAAAAGCTGTGGGGAAGGAGGAGGGTGAAAAATGGTCAGAGGGCTGAAGCGTAAAGGAAAGCATATGCCCGTTTCCAGTTAAATCCCTATTCAACACTTTTTTTCTTTTCTTTTTTTTTTCTCCAGGACACACAGGACTTTTCCCAGAAAGCATGAGAGGATTTTTTTTTTTTTTTTTTTTTTCAATGAAAAACTGTGATTTTAGGAAATGGCATTCTGGTTCCTATGTACATTTCTAGTATCACTTCCTGTATATTTTTAAGCTGAAATCCTCTTAGCATGCAAAGTAAATAGATTATGATATACCGAAGGATTAAGAATCACTGTCTGGTGTCAGATTAATCCCTCATATAGACCATCACTTGTACTGACAGAAATATGGCTGCAATTCAGCAAAATAGCTGTACGGCGAAGCAACGCACCGCAGCATCTTGTGCAGAACAAGCGCGCAATCGCTGCGGTCCGTCGTTGCGCCGTGTGTGTTTCAGAAATTAAATTTAAATCTATAGGACATTAAAGGCACACTCCCCTCCAAGTGCCGCATGAAGCACAGCCGTTATAGGCACGGCTCTGCACAGGGAGGCAATGCAGCATCCTGCTCTGTTTCAAAGCTCTTTTTATTAATTTTTCCCTGTTGAGTGTACAAAAAACCCCACCACCCCTACATGTTGCTGGCAGTTCACTCTCTTCAAACTGCAAAGAAAAAAAAAAAAAAAAGTCTCCTTCGAATATAGACATGGAAAGGCACTGATTCAGATAAAGTGCTGGAATTGACTGGGAGTTTTTCCGATGCGATGAAAATCACCCGTCACGCAGCAGAAATTCAGCCAGATTTTTGGGAAATGGCTGACAGTGAGCACAAATGTTTCATTTGGGTAAATGCAGAATTTTTGTTAGTAGACTACTTCTGATGGGTTGCAGTTTTCTTCTTTTGTTGTGTTGGGTTTTTTGGGTCTTTTTTTTTTTTTAACACTACACACTGTCTTTTATTTTCAAGCCATTTTCGTTCACCATACAAACCCCATTTCAAGTAGCTCACCGGCTTTGGGTTGCAACCACCCAGTGCCCCCCAAAAGATCGACCATAAGACACATAAGTGCCTACAGTAGAGCACAAAAATCAGCATCCGTACACACCGCAGCTGATCAAACGGTTGGAGGAAAGACCTGCGACGATGCTCAGCCCTCTCCACAAAAAAACTTAGAGGGCTGAACCAAGTCCCTTTACCTTCTCAGTGCATTTTCTCTTCGTGGTTAGAGGCGGCAGATTAAAATCTGGACTCCAATGGAATGATGTTTAAGAGGCTCCACGTCTTTTTTTCAAGGCAAAATAATGGTTATTCAACTAAGATGATATATCTAGATATGAAAATTGAGAGCATTCTTCGAAAAATGCTGCTGACTGTGAAAGGCTGCTCTTTCACAGAGGTATCCTGAGTGAAGATTTTATCTGCTGGTATCTCAATAGGACGGTTTTCAGAGCCTTAAGTGGAAATTCAAATCTGCTTCCAAGAGAAGATTGTTAAAATATATAATACACAGAGACTTACAGACTTTCCCCTGAGAAGTTTATGGATTCGTCCAATAACTACCCCCCCTCCCAAATTTCTCAGCATTGTGTTTGTCCAATGGGGATCCGCATTGTGTCTTTGAATGAGCTGGTGAAAAATGTCACCAAATTGCCCTCTGTAAGCCAACACGGGGCAGTTTGTGCACGGACATGTTTGTGCTAATCCAGAAATAATTTGGAGGGGTTTGGGCGGCACTTTTCTTCACTGGAGTACTTTCCATGAACCTCCCCACCTCAGTGAGCTTTCCTCTTCTTTGCTCCGGCAGCGAAGGGGGTCCCACGCTCAGTCACACCAGCCCGAAGTGAACGACTTTGAGGGACCCGCTGTCTCCGGTCTCCTGTGGCAAGGGGGAAAGACAGGCAGGATCAGCAGGGAAGCACGGCGAGGAATGGAAACTCTGCACAGGTATTGGAAACAACGTCCCAACCCAGGGGAGTTAAAAAAAAAAGACAATTGCAGACTCTGTCCTAGTTTGGGCTGGGAATGGAGGATGCAGCCCCAAAGTGGTGGAGACCGCCTCGCTGTGCAAGGTAAAGCACTTCTCCCTTTCTAAGCCTTTTTGACCCCCCTTTTCCCTGCTGCTCTTAGGGAGAACCAGGGGCTGCAGCTCCCTGTGGACACGGGATTGGGATGCAAGGGGTGGAGAGGTGAGGCCACACCTATCTTTGGGTCCCTGTTCCGCCCCTCGCCCCCCCCCCCCCCCCCATCCCTGGAAGCTGGCTGGCAAAAGTGACGCTGTAGATTTTTGTTACCTTTTAATTAGAACGTACTGTGAAAATGGGAAGGCTGTGTTAACACCAGCCAGTAGCAAGCCAGGTTTCCAAAGGTACACGAGGATGGCATTTTGCATTCCCCATGCAGTGCAGGTCCGTGATTTAAGCACAGTCCCCTTTCTGCACTCAGTTCCTGCGCAGGGTGGAAACCCCAGCACTCCGGTTTTGCAAAGGATATGACGATGGAGCCGTATGTCTGCCACAAATAGAGGTTATTTCATAACATGGGCTAACGTGCCTGTAAAACGCACGGAATACTCTGCCTTGGAAAGTGCTGTGGTCTAGTGAGTCATTGCTTGCTTTTGAATTACAGATGAGTAGCCAGCGCTTCACCATGCAAAGAAAAAAACCCTAGGTGTGGAGCTGGAAACAAAGGGAAACGTGTGTTTGTTCCATCTGGGAGGGGAGACACGCTGGCTGGTGCATGTGGTGGGGGGGGTCTGCCCAGGGAGGTGGTTGCCAGGGCTGTGTCTGTCTGCGGGAGCACTGGCCAGGGTGGCCAGGACTCAGGTGAGTGACTCCCTGCTCCCTCACTTCAGGAATGAGGGGGAAAAAAATAATAATTCTCCCAAGACTTGCAGTTTCATAAGGAACCTTTACCAGAGCAGCAGCTCCATCTCATGGCATGTGCAATTCACCACAGAGATAGAGATCACCCTCCGAAAAGGCATTCCTGTGTACAACCTCCCTACCTCAGCATGGAGGGAGCAGCAACTGTGCCACAGCTCCAAACCAAGCACTGTATGGATACCAAGTTTTGTTTCCAGCTCAGCACTTCCCTTGCAGGGAGATGATGGGAGGTGGCCCTGCCACAATGTGACGCTCTGTTAACTCCAGGAAGATGACAGGAAAGTGTCCCTGGTGTCCCATCTGGAGACATGTCTGTATCCCAGTGGGGTGATTCCAGCATTGAAGCCCAAAGCTTCACCACAGAGACTGCTGCTTAGGAGGTCATGAGTTGCCTTTGCAGACCTCATTGGGTGGCTCTACGTTTGTGCCTTGGGTTTGGGGTGGCTGCAAGCTTTCTGTGGGCTCTCTTTGGTCCCTAAATGGCATTTGTTGGGGGCTCAAAAAAAAAAAAAAATTATTTTTGCATTGGGTAGCTGCAGCAATAAAGCCTTGAGGAGCATCAGCTGCTGAAGGTAAGAGGTGGCTCTTTTTTTCCCCTAGAGCTGGGTCAGTGCCTGACATAGAAGGGCTTCTGCTGGTGCTTGCTCTGGGAGCCAAAGGATAGCTGGGAAGGTGAATGCAGGCTGGAGGAAAAAACCAAAACACAACTGCATTATGTTTATCATTCAAGTTCAAGGTTGCTTGGGGAGGTCCCTGTTGTTCAAGGCTCAGGGTCCCGAGTGCATCAAATGGGTATCTGACCTGAGTTTAGTGATTCGTGCCTCTGTCCGGGGAGAAGTGAACAAGAACCCAGCACTGCAGATGTACCTAGCTGCTTTTGGTTTTAAAATACTTCTTATAACAAATAAATAAACAAACCTATTTGCAAACGTCTCTGGTCACAATAAAAACAGACTGCAGTGTCGCGTGGGAAGTCTGTGATGTGGCATCAAGCTTGTAGAGGTGTTTAACGTTAGTTAATCAAAGGCTGAAGAGTGATAATGACTGGAACCCTCTTCTGGCATCTGCATCTTTTCTGATGTACCACCCCAGCAATAAAAGAAGCTGTAATAATTTGATGAGTTGATTTTCACAGCACAGGAAGAGGGCTGTCCAGGAACAGGGGAAGCCAGCATTGCAGCACTGCTGCCTATGGTAATGCGCAGCTAGTCATCCAGAGCAGGAAAACATGAATATCCTGACAGGAGAGCATCCACTTGTGCCCTGGAGAGTTCAGATCGTGGGGCTTTGCATTGTAATGATGTGGTCCCGCTCCAGCAGGCGAAGGGAGGAGCGGTACGGGAAGGCACACCCTGTAATTGAAAAGCCACTAAGCCATCTGGGACCTGCAGGGATAGCAGGATGGAGGCAGTGGTTTGCTTGGTCTCCCCAGGTCTCAGGTAGAACGGAGGATCCCTTTAGTCTCCTGGAGCAGGAAATATGGAGTAACCTCTTCCCCACACTGCTGTATCACTTCCAGGAGGCTATGCTTTTTCTCCTGAAGATTATTCTCAAGGGCATGATGAAGGTGAGAAGGGACAAGAGTGGGAGAGAGAAGAATAAATGAAGGAGCCGTGAGGCATGATTTTCAACGCCTGTTTTTTCAAGCAGAAACTGCCCAATCCCAGGCTGCAGGAATAGCTACGTGGAAGGACATGCCTGTTGTCAGGATCTATAGGTACTGCTTCCTTTCACTGGAAATGCCTTGTTTCCCTTGGCTAGCATCATACAAATCCTGTCTAGCTGATAGGCATTTATCTGGGTGACAATATATTAAAACAACCATTTGGTGGCCACAGGGCACTGTTGGCTTCAGCATCTCAAGCTACTGTAAATGAGGTCAGTCTCCAGCCCAGAAATGACAGAGCCGTTGATACTCACATTCTCCAAAGAGTCAAATTCGTACTGAGGTGGGTCACCAGGGTGTTTGGAGGCTTGGCTTTGCTTATCTCAGACTGGCTGCTGCTAAACGGAGACTCTTTGAACCAACCCACATAGTTTCCTCAAGATTATCAAATCCCAGAATAATGCAGGCCAGGAGGGACCTTTGGAGATTACCTTGCAAGAGTAGGCTGGGTCTCAAGCAGCATGGCCCTCGAGGCTACCCTGTCCCATCTCCAGCCTCTCCTGGAAGGCAGGGCTGGACATGAACCCACCAAGTATTGCAGATGGGATGCTCACTTCTCAGTTGTGTAAAGAGCTGTACCCAACTGAGCTGTGCACAGGGCAAGAAAAACTGCAGTATATTCTGGCTCCTCCAACAACGACCTGTGCCATCCCTACCTTCATACCCAGCAATGGGATCCTTCATGCCAAACCAGCTTGGCAAAGCCACCTGCTCTTCATTTGTCCTACCTGGGAGCTGAGATCACCACGGCAGTCATCACCAAAGTGCTGCAGCAGGGACACACATGCCCTGTGCTAGCACAAAGCGATCAGCACTGCTGGGGGGACACAGGCAGCCCCCATGGTAGCAAGGTCTTGCCTCTGAGCCGCCTCTTGCATGCTGTAGGGCTTTCCTCTAGAAAACAAGTCTTGTTCAACTGCTTGAGCAGTTTGGCTGTGTGACAGCCAACTGCCCTGGCAGGTGACTGGGAACATTTTGTTGCATGATCTTTACAGTTTCAGGGAGGAGAAGCTTCCTCATAGCTGAGAGTGGCAGCAAGCGAAGATGACGTGCGTTACGATGCACCTACAATGACAGGGTCATTGGTTCTGTCCACAACTGAGGCCTTTGTGGCCATTCGTGCTGGGGATAGCTGCTGGAACCAGCCTTTTGCCAATGAACCGGTGAAGCAGGGCAAAGAAAGTCCTCCGTCTCAGAGCTGCAGAGATCCTCCTGTGGAATTGACTGTGCAAGAAGGGCTGGGTTTTGGGTGTGCTCCCCTTGTGTGGCACCAAGCCCGGTATTGTGAGGGCTCCCTCTGAAGCAACGTGCAGGAAGTGGTGGTGGAGGGACGCCAGACTGGGGGAGCAGGAGGGTGAAAGCAGGACCTTGGGGACCGTCTGTCTGTCAAATGCTGGCACTGATGCAGTGGGGCTGGTGGTGGTGTCTGAGTATAGAGCTGATGCTGATAGTGGGTTTGGGTTGGATTTGGAATGGGTCGAACAAAAGCCAGAGGTCAATCCAGTTAGAAAGGAGCTGCTCTGATTTGGTGGGTGCTGGTTCCTCCTGCAGTGGGAACCACTTGCTGCAAGACTTCTAAATTTCCACACGGCATTAAAAGTCCAGGCAGAATGGTGTTGGCAACGTATTCTCAGAAGTGCAAAGTTAGTGTTGCATGGATGGCTTTTCCAGTCAAAAAAACCCTGGGGTGCACAACAGCCCCCCTCTTACTCAGCAAGCTGTTTCACACTGCAGCCCAAGCTCTTGTCACGTCTCCCTTCCCTTGGTCCTGTGAGAAGCAGAGCAGCTCAGCAGGATGAAGGTGCTCCATCTCCCTCAGTGAAGTGTGGTGGAATCAGGCCACCTTCGCAGAGGTCACACTTTGAACACCACCCCCCTCTCAGTTGTAGTAACTTTTTGGAACAAAAGGATGCTTTAACAATGATGTGATAGCAAAGTTTTGTTCTCCATATCACTCCCATTATATAGAGTTTGTGCTTGTGGATTTTATTGTGATAGTCCAGAGCTTTCAAATTAACTTCCCAGTTTATTATTTCAGTCGCTTATGTGGGGGCAAGGAGGATCTTACATGGAGCACTGAAGGAGCAGTGAACTGCTGGATAACCCACCTGCAAACCCAGGAATCCCACCAGTGTCTCCAGGCTGTCACCGCTACTGTATTTCACTTTACTCTGTCACCTGGGGCCACCGAAACCATCAGAAGGTCACTGTGGACATCCTCTAGTACAGCAATTTCCCACCAGCGTGACCGTAGCACTGCGGGCTCCGTCACCAGCTCCCCAGCCTTTCCCCATCCTCCACCCAGTGAAAATGCGCAGGGGCCCACAGGAGGCTGCAGAGGTGGGGCCAGCGTGTGTTGTTCTCCAGCGCTTCGGGACTGGTAGAACAGCTCTTAGAGCACGATTTTACTTGGCACGGGCTGGTTTTGTAATGAAAGAAATAAATAAGTGCCATCCTGTTCTGCTGGGAGGTTGAAGGGTTTCCTTTTTTTTTTTTTTTTTTTTTTAAATGATCTGCTTGTACTGAGGCCAAACATTGACTAGTTTGGCCTCAAAAATAAAAATCCCAACCAGAACTGTATCTGGGAGGAGGCTAAAATACCAACACTCCCGTGCCTTCATCCATGCTGGCGTGGATTTATTTTGTTTTGGTTTATTTTTGTCTTGTTTTATGTTATTTTGTTTTATTTTATGCCACTTTATGTTAATCCTTTGAAGCAGAACTGAAGGAGTGTGTTGGTGCCACATGCTGCTGACTCATCAGCTCTGGAGACAGGATCGCCTTACGTATGTGCGCTACACACCCCCCCACTGACACCCAACCACCTGGGGCACCAAGGCAGGCTGGGAGGCAATGTTCCCATGGGACACAGAGAGTGGCTGAAGGATTTGGGGGACTGGGTTGGGTCTCCCTGTCCATGTGGAGGTCTCCTCCTCTCCTGCCCCAGTGAACTTCTCCGAAGCTGGAAGTGCACGAGTACCCTTCATGGTAGAAGGAGGAAGACATAGGACTGGAGGCTGGAGGGGGAGTGGGGGAGGGCTGGTCCACCTTTTTTGGCAGCACCTTGCAGTTAAATCAGCTTAAAGCAATCATGAAACCATAGGGTAGTATTTCACTCCTCTTTACTGTGGGTCTTGTTCTTGAAAGTGCCAATATGAGCGCCAGCTAGCTTGTGTAAAATGAACATGGATGGAGGACAACAAGTCCTTTCTTAGGACCCATCCAAAAGACACTGGATAATAATAATTTTCGACTTTTATGTGCTGTGCTGAATTCAAAGTGGCAAACGAAGCCCTGCTCTAGCAGCGTGGTATAGGAGCATTTCTACGAATTTCAGTGAGAGCCCTGCAGGCAGACAGCTTGCAGGGACAGGCTTGGGGAGTTTCAGGAAGCTGCAAAATAGAGTAAATAATAATAATCAGAAATAAAAAAATAAATCAGAAATGTGTTACCTGCTCTGTAGGAACTGCTCTCAAATTTCCTTCAAACAAAAAAAGAGAAGAAAAGAAAAAAAAAAATCACCATGTTATTTACATTCCGTTGAACTCACTGAAAAACCCAAACAAACAAGGGTATGGTATTAGGTAACTCTTTCCTTTTTTTGATAGGACACAGCTATTTTATATCCTGTTATTCAATGGATAAATTAAAATATTTAATATATTGTGTATGCAAGTCAATACATGTAGGATATGTATATTCCTTCAAATGATACACTAAGTGAAAGCAACCATGATTTTTGTGGCTAGGTCAGTGTGGAGACATGAGACCAGCGATAGATCGGGGTTCCCACATCATCCTGACTGGGTGGGAGACTGTTGCAGGAGTGGGATGCAGGCACATGGGTGCAGCACACCTCTCTGCCTGTACTGGGGCAGCTGTGGGGTGGTGGAGCTTGGCGTGGGCTGCTTGCCCGAGTGCTCATCTTGCGTCTCAGGAGGGTTTTGCTGTCAGGTTGCTGCTGTCAGGATGAGGCTTCGTGTTACAGCTTGAGCTGAATTAACAGCTGCCAACATCAAAAAGAAGTCCTGCTGCAGGCAATGTGCTTCTGCCCCTCGCTTGGTGAGAGGTCTGTGGTGTCCTCTGAACCCCAGGCAATGCAGTTTGGTTCAGGGGACAGACAGAAGCCCACGAGAAAGAAAAAAAGTGTGTTGTTTGGGTTAACATGCTGGTGGCCCCTGGTGTGATCCCATGAATGTGGGCGGAAGCAGGCAGTGAGGGGGAAGCAGGACTTTCCCAGTTCAACGGTGGGAAGCTGCTAGTTCGGCTTCACAGCACTGTGGGCGCACACCCATAGCCGGCTTGTTTGAAACGATCTGTTTCAGTCGTGACTATAGGAACCGCAGTTACACCTTGACTTCCTGTGTCAGTGCGCCTGACTGCACGTAGGCTCAGTTCCTACGTACCTGTCAGTATAGTGATGGGACACCCGGACAAGGCAAAAGATAACAATCCTTGTCTCACCCCTTGTGCAAATACTCATACATATCCCTGCCTGGCTGACTTCACAGGACAGCTCTTTAACCATGACTTTCTCGTCCCGGGCTATCCCTCTGTTATAGCACTGCACTGCTTTGAACATGCTGTGATGGAGATACCGAACACTACCGCAGCCACGTCTGTGTAGCCCAGACCTCCCTGCAGAGGCCACGTAATTGGTGAAGCTCTGCTGCTGGAGGACTTGGCACACCAAACATGAGAGCAACAGCAGCTAAAACTAAAGAGCACTTTGCCCATCTCTGTTGAATTGTGAACAGCACTGCAAGCTAAGGAGATTCAAGCAATCAGACAATTTGTTCTACATCATGAGAGCCAGTAGCCGAATTCTCATGCCTCTCCCTGCTAAGTATACCTAAAGCGAGCTCATGCTGCAACGACCGCCAAATTTCTCTTCCTAGATGCAAGTTCTCTTCCGAGATATCAATCACCATTATTTCTAGCTTCGTCACCTCGTCCATAATTGAAAGGAACTCATTTGCTTACCTTCATGGCTGCTGGAGAAGGGTCTCTCCATCGGGGAGGTGGTGCGGCCGTCTGCTCCAGGCTCTGCCTGTCTGTGGCTGGTGGGTCTTTGAAAACAAAACAGAAGTGGTGGGAGGGGAGGGAGCAAGGGCTGAAGAGTTGGGGAAGCGACACTGCATAGCAGAGCAAAGCTGTTTTGTTTGTTTTCTATCTTTTCAAGTACGGAGCAGCCTGTGTTATTCTCTGGCTACAAACTGTAGCTCTTTTATATCAGATGCCAGTACATTTGTTGACTGAGTGTCACCAGGATCATTCATTTGGCCATGCAGTTGCTCCAGCACTCTCCTGTCATTCAAAGACGTGTCGTAAAGCTAGTGTTTTCTGGAGTAATTAAAGTTTTGTTAAGCAGAACGGGCTGGCACTGTGCTTTTGTTAAGCACACGTAGCAGGTGCCTGGCACCATGGCAGCCCTGCACAGAGGCGGTCAGGCTGATGCTCAGAGGGGAGGATGTCAGACTCAAAAGGCAGCACTGATTTTCTGCAATTTTTGCAGCTGAACCCTGTCCCAACATCACTTCCATCACTGAAATCCAAGTTGAGAAGGAGCTGCAGGAAGGAAAATGTGTTATGGAAAATGCAGATGGGATTGGTTTTTTTTTTGGTTTTGATAGTCTCGGTTTCTTCATTCATCATTAATCTCTGCTTATGTAGGCGTGTGGACAAGCAATCCATTCCCAAGGCAGTGGAACTGGAAATCTGGAGGTTATCTTATGCTATCTTGGCTTGTCGACTTGCCACTCATCCTCCCCCCATCCACAAATCGTCAAGTATCTGGTGAAGTCCAAGGGAGCGTTGCCTTTGGCAAGAAGGAGTCAAACAGAAAATAAACTAAACTTCTCAAGCCAAGCCAACCGAGAACCCTTTCAGGAGATTCTCCTCACTTGGGCAGCTTCTCCTCCTCCACGGATCCATGTTTGACTCAAGTAGTGTTGTACGTGAGGATGGCTTTCAGGCATGACAGCAGTGTCATTGGGAGAATGAAAATGTGAACGCTTCTGTGCAGCACCCAATTTATTAACTACCACAGTGTGAAGTCTCACTTGGCTTTGATAATACAAATAATACATTCCAGGCATAAAAATAGCTTTATTACTGATGAGAACATAAATAATTGAAGAAAAAGCTCGGATTTTCCCTCTGCCTTTGTCTTCACGCTACCAGTCAGATGACAACTATGCAAGCAGCTGGGCATCTGTAAAGCAACTAAAAGCAACTCTCTTCATCAGCTTTCCCGAGACATTTTTAAGCTGCAGTAATGCAACTCTCCCCATCACACTAAGCTTTATTGGTTTAGCAAAAGAAACTAAGAAACTTCATCGGAGACCAGATTATGGTGGTTGAAAAAATGGAGGGATTCTTCTGCTCTTCAACCCCATTATCGCCTCCATAGTGTCTTGATCAGCTTTCTTACACACAGCCTCGGATTCTGCCGAGACCTGCAAATTGCTTTTTTGGCTGCCAAATTGCCAAAACCCTTCTATATTTATGTTTTAAAAGAGCTTAAACCCCTCCATCCTCTTTGGATGTGTCTTTAAAATTGACCAGTACTGGGAGGATTTCATGTATATCCGAAGGCTTAGAAGATGTTACTTCTACCGAGCTTCTAGTTTTACAGTCAACAGACATGAAAAGCCCAGCGGGGATAAAAGGAACTTAACCAGTTCTGTCTAATGCATATAAATCTACCTAAGAGCTCAAGGCACTGGAAGTACTCAATGCACAACGTTTATCTGAGTCTAAGATACAGAAATGGGTCTTCAGCCCACATGCCACATGTCCCATTTTGATGCCAAGTTAATATGAATTAAGAGACTGAGATGAATAAACAAGGTCAGTCTGGGCTGGGCCAAGTTGAATCAATGTAAAATAATTGTCAGTATTTTCTGTCAGCAACGCTGGTTTATCTTGGCTCGGTATTCTCAGCGCCATAGATTATAAAATGTTTTCAGTGGAACAGTTGGCAGACATTTTATTGATTTTTCATTGTTTTGTGAATGCTGGAAAAATTTCCATTAGGTATACACACTGCTCATGTGACGGAGCCAAATTGCTTTTTCAAACTTTTCTTTCTTCAAGTGAGCTAACGTGGTAATACATTAGCAATCTAATTGAATCAAGAGGACCTTTGTCAGGAATCAAGAGGCCGCAGAGCGCACCTGGATGCATCTTGAGTACTTCTGGCCTAATAAGAGTTAATTCTTGGGCTTTTTTCAAGGTGCTGTATCCAAATTGACTAATTAATTGCCCAACACACCTTTGAAGCCGGTAACATATTATCTCAGTTTTACAGATGTAGAAACTGAGAACGCAGCTCCACACAGAGCCACGTGTATTTGCCAGCCATTGCGTTCCCGATGCGCGTGAAGCTCCCGTTGCCTTCACTGGGGCCAAGCAACAGCAAAGAATGAGAAGAGAGGCTGTAGCAACCGGGCAGGATTAGCTCTGCTGAGCTACTGGATCCTACCTCCACGATGAATTTCTTACTCATTGCCACATCCCCACAGCACGCCTCTTAATAGAGTTACTTTGGAACTGAAAATTGCTAGGACAGATAGAATGGTTTGTAGGATTACGCAAGGCCCCATGGCAGACCGTATTTCTCAGCCTATATTCCTGGGATTTTAAGACCAGGTTTGCTTCCTGGTTAAAGAGAACGTTAGGGAAAGCAAAAAAAAAAAAAAAAAAAAAAAAGAGAGAGTGGATGAACAAACAGAAGTGCTGTAACAGTGATGAATGCTTATTTTATTTAATTGCATGAAACAATGGAGAAAGAGATCTGCCTAATGCTTTCTTTACGTGACAGACAAAAGGAGATGCAGGGGGGTGGCTCTGATTCTTTCCCTTTACGCTGATTTAATAACCAACATACGCAGATATGAAAGACTGTCATGCAGTTTTCTCTTAATGCTTCCTGAGGTTTGATCAGTGATGCTACAGATTCAAAATGTGCCAACACGCTTCTGAGCTTAAATAAAAACCCTGTAGAGCAGTAGAAAGAGGTGTATTTTTTTTTAGTACATAACCAACAGCAAAGTTTTATGATAAAAATCACTATGATGCTAGATACTTTTGCCTTCTATACTCATATGCTATTAAAATAAGAGATATCCTAATTAAAATAGGAGTAGTTCCGGTTTGGGGGATGGAGACAAGGTAGATGAATAATAAGCTAAAAATAACCCACCCAGCCTATAGCTCCACACACATCCCGACACTACAACAAATGCAAGATATCCAAGTCCACTTGCATTATGGTAAGGAAACAGAACAACACACTGATGGGGAAGAAACCCACACCACATCTACATCTACGGATACCGGTGGCAGAGGAGCGAGTGCAGCTGCAGCTCTGTGCTAACTCTTACGTGCAGGACTCTGGTCACAAGCACTAACTAGTTGACTCATCCAGAAATAAGCTGTCCCACAGGGAGTCAATCAGTTCCTTTAATGTGTTGCTGAGAGGATCAGTACATTATCTTAGTCCTCTGAACCAACAGCATCCATGCCTTCTGAAAATACATTTCCTTTTTTACACACAGCAAAAGGGTTATGCCCACTAAGACATTTCCACAAATAGATAACAGGAATAACAAGAGAGGACAGGAATTGCTGGGCTACAACATATCTATACACTTGGAGGGACAGAGTGGCAATGGACAAAGGCAAACATAAACCAGAAATGAGAGCTTTATCTTGAAAAACTATTCACTGGATATCATCACTGGTGGTATTGAACTCTCCCTTCATGCTATGGTGAAAAAAAAACCCAACAAATTATGCAGCAAGTAAAATGCCTCTCTCTGGAGTAGTGTCCTGAAATCTTTATTGCTCATAACGTTGTGTTTGTGTGCACGGTTTGCAAAGTTGACTACAATTCTCCGCTGACAGTAACTTTCATAAAATGTCACAGAGGTAAGCCGATTTTCTCTGTCTGTGAAACATACTTCAGTCTCAAACTATGCTCTCTCCTTTCTGAATGTTAAGGCAAGAAGAGAAAACAGATTTTGCCCAGAATAAGTGCTTAGAGAAATAAACCCTTGGAACCATTTCAGTAATGTTGATTTTGGTTCCGGCCTTTTCTACCACTTCTCTGTCCCCATCCCCATCTCAGGCTATGGCTTTCCTGCTAGGCAGAGCAGCAAAGGAGATGATAATGTGAAGAGTTAATTGAAGTGATTTGTTAATCATGCAGCCTGAAAACTAGGCTTCTGTTACATATATGCAGATGCGAGGCTCCCTGAAGGGCATCAGTAACAAGGTTTATTAAGTTAAACAGAAACATCTTCTGCGAGTCTCCACAGGGCCCTTCCTTCTGGCTTCTGGCTTCTGGCTAGGTGTAAATCATGAGATACACCTCAGCTGTCTGTCAAAGCTGAAATATAGGAAAGAAAGAAGTCCAGGGATGAGCTGGAGATGAGCTTCCAGACACATGTGTGAGATCTAGATGTGGACACTATCTGGGTCTGACGGGGTGGTAGTGTTAGAAATGCAATCATGTAGGATAATTGATTTCATGGGTTTGGTGTGATTAGATGGTACAGAGATGTAAAGCCAAGATAGACAACAGCAGGCTCCAGGAAAGAAGAAAGAACATCCATTGAGTACTCTTGCTGAACACCTGCAAAGTCCCATCGTGGTGTCTTACGGACATTAGGGGAACCACTGCTACCCTGGAGATAGCAGAGCTTGGGAGTACTGTCATGTATACTTGAGTTCATGCAGCTCACACAGACACGAGCAGTGCTACTGGCTTTGTGTGACGTGCAATTTACTCGTACAGAGAAGGTTGTGGGTTTTTTAATGAAAGACTAATGACCCTGAATACTGAGGCTTGATTTGCAATGAACAGATCGATTTTAGGTAGGAAGGGAGCTCTGGGGGTCATCCAGCCCACTCCTCTTCTCAAAGCAGATTCAACTGTTAGACACAACTTCAAGGTTGCTTTAGCTCAGGTCTGTGACCCACCAGGGACTTGTTATGAGTAACAGCAGACAAGAACCGGTGATGCTGGCAAACATCTGTGAGGTCAGAAAGAGATCAGCAGTACATTCCCTCACATTAAACTTGGAGCAATTCTTAGGAGTCCAGATCTGAGCTGACTCTTGTCACATCACCCTAAAGATTGTATTTGCTGTAAGAAGACATGGTACACCAACATGCAAGGGACAAAGCAAACAAAAGCTAAAGATTAACCTCACTCCCCAGACTACAAATTAAATCCTCAGAGACAATATCTCATGGATTTAACTGATGCTGAGGAAGTAAATCAACAAGTTGCCTACAGTAATAGTTACAAAGCATGGCTGAAGTGACTTGGTCAAGACAGGAGGCTGTGTTGTGCACAGAGAAGAATGGTAATAAATCTATTACAAAACCAGAATTTTCTTCTTTTGTTTTTCTTGAGGGGAAAGACTTCAGAAGTAAATAGGAAGTGGTTCAGGATGTGCACTTATTTCACTGGTGAGCAGAATACATAAACACTGAAGACTAGTGTTAAACAGCATGAGAAATGGAGAAAGTCAATAATGAAATAAAAAAAATGACCAAGCTAACGAACAACGAAGGGCCTTTACAGGAGAGAGAATGTGTCCTGATTATTGATTTTGAAACTGCAGGTAGTGGTTGGAGGCTGGGAAGAAGTGGACAGTGGAAATGTCAGATATGAATTTGTGATGTGGGAAATCAGTTAGAATAATAATGTTGCTGTGCACTTACTCAGATGCTCAGCTGCAAGCCCTATACAGCTGCGATTTCCTACACTTCACTGTGCTTTAGTAAGGTGGTGGTGTCGCCATTTTTCATGTGAATTCACTGAGGCAGCAGAAAGCAAATACAATTTAATTCTGGGTTCACATGTTGGATCAATTCAAAGACATTTCCTCAAGTGCTGCATAACCACCTACCCATTATAAACTATGTCCCCTGCCTAAGTCTTAGATTAGGCAGCCAAATCTATAGAATAGAATAGAATAGAATAGAATAGAATTTGACTGTTTCAGTTGGAAAAGACCTACAATCATCACCTAGTCCAACTGCCTGACCAAAATTTAAAACTCATTATTAAGGGTATTGTCCAAATGCCTCGTAAACACTGACAGGCTTAGGGCATCCTACACCTCTCCAGGAAGCCTGTTCCAGGGTTTGACCACCCTCTTGGCAAAGAAATGCTTCCTCACATCCAGTCTAAACCTCCCCCAGCACAGCTCTGAACTGTTCCCATGCATCTATCACTGGACACAGGGAGAGGAGCTCAGTACCCCCCTCTTCACTTCCCCTCCTCAGGAAGATGCAGAGTGCAATGAGGTGACTCTTCTCCAAACTAGACAAACACAGAGTCCTTAGCAGCTCTTCACAGGACGTGACTTCCCACCCTTTCACCAGATTTGGTCCCCTTCCCAGATGCACCCAAGAATCTTCACATCCTTCTTAAACAGTGGGGCCCAAAACTTCACACAGTACTCGAGGTGAAGCTGTATCAATGCTGAGTACAGCAAGATGATGTGAATAATCAAACTCATGTATTTGATGCACCCCAAGATGACGTTTGCCCTCACCACAGGCTCACACTGAGCCTGCTGCCAACCAGCACCCCCAGATCCCGCTCTGCAGGGCTGCTCTACAGCCACTCCTCTCCCAGTTTATACTTGTGCCTGACATAACTCCATCCTAGGTGCAGAATCCAGCATTTTGACTTGTTAAAACCATCATAGCTGAAAGTCCCATCCCTGGCCAGAGAGATGAAGCACTGCAATGACTGCAACTGGAGAATGTCCCTATTTATGTAGGCTCCTAACACTCCAAACCTTCCTTCCTTCAGATGAAGAAGTCTGATGCTGACTTGCCAGCAGACGCATTAGAATACAAACTCTGAGAAACCGGAGGCAAAGCACAAGCCACAGTTACATGATTGTAACCGTCTTGTGGGGTTTTTAAAGCACAGAGAAGAGGTCTCAGCAGGTGTCCTTCCCAGCCAGTTAGCCCTGTCACAGGGAGTGCCCTTAAAACTCAAATTTCTGTGCGTAGGCTTCCAAGCAGCTGCAGCCAGTTAGGGGAGCTGTAAGAAGTTTTCTGTCACAGCTCTGCAAGAGGCAACCAAAAACTCTGGGCTCTCCTGGAAGAGGCCAGCTGGAAGCACAGGGTGTCAGCAGGCGGAGGAGCTGGTTGCGTGGGTGGGGAGCTTGCTTTATACTCACCAACCTGGCAAGAGGCAAACAAAAGCCTCGGGAAATCCCAACAGTTTGGGCTGCTCTGGTGATCGCAAGAAGCCGCTCATGGGGTTCAGCAACTTTGGGTGACCCACCTGGGCGGACGCAGGTGAACACAGTCAAGCCAGGGAGCTCAGGAGTAGGACTAAAGTTGAGCTCTGCAATCTGTCTCCCAAGGTGTGTGACGAAGGCAGATGCAGGACTGCCAGCGATGTGTGAGTCATAGCAACCTCCAAAAGGGAAAAGGTGAGCTAAAGTGAGGATAGCGTGCTTGTACCTTCAGATCAGAGGCATGTTGGGATTAGTCTCCACTCCAGTGCTTTGTTAAAGGAGCTGCTTCTATTGGAGTGCTTGGAAAAATCCTCTGTAGTCAACAGTCTCCAGCACATTCTTACTGTCGTCTTTATTTGCTTCCATCAGTACAGTGTTATCTTCATCCCGACATTCAAGACAGAGTAAGTGTGTACTGTGTTATATTCTTAAAAGCAGGCCCCATCTCCAAATCCATTATATATCTCCAGAAGTTGTAGGCAGTGTTCTATATCCTAAAAGTTGTAGACTATGTGTAAAATGAGTATTTCACTAGTGGTGTGCAGCTGGTGCAATGGATATTATATCTAATACTCCAAAAGCTCAACCTCTTCATGTGAGGAAAGACAGAAAACTAGGTAATATACAGATTTCCAGAAGAAGAAACTCGTGTGTTTCTTGCCCAAATGAACAGTGTTTGGCACAGTTATAAACAAATGATTAGGATGATTTTTTCAGTGTGGAAGTTCAATGTTGTACTCACACTAGGTTTACTAAAAGTGTTCCTACATACAGTAGGCACAGAAAATAAAATAAGTATCCTCACTGGGAACAAACAATTGTTTCTTTTCTATCAAGAATGTGTGAAGAAAAGCAAGATAAATAAATGCTTTTTTAATCTTTGCAGAAGATTTCCCCCCTTCCATTTTCTGTTATGGAAATACAAGTTTTTCCTTGGCCTTATGAAACACCTTTGATAGACATATAAACTGCCCGTGTGCCCCTTCCTGTGCTGCTCACCTGTAGGAGCAGCTTTGCACTGTCTGTCTCACGGCTGGACCAGGAGCAGATGGGTCATGTGCTCCTCTGTGCCCCGAAGGTTGTTGTTCACTGAAAGCTTCGTGAGATGGGTCTCCTTTGTCTGACAGCTCCAAAAGTTCTGTCAAGACAAATCAAATGATGATATGAAGCTTAGTTAATTTAAACGTAACAATCACAGAATCACAGAACATTAGGAGTGGTCAACTCATCAAGTGGCCAACTGTTTGCCTCAGATGTCAATAAGGACATGGGTGTCCTCTCTTGTAATGGACCAAAACAAATGGAAAACCAGATGCTTAGATAGCTTTCATCCTTGAATTTTGCCCTTGAAAAGAAGGTCAGGTAGCTAAAGACCAGCAACAACACGTCCAAGTATTTTTGGAAGGGAGGGAGCAAGTGTATATTGGCTTTAGCTAGAGAGGAGGAAATGTTTTCTCTAAATTGTCAACTACAGAAGGTATAGCTGGCTGGCAAACGCTGCTGCGTGTGTTTCACTGTTGCCATACAGATCAAAGTCTGATCAATTGGACAGTCCCCCCGTAAGAGTATGTGTAACCCCTTCCTTTAAAAACAGAGGTTTTCCTTATCTTTGCTTCAAAATATTTTTGTTCATGATCAAGACCTGAAGTCTTCGGGTAGGTGAAGGGATGGCCTCCAATTCGCAAGTTCCAGTCTGAGCCCTTTGGGGAAAGAAATGGTTTCAAAATACCTGAACCACTTAAAAATATCGAGGAGAAATTGCATATTCTAGGTGTGAGGCTTAAAATAAATAAATAATTTAATCAACCCCCAGGCTAGCAGAGTTTGGATTAAGGAAAAAAATCCTGTTACAGATAAAGACTTTAAAAGATTTTTCTCAAAATCGTAAGACCCTTTTGCATTTTTTCTTTTTTAATCCTGTTTTTCTCCCCTTGTTCTCTGCCTTCCTGGATCCTCTATAAGCTAATCTGCACAATACCCATGGCAACACCATGGGCAGTGCGAAGAATATAGTGCATTTCCATACTGCTAGTTTACATTTCGGCCAGAGACCCAGAATGCTCACTGGCTTAGGAGGGCAAATCTACTTGTAAGTGTTTCTGAATCTCCAAGTCCTAAAAAGCTAATGCTATAAGATTACTGCAGACTGTTTCTACTCTTCATGCTACCTAAATATTATTAGCATCTGCGGTGTGAGAGAGGGTGAAGTGTGGCGACCAATTTGGCTTTCTCAAGTAAATGATATTCTCTGCCTGTGCTACTGCTTCCCACACATGGAGAATCACTGAAAACAACCAACTTGGTGAGGGGCAACACACCTTCAAGGTCACCATGTTGCAATGAATAAAGGAGATAAACTGGCCCCAGTACAACTTTGACTCTACTTTGAATAAAAAAATCCAGAGAGAAAAAAGGATGGGAAGTAAAAAGGTGTATGAGCAATGTTCTATGTCGAGGAAACTCAAATCAAGGGCAAGTAAAGTAGGTTTCTCTGGAGATCTCTTCTTGGAGCCTGTTGCAGAGTGAGGAGCCAAGAGGAGGGAAGCAACATGGAGAACTTGGGCAGAGGAGAAACTGCTTCTGATATGAGGGAAAGACTCTGGGAAAGGGCCTAAAGAAAATTCCTGTTGATGTGTGCACGTAGGCAAAACCCACCACAGCTCTCATGGGACAAACTTCAATAGCCTCAAACACAACCATACTTCCACCTGTGAACTGAGTCTTTGGTCCTGAAGAGCCCCCCTCTTCACTTGGCATTAGCTTTTAAGGAAGGAAATGTTAAACCTCTCTGTTTCCTAAATGTCAAAGCTAAGAAGTACAGTGTGAGTCAAGCTGGTGTAATTAATTTTTTTTTCTTTTTTACACATACTCAGTAATGTCTAAAGCTTATGTAACTTGTCCCCTTCAAGCTACAAACTTTCACCAATATATGTGTCCATGGCTTCTCCTTAGACATCGCTCCTGAGGCTGACCCAAACATTTCAGAACATAAAATCCTAAGAGATGTTGAGACAGGCGTGTATATTGAGAAAGAAAACAAAATAGGATTGGGGCAGCTTTGCCCTGATCTCTTTCCATCATACACTTAATTTGGATTTTCTAGTACCTGCTGAGAATCAATCTGAATTAATCACAGCCCTCTCCATCAGCTGCTGCAGTGTAACTCTCACACATGCTCTAGGTGGGACATAGCCAGTTTGTCATGTGAAACAGGCTACAATTTGGAAATATTCAGCCCTTATGGGGCATATTTCTTATGTACAAACTCTGTGAGCACTTACGACTTTGGTATTTTGCACTGTGAACAGCCTGTCGTATGCAAGGACACTTGTAGCCAAAACTGGGAAATGAAGGTGTTTTTACCCACTGGAGTGCAAATAGATTTCTTTGCACTTTCATATCTAAATTAATTATCTGAAACTGACCTCAAGTTAGGAGGACCGAACCTATTCTAGTCTGGGTATATGGCTCCAGTGTTGCAGTAGAACATTAGATAGGATCAGATGCCAGGAGTGGTTTAAAGCCACAAAAACATCTGATATGAGCTCTAGAGTAAAGAAATAAACATTTTTGTTGTGGGACATTGGACTGTGTTCCCTGTGAGAAGTGCTACAGCAGGAAAAACAAATGCGCAAGGAACACTGTTTAAACAACACAGCCCTTCCCAAACCAGAGGCAACCTAGCCCACATTTAATTAAAAAGGGCAGGATTTTGGCAACGATGCCATAGAGCTGGGAGAGGCTGGTGGTCCTCACATCTAGTTGAGGGCTCAGGCTGGGGTTTGGTGCTTGATAAAGACTTGACTTTGAGCTACCACTGGGAGCTTTGCAAAGTACGCTGAAGACTCTGTGTTCAGGTAATCTGGGATCTTCCTTAGAGTTATTGCACAACAAACTTGCTGGGTTTAATTCTAACCTACTAGCTGCTTATCATGTTAGGATCTGAGGATTTGAATCTGAATTTGAATTTTAAAAACTTGAGAGTCGGTATTGTGGCTAATGTTGTTTCATCATTGAAGTCATTTATCAGATGCAGTAATATGAATTATATTGTGCTAAAAATCTTTATCTACAAAATCCTATTTGTCATGATCAATACTAGGGCAATGTTCTACACACACACCCCCGCACAAGGCACATTCTGCATTTCCAAAATTTGCTGATAGCAACTTGCTACATTTAGCACCTGTTTGAAATAGCCAATTTCTCCCACATTTTAATGAGCAAGATGCTCTCTGAATGCCGCAGGTAGATGATGAGATCTTATATAGGGCTCATTATTTAACCGTATCTATTCTCTTTTGGATTTGTTTCTGCAAATCAGAAGCTGTTTCCATTCTCCAGCATCCTACATTGGACTTCCAGGGATAAAAATACAAAAAATACATTTTAAAACATGCAATCCCATGGTAAAACAAAAATCTTCTTTCAAGTTTTCAAACTTGACAGCTCTACTTAACAGAAGCCATTAAATGATTTACAAAGAAGCAGCTACTCTTGGAAAAATATAGCCTTTTTGGGGGGGCATGAAAAATAAACTAGTTGATAAGTGAGAGATAAGCTATTTGACAACTTCTTTGTGTGCCCGGCATGGTACGCAGAGCCAATTCTGTACAATCTGATGTTTACAGAGCAATCGTAATGTACGACCTCCTTAGGCAAAAGGGACACAAGAAGCCTTTAAAACGCTGAAGCAAGCATTTAATCAGAACTCTTCATGCTGATCTTTGAAAAATTCAATAAGTTCAAAAAAAAGTAACTCCTTCTAAAGATAAAAATATCAGTTTTTTGCTTCAGGAGTTGCAAATATATCCCAATGAACTCCCAGTGAAACACACAGACTTCAGACAGACTGCTCTTACTTAAAAAAAATAAAAGTAAATAGTAGGGGTTTTTTAAGAAACAATCAAGAGTCTGAAGAAATGCAAATATTTAAGCAAAGCAATTGCTGTAAAACATTATAGCTTAGTAATAGCCCAAACAATCACACAATCGTTTTTGGCATTTAAGCAAATTCTTTTTTTTAAAACCTGAATAGCTACTTCCATGGGAATAAGTTCATATCTCCTTTTGTTATGCATTAACTTACCTTTTAAAAATGCTAGTATTTTATTTTGACCAGTTGAAACCAAGCTCTCATGCTTTTGTGACTTTTGGGGTGGTTTTGTTTTGTTTTTTCAAAGGTAAATAACTGCTGCAGGAGGCGTGAGTTTGAGCATGATCACACACATATCAAGTCGCTCCACCTTAATTATACCCCCAAAACTATATGAAGATGTTTCTAAAGCCAGTGGGTTAAACTATTTTGGTGTCAAAATTATTGGGATAATAATCACTGCTGACTTGTGTGGGGCCAGTTCTTTAGTCTCGTTGCAACTGTTTTCCTGAAAACATCTTTCTAAAAAACCAGACTCAAATAAAACTGTTCTATTTCAACTAATTCCTGCAGGGAAATGACACAGCTTTGTTCACATGTGTGGAAAATTCTAACTCTAAACTTCTCTGCTGCTTTTGGTCTAGTTTTCCATGATTTCTTATTTTTAGATTATTTTTGTGTTGCATTGTTAATTCCCAGCGCTGACATGTGTTCATTTGGCAAATAAAAATTGTCAAAATATTGGTTTTATAGTACTTTTAAAACTCATTGAGAACAGCTGTTACTGTTGAGAGAGCTGGGAAAGGTGCGTTAAATCAGAATGTCTCCCATTTGTGTTGTAATTTAACAATTTGATACCTGAGAAGATAAGGCACTTCAATCACTACTAAGTAGAAGCAACTCTTAATGGTAGCATAACATGTCATTATTTCACGAGCTGGATATTAGGCATATTAGCAGCAGCAAAACTGTTTCAGTGGGTGTGCCAGGAAATTTAAAAATTAAAAGTTATGTGATAAAACCAAAAAAGTAGTTAACATTTATAAACAACTCAGGTTTGGTTTTTTTTTTTCTTTTTCTTTCTTGTAGCACAGTTACATCTCACTTAGCAGTCCTCTAGAGCTTGCAGTGAAACCTGGCTTTAAAACTTTCTGCGAATGGAAATGCCAAGTCTTTACTAGCTCCAGCTGAGATTTCAATCTCTACTACTCATTTGCTCTGCTAGAATCACACACAAAATTAAGTTAACCACTATATAGGCTGAAAAGTTCATTTTATATCTCCCTGGAGCCTAAGTAATCAGGTTCCTTAGGAACTACGCTAGCAGTGCCAATACTATTTGATTTTAAAAAAAAAAAAAAGGTGTGTCTTACAGGGTGATCCAAATGTGGTAGTACCAAGCTGTGATGGGTCAACAGCTGATAGAGACTGAATAACCAAGGATTTGCTTCAATTCCAGGCCCTTTCACTTCAAAGACTTGACTAGTGTGCCAGCAATAGAGATCTTGCACCTCTAGATTTTATCAGGTTTCCCAAACCATGTGAAGTTTGCCTTGTAATCTTGGTAGCAGGCAAGCAGCTCTCCCCTCAGCCGCTGATGCATGCGAGCAAGCATTCCTAGTGACTAGGCATTTTCTTTGTTTGGTAAGTGGTACTTTAGACCAGGTCTTTTTTTTCTTTTTTTCCCCCCTATTTTTCACTTCAAGTGACTATCTAGAAATACCTGTTCTAAACGAAAGCTGGGCAAAAGCTGCTGGTGAGCAGAGGCAATCCCATTGTTTGGGGTGAAGGCTGCAGCGGTGGAAATGTGGGTGCGTGCTCCAGAGCATCTCAGCGAAAGCATTCAGGGAAGACCTGATTATTAAGTGATGCTCTAGAGACTCCACAGAGGCAAAAGTGCCTCGGGCATTGCAAGCCCCAACCCACAACGGGCAAAGCAGGCACTGCCGAACTTGCGTGTTCCTTCAGCTGCTCTTCCTGACGCCCGTGTACGGGGCACACCCTCTGCTTGGCACTTCCAGCCCAAGGACGGAGCGTCTCCACTCCCGGCTTCCACCCTCCAGGCATTCAGAGCAGGGAGATGTGCAGGCCAGACCAGAGGCAGGTTGGGTCAGGGGAGAAGAAAACCATTTCAGGGGGTTATTTGAAAGAGAAATATATCTGCAAACACAAGATGCAGGATGGAAGCCTGCAAATAAGTTCTGCCAGCTGGAAGCTGGCCAAACTGATAAAGCAGAAAAGAAATTGAGGGTTAAATGTTTTGGATGCTGAAGGCTTGGAGTTCAAAGAGGAGCTCAAGGAAACTCCCAGGCACCAAGTCCATACAAAGAGGATCTACGCAAACAAGCCTTCTGCAGGACAACTTTATTCCAGTGTTTCCAAAAGAGAATGGTTCAGATGAATGGTTAGGGGTTATCTTTTAGCACCTGGGAGCTCAAGGGAAGATTATGCCCATAGGTGAGCTGAGGGGCAGAAGGAGATGCTTTCCACACAGAAATGGAAGAGAAGTGTATTGGCTCACATTGGGTTGGAGGAACAATGTGTAGCTGTAGATTTATTTTTCTTGGTTGGTAGAAAGAGCCAGAAGGGAGCTGCTCCTCCAGGCCAGGAGGTGAGGGAAACAGGGTAAGGCTGGGGGTCCCTGGAGCACTAGCTCCTGTCCATGTCAGGAGGGAGCTACAGTACCTGACAGAAGCCCAGTTTTCACCAGGTATATAAGGACTGAGGGATTCCAACTAGAAACTCCTGCCTAAATCCCAGTGATAAAACACCATTGGAAGGATGCTTCCTTTTCCAAAGAAAAATCTGTTTTGAGTCTGCATGAGCTCCTGTTTTCTATACAGTAGGTTGGGGAAAGGAAAGCTGCCTTCTTCCACTGGACCAGCAAGCTGTGCTCAAAGCAGAGGATGTGACAACTGGTGATATGCCTCTCTGATATAACATTTTCCATGCCAGGTCCTTATGGTGGTTTTGCGAGAAGGACCCTGCGTCTCCAGCAGTGGCCCTCCCACAGAGGCTGTACAAGAACACCACGTTGGGCTTCAGACTGCTGTTTTTTAAAATCAGCTGAGGTCAGAGTCCTGTACAAAGGAAGTCTGTGTCCTTTTCCCATGTCACAGTGGTGTACGAATGGGGCACGTGCACAGCGTAACACTAAGGTTCTTGGTGAAGGATTGACATTTACAGGTGGGAAAGTCTTAGTTGTAGTATCAACTGTTTTGGAGCAGGTGCATAACTATTCCATAGAGCTGGAGCAAGGCTAGAGTTCAAGAGTTAGCTAATTGTATCTCGCTCAAAAAGGAATTGCCTCAGACCAGTTAATTTGTCAAGATAACGAATTGCAGCAATTCTCCTCATTTGGAGCTGGGCCACTAACACTGATCTGAACTGTATTTAAACTCTTGATGACAGAGACTGAAAAAGATATTGCAATACTGGAGGTACAGGTTCCTAAAGCAAAACTGCATGTACAGCTGGAGCTGAGAGGCAGCAAGGGCATGCGAGTACACATCCTGCATATCCCTGAGATATGAAGAAATTCCCTGGGGCACCGGCTCTGGTGCCTGGGCAGGCAGAGTTCATCTTGAATCCTTCAGAGTGATTGAGGTCCAAAACGGATACCCAAATCATGACCCATCAGGTCTTGATTTCTGCTATACGAGGTAACACGAGCAGAATTTTTACATCCCCCATTCCAAAACAAAAAAAAAACCCAAACCCAAACAGACCAAAAGTACTGATTTGAAGCTATTGAAGGTTTTCTGGTAGCCACAAGGAAAAAAACCCTCTGTGGGCTTGATGCTGTGATACCCATGGCACTGTATTCTCCCAAGTCTGCCATTGCTACAACTTTTTTCTTTCCTATGCAGCAGTAGACAAGAACAAGTTTGGAGGAGAGGAAAAGCAGAAGAAAACTTCAGGAAGAATGCAGGCTTAGCCCAATGACTGCCCTCTTTTTCTGCCGAAAGTGAAGTAGACATCATCAGGTAAATTGAAATAACGCATGTTCTTGTCCCAGACCTTCTCTGAATGCCAGCCATTCCTTCCCCCAGAAGAGAAAAGTGAACCAGAATCAGTCCTGAGGGAAAAAAAGCAGGGATGTTTTCTGAAATGATTTCACGCTGTTGGGTTAAGCAGGAATAGTGTCAGGTAAAGACAGAGAAGTATGCAAGACCATTGACAAAGACAACCCGACTCTCGCCTTGCATTGGCACACCCTCTCCGGGAAGAGGATGCACTGAAAACAGGACCGGTTGTTGATGACCGTGTGACTATGTCAGTGCCTTAAAAAGCATCAACATGAGAAATTAGCCAGGCAGCTCGTTTCAGAATATTCCTGCTTAACAGCCTGCTTAGGAATGAACTTTCTTTCTCATGTTACTCATAATAATAATTTTCTACCTCTATGTCCACAAGCAAAGTGGCTTTTCTTTTGGAATCAGTGCATCCATAGGCAGAGTTCTTTCCAAATAGCTAATCTGGTCATTGCCACATGTAAACAAGCCTTTATAAATTGATGGGGATGGTGAAGTGCTCGTGAAGGTATGGCCCAGGACTTCTTACTCAATTTGCAAGCACTTACTTAGACCTATCTTCCTCAGGGCTAATATGATGATCAACAGAGCTTACAGAGAGCCAGATTTGATTTAAACCAACATAGTCATATGTTTGAAAAATAAATGAGCTGTTGAAAACTATCTCCTCCTGTTGTACCCTGAAGTTCCAAGACTACTTGCTTGAGTTGATCCTCACTTTTAAATACCATAGTCAAGCGGTAATCAAGGATTTAGGAGATCTCAGAAGTGCTGATTGCCCATAAGGTCAGGTCTAAGGCTGGTAGGCAAGCGAGTGACTGATAAAACTTTATGTTGCTTACAGCTAGCTTCGTGGCTTTGCCTGCAGTAGAAATGTCTTGCTGTGCACAGATTGCAGAGAGAGGCTTAAGGTAAAAATTATAGAAAGAACAGGTCTTTGCAGGATGGGTTATGTCATCTTGTGTAATATGTAGGGTGCTTATGTGTTTTTCTTCCCAAGACTTCTCCGCAGCTAAAGTGCTCCTGGGAAAGAAAGGCCATCTCAGTCTGGAAATCTGGGCTGAGGTTGCTCTGACTGTGTTTATGGTGGCTTAGTACATGTGTCCACACAGCGTGGCAGCAGCAAGAGTTATGTGGGAGATGCAAAGTGACCTAGATCAGCACCCCTAATTCCTGGAGCTGTGCTAGTTGTTCTGTCCTGTGCCAGTGTGATGTGAACCAAATACCAGTCATGTTAGAGACTGACCTTGTTTTCTTGGAGAAACCTGTGTAAAAATGGATATAACAACACTTTTGACACTTACCTCACAGGATGTTGTGAAGCTTAATTAAATGTGTGCAAAAGCATTTTGAGATCCTTAGATGAAAGATGTTTTTATAAATGCAAATTATAATAATTATGGCTAGTAACCACCATCAACTACTGAAACAATTAATTCAGGTTGCCACAGGCCATCACAACAACGTGTGCAAAGAGGCATCAGCCATTTAATGACATACATGTTGCATGAGAACTCAAAGCCTTAAAAATGCTGTAAACAAAGAGGAAAAAACCTAGACACTCAGGGCTTGCCCTGATGGGTGCAGTTGATGGAAGCTTCCTCTACTGCTTCCATCACCCCTGGGTTTGCATTGCGACTCATCCCTGAGGAGAAGAGCCCACCCTTAAAGATCACTGGGATCATTTTCAGTCCTTACTATTTTTATATCTAGCATTGCAAGGAAACTGAAAACGACTTCCAAGAGCTTGGCTCACAAAAATCAGGAAATACATAAGCACAACTCTGGGGTATTTTTTGTTCGTTCTGCCTCTCGCCCTGCATGCAGCCCAGCCTGCTTACAGCATCACTCTGGCTACAGGGTATTATCCAGCTGACTTTCCAAGGGTGAAAACAAAAGCTAAGCAATCAAGATGTGTCTGGCCAAATACTTAAAGGCCCAGTGCACACATTTAGTTGACAACTGACTGAAATCTGAACCATTTTGCTCAGCCTTTCTTGTTGCTTCAAAACTGATTTGGGCTTAAATAGCTAAAACCTACAGGTGTTTAAATGCTCTCCCTTGTCAGCAGAACAGCCTCATCAGACCTGGTCTGAGGATGTGGTCAGACTGGAAGAGATATCCAAAGACCCCACAGGTGAATCCCAGAGAGCAGGCTAGCCCACCTGTGCCCCTCAGGCTTATTTCATTGCCTGCCTTTAAAGAGGAAAATTCACAAGAGTAGTAGTTACTAAGCATCCAACTTACCAAAGCAATTAGGCTAAATGCACTGCAGCTAGAAATTTAAGCAATGCACTGAATTTAATTTTAGATTCATGGTCGTAAGACTGAAACCTTTAACATTTAACCTAGCAGCAAATTAAATCAGCTTTCTGATCAAGTGAAAAATTCTATGCTACTGAAGTTTGAAAGTGTGAAGCACACACTTGTTAACAGAAGGGTTTTTTTTTCATTTTTCTTTTAGTGAAGAAAAACTTGGGAGCAGTTAGTTGTCTAATCCAAATAATGGAAAAATGGGGATGCTATCTGTAAATAAAGCCCAAATTACAAACTGTATTAGTTTTTGGCCTCTGCCAGACTAATGTGCTCATAGTCAGAGGGCTTCATGAAAAAAGAAGTTGCTTGTGGTAGAAGTTTACATAGACTGTACTTACTCTGGTATCAATGAGCTCAATACCTGCAGAGTTTAACAGAAGCCAGCTTCCCATGTACCAAAATTGAAAATGCATCTGTTTTTTCCAGCTCCTTTAAAAATACCAACTTTCTAGAATACCTTTTGTGCTTTAAGAATTAGGATACTAGGTTGGGAATTTAGGATAAGTTGGGGATTTCTTGGATAAGTTTTCGTAAGGACCAAGCTTTTATGGGGTCTGTGTGTGTGTATCTGCATAGAAAATTCGCAACACTGATGCAATGCACAGACACCACGCTATGTGGTAGGTACTGACACGTTATTTTAAACATACAAAGTCGTTCAAAGTTGGTTGTGATGTGGAGATATGTGAGTTGCACGCTTGCACACCTGCGCGCACAGACACACGTGCACACTCCGCGCGTAGTGACGTACTGTTGCTAAGCTCTCCTAATGACACTTCCATGGTGCTCTGCTCAACGTCCCCTGGCTAAACCCTACAATACCAGATAAAACTGGGACCCATTTTCCTAAACACACCTCTAGGCACTAGGACATAAAAGAAGCTGGGGTATTAGAGCACATCTTGTTTTAACCATCTTCTGAGCACCCTGACTGACACTTTACCATTTACAAGAAAGGTGTGGCTAATAGAACTGCTGAAGCAGATATAAGGGCAGGTCCTCCCTGATAGGCATTTACAGCCTGTCACTCACCCACTCCAGTGCTTTGCTGCACAGACTTGCTGATAACCAGCAGCACTTTCTGTGGTTCAGGTGCCCAAATGCCTTAAAAGCCAATGTGACCATACCGGCATCTGAAAAGCCCGACTGATGGGTTGACACTTTCCTTCCCACCCCACCCCTTACCAATAGAACAGAATAATTTAGAGGGAAAAGGTAAGGCTTTGGAAAGGGGACACACTCTGCTCTGTGCACCTTTTCAAAGGGGAAACATGACCTTGTAGAAACGGTGGGTTCTTCATTCCCTGTCTGTTCCTTCCACTCCCTGGGAAGATCTTCATCGGACTGGTATCCCTCAATTACAGACTGGCATGAATACCAAGGTGGTTTTTTGGGTTTTTTTAAACGTCATGGAGTTAGTTTACACTATACGTTGCCTTCTGCAAACACAAATGCTTTCTCCTTGCCTATTTAAATAAATTCTGTAAGCAGTAGCAGCGTCTGTGGATGCCGCTTGGGAAGTTCAGAGCCCCAGAGGGAGCTGTGGGAAGCTCCTGGCATTGCTTGTGCTTCTGAAGATAACCAGGAGGAAAGTCCATGGGATGCAATGCAAAGAGCTGATGCTGGGGGAAAAAAAAAATCCACCATAGCTTCTGATGGAGTCACCCCACCACCCCATTTCATCCACTTTCTTGCTTCTCTTCCACTGAAGTATGCAACAGGAGTTTAGAGGTAAGGTTCTGACTCAGACAGATGCTCACCTCCTTAGAAAAAAAACATTCCTTTTTTTTTAAAGATAAGGTGATTAACCTAGACAGCATCCTCTCATTTCTGTTGAACACAGCAGTGCTTGTCAGCCACTCCTTTCATCATGTAAAGCGCATTTTGTATCTATGGAGAGCAATTAATATTCAATAGAAAAAGTTTGCCCCTACATCCTTCCACGTTTCTGCACTGCTGTAGTGAGATTCTTCTTTCTATACATGGCACCACCATTTCTTCCCACACAGACATACATCACCTGGAGACCTTTACTATCCACCTGGTTATTGCCACGTCCTTGAGGTCCATCCTTACAGCCTGCCCCTGATCCCTTTGTCTCTTCTCTGATTTCAGGTGAAAACTCAGCCTTCTGCCTCACATTTTGTGGGACATATTTGGACTGTTAGGCTGCAGGTGGGACCAAGCCCTTTGCTGGGAGAAGAGATCAGTCGAAGGGAAACTGTCACAGAACCACAGAAGGTAGGGGTTGGAAATCGAAAGATCATCTACTCCAACCCCCTGCCAGGGCAGGATCACCTAGATTAGGTCACACAGGAATGCGTCCAGGTGGGTTTTGAATGTCTCCCGAGAAGGAGACTCCACAACCTCTCTGGGCAGCCTGTCACCACCATCCTTTCTGATCTGTGAAGAGTGGCTTGGAGCAGTACTCTTCCTATAAGACCAGTCCTCTGTTTAAAGCAGGCTTATAGCTCTCCACTGCTTTCAGTTTTATTTTACTGATGATTTTGATTCAAAATCAGCAAAATGGCTCCCAGAGTTACTCAAACTACTAGCCCAGCTGGCGTTTTCATCTGCCCCCTTTGTACCACAAACAAGAAGAACCTTGACTGAAACCACATATGAAAATAAGGACCTCTGAAATTTCTGTTTCTGAAGTGAAAACTGATGTCCAGGATAGCAGGAACTTTGAAGCCTCCACCAGTAGCTGTGTAAAGAAAGGTTTAATCACTGCTATTTAAAATAGTACAAAGCAAATGAGAGCTAGGATGCAAGTAAAGTATAGGAGACAGCTTTCTAGGCAAGCTGAGGTGCATGGAGTGGAAGAACATCATCGTGGCAACTCTTAGTATGAAAATGGTCAAGGATTACTTTACGATCTTGTATTAGCAGGTGGCTGGAGTCATTTAACCAGACATCTTTTATATTCCTAATGCCTATAATTATCTATTATAAAGGCAAGGTGAGTTTGGCACGTGAGATTTTTCTTTCTCCACCCCCAACTTGAAGATGGGCAGGGCTACCAAATTTCTGAAGTCTTTGTTCTTGTAAAGAGAACTACAGGCATCCAACCTGGGGAAGTGTAGCAGAGCTGGTACCTGAAGACCCTTGCCTCGGCTGGGATTACCCAGGGCTGCGCAGTGCACACTCAGGACTAACCACTCCTGTGTCATGCAGTTACTAGAAAACTGGAAGTAGCTAAAAGAAAAGCCAGAATGCTCAGATGGTTATCATGGCAGCACGGTTCTACCCGAGATTTAATCTATCAATGTAAAAAACAAGCAAACAAACAAACAAAACCACCACCAAAGTTAAACTGTGCCCACAATCTCTTCCATCTCAAAGGAGAAAAGACCAAGGCAAAGCTGGATGTAAGTGATCTTGCACAACAGATTCCCTGATCTTGGAGAAGGATGAAGCTGATTTAGCCATTATGTTGACCTGAGCTAAATCTGATTCAAGTTAATGGTGGAAACATTTCCAGTTCCAAACATAAGGGGAAAAAATAAAAATGCTGTCCTGCAAGAACATGAAGCATTCTCAACACTAGAAGCAACTGGAAAATACTTTTAAAATTAATTTTCTTCTGAAAATATTTTTTTCCCAAACCTGATTTTTATTTAAAAACTGAACTAAATTTCAAAACTCCCGTGCAACCAAACCCTGTTTGCTACCTTTGTCATCTCATTTTGGGAAAGTGCCTAAAATTTTGTTTAAAAAGCAATTGCAAACTCCTTAATAGATATCATGACTTTACTATGTGTTTGCTATGTCTACACCACTGGTACACCAAATAAGGTAGTATTTCAGACACAAAAAGTTGCTTTAAAACTAGTTTTTAAAAGTTTTTAATATACTTTCCTTCTGAATGAGTGGAACTTAAAGTTTCTTTTATAATACAGTATTTTAATCAACTTGTGCAGGACTCATCTCTAAGCATCAACATCATCAGGCACCAATTTACACGAGTAGTTTAACATTTGCTTATGGGCAAAGCAGTTTACCTCCTGCAGACTGCAAATTACTGATAATATCGACTGTTTGTTTTGCTCCAAAATAGGGCGTCGGATCAGTGTGTGCAGAAACTCTTGCCCTGGTTTTGCAAATATTACACTTCTTTGACAACTGCAGCACAGGGAACTCGAGACAGGCTAAATGAATTGCAGACAGACTTGTCCGTTAGTAAATAGCCTCAATTAAGCGATGGGAAAACCTGAAACAAGATGCTTCTGCTCTCTCCAACACCCTCCTTCCTCTCAGTTGCATATTGTATTTTCCCTGAGTCGAAAATTGAGAGGTTTAGGATGGGGTGGCATCCCTGCACGCCCCGGAGTAGCCTTTGTGTATTATGGTTGTTGTCACACTGACACCTAATGGCAGAGAGGATTTAGAGTATTACGGCTGATTTCCCAGGGGTGTGCTTCTACCCTGTGTTGTAAAAATTCCTTCAAGTTATAGAAAATAAGTGGGCTTAGAGAATGGACTTCGCCTGGCTGTGTGAGTAACCTCTGGGAGGGCAGCACTGGAAACGCAGCGCCAAATTGGCGAGGGGCTGTGGCATGGGGCTTGGGTGATGCTGAAAGGGTGGGAAGCTGGTCACAGGCAGCTCGCTCAGTCCTCAAGGGAAAACAAAAGCACAGAAGGCTAAATCATCCCGTAGGTTGGTGATGGCTGGAAAGGTCTATTTTCACCTGGTCCCTGGCCTGCCACGCTGTTTCCAATCCCGACAAGTGGGCAGCAAAGTTCTCAGACATAGAGGGAATAGGTTGGAACAGCCAAATTGATAGGAACACATGAAAACAAGGCATTAATTAAAGCTTACACTTCCTTCAGGAATTTTTGAGGAAATCAAGGTGTTTTCCAGTATGTTTGACTGTTAAAACTCTGTTTACTATGGTGATCAGAGCGGAGTGTTTGTGGTCCTAATTCTTCCCTTACATCCCTAAGGGGCAGCAGCACAGAGAGCCAGACCATGGGGATTTACACTGCGGCAGACTGCGCTGACATGGGCTCTGTACCCGCGGCTGTGAGCTAAGCGCCTCGCTATGTGGTGGCCAGAAGCAAGGGCCTTGAGGTAAGCACTTTGCGGCTGTTCTCCCTCGGCCGCAACGCATCCTATGTAGTAAAATAAATAACTAACTGCATCCACATTGTTTCGTCTGCTTAATAAAAGTTTGTATTATTTAGGCAGAGGTGTGGTGAAATTTAGCAATGAACTTCAAATGATGATTCAGGAGAAGCTCAGACTGGGTCCCAAATCCTTCCGTCACGGGTTTTAAGGTGCAGTCAGAGCGTGAGCTCATGTAAGGCTCCAGATGGTTCACGAGCAACAACGCTTCCAGGTGATGTAAGATCAAGTCCTGGAGTTATTCTGCAAGGTCTCCGGGGTGGTCCCAGAACCTGCTCTTCACCTGGTACACTTCAGGCTTATTTGGATATCTCCAGGGGGGATGTTCGGCAGTAAGGACATTAGCAAAGGAAATAACTAAATCTATCAGAGGGAAATGAATAACCATGGTACGATGTAGCAGAAGATAGGTCTAAGTCACATCAAGGGAAAAAATACAAGCTAGCAGTTGTTATGAAACACTGCTATATTTCCAGAAACACTATCGTGCGTAGGCTTTTAACATAATTCTACAGGAAATAATATTGTCTTCCATATTCCTTTACAGTGAAGAGTTTTAAACTGTCAGTTAAGTGGTAATCCATGGGATCTCTTTTATGTGAGAACTGTACAACTGTACCTGGACTTTGTACTGAAGTTGTGGTATGCAAGGACTCAAAACTGGTGAAGGACAGCAAGAAAGTCCTTGTAACTCCTGCCACAGGTTCCTTATGAGAAATCAGGGCTAATCTCTGAGCATCATCCAGACCAGGCTGGTGGAGTCAGGCAAGCCTGCCTGATGACATCAAACACAGCCTTGCAAACACATTTGAAAGGGAACTCACTTTAAATATGGACAAGAGCTGGGGGGAAGCTGTGCCCTCCCAGAGGGCAGAGGAGAAGCAGGCACACGGGTGCTGGGGAGCCCAGGTTCCTGGGTAAGGTGGGTGTTGCAGCCAGGCCCTGGGCTGGGAGGACAGGAGGCAGAAATAAAGCAGCTGGTGGATCTTTGGTTATCATAAAGATGAAAAGGTGGGACCTGCAGCATACCTGCAATAAGTAACTAATTATAATGATCACCGTACATGCTTATAAGCTATTATTAATGATATCTTTTCATCATATTATAATATTTTACCATTTCATAAGATCAACGTTGCAGAGACAGCCAACGCTGCCTCACAATCTGATTTTAAGACTGAATTTTACAGTTTGACATCTAGCATGATCCAGGATTTTTGGTACCTTGAATGCTGTGCAAAAGGTACTGATATTATTCAAAGGGCTGATATTATTCATGCATGAGTTTGGGAGTTGCAGTAATCTCTTGGCACTGAGAGTTAAAGTAAAAAGAAGTCTTGGTACAGACTGACCAACGGGAAGGATAGTTAGTGAAAAGGTATTTCAAATGGCTGAAATGAAAGAGTGTATGAAGAAAAAGGTCATTGATTTTGGATCCATTTTTGATCAGTTTTTCCCCAATGTTTTTTCTTAAACAGACCGTTTCTTCTTCTTCTGGCCAAGCATGGCACTTCAGAAAGTGCAAGACTGACAACAGCGATGGGTGTAAAGCTTACTCTCAGGCCCTGCTGAGCTTTTCCCTACGGCTTTCACCAGTGATATCCTGATTAGAATGTCACCAGCCCTGGGACAGGATTTTAACAGGGAACTTGGTTTTGTTAGGCTGAAAGCATTCAAGGAGAACTAACATCAGGTCATCAAACACCTTCGCTTTTGTTGTAGGAGTTTTTCAGGGGTGAACTGTCAAGCAGTCTCTCATGCAGGAGTCTTTGGAAGAAAACAGCCTCAGCCTCTCTTTCTTGCCGTGGGCAAATCTACAGTATCCACACTCGAGGCCTGTGGTGTGGCTGGGGGACAGCGTAGTGGAAGAGGAGATAGAAAAATAAACTCCTTCACTGCTTTCATTTGTTTGTTTGATCAGAAACCAGATGTGCGAAGTTTCTTAGTTGGTCCTTCTGAGCACAGGAATCTGAAGCCTTCTCCTGATGTTGACTATGCTCTAGCTGCCCACTACTCCTAGAAGTCACCAGCACGGGGAATATATGCTGATAACTTCAGTGACCCATTATAAAAAGGCTTATTGTTGAAAATATTACAATCAAATGTTAAATTGACACCTCGCATCAGCCCACCATTATACCTCTTTTCCAATTCCTCAGCTGTCACACCACTGATGTGATGAATTGCAGCCTGTCACATCACGTTACGTTACGCAGAACAAACAGGACAAAACACATACCAACTGCCACGCAAATATGCGTTTGCCAACTCTTTTCAGTGCGTAGAAACGCACCCAGCAAATTCCCTATCAGAAAACTAGAGGCTGGAGGATGGCTCTAGGGTGTGTGAGACAAACATGCCTCTGACACACCGTGAACACAGAGACAGGCAGCCCTCAGCCAGCTATGGCAATTATGAAAGCACCTCCTGCTGTGATTATTTCTTCTTCTTTCAGGGTTAATAAAAAAAAGGCAAAGCAGCAGCAGCGGATTCTGTGGATTCTGATGTCATGAAGCCAAGTATAAATACGTAATAATTAATCGAGCACTTGTGTTCAGGTTTGGAGCTAATTTTATGACTGGCCAGATTTTGGCTGTGTATGTGTAAATATAACACCCACTTATGTACACACACACGTGCATACTGTGAGATGTGTGAATATACATTATGTGGCTTTTAACTGCAGTCCTCTAGCCTACATGTGGGCCTTTTGAAGCTAATGGGAGATTTACCAGGGGCTTTTTCACAGAGCTGTAGGCAAGACTAGAATCCAGAACATATGGATATTATACTATAATGACATAGTGTAAATCATCTAGTTTGACCTACAGTGAATTAGAGGCCATTAAATTTCATCCAGGTACCCTACACCAAGCCAGAAAAACTTGTGTTTGACTAATGCATAAATTGTATTTGGCTAAAACCAATTTCCCAGAAAGGTATTCATTTAATCTCCATGCAAAGACACTTTCCATGCATCAATTTCTCTGATAGTTTGTTTCAACAGTTATTTTAACTATGTGTGCTTTTTATTTAATTTGACTTCAATCTATGGAGTCAGGGCTGAGAAGTCAAATTCCTACTTAAATTCCTAGCTGTGATGTCAGCGGATTCTCAAGTACTGACTTGTTTCTCTTTACTTCCATGCCATGCCATGGGCACCCCTTCGAGATCCTTTATGCTGAACTCTTCTTTATTATGTAACCTCCTCACCCAAGGCATATCTCTGCAAATTGTTTTCACTTTTGCAACTTACTTCTTGGTATGTTGCCACAGAAAACAGCTCGTTTACTTGGTAATCAGCATCACCCATTCTCTATTGTCTGCATGCATCAACTTTACAGGAGGTTAGAGGGGTAAGATGAAAATATACTGAAAAGTTCCAAGGTGAGAGACCTTGCAACAACCTAACTGCTATTAGAATAAATACAGATCAGATACAGGCATCTCCTTTCAGTTGCCAGAATTTGGAAATACTGTAGTATTTTTAAAACTGTTTGCTTGTAAACTGGTCATAGTGTGTGGCTATAGATACTAAACATTTAACTCCCCAAAACTGGCTCTTCCCTTTCAAGGATTTGCCCTTATTTTCTACTCAACACATAATTTAAAATCAAGGCAAACAATGGTTAATCTATGACTTCCAGGTAAGACTTTTTCATATTAAATAGGGCATAACTTTACTGCTGACAGATATTACAAAATATGAGGATCATTAAAATTAAAATATTAAGGAGAATATTGTCTTCATTTCAGGCATACAGTGGTGCTTTATAAATCAGGTTCCATAGCGGGCAAGCATATGTCATGCTTAAGAGGGAGAAAAATGGAATGCCATGACTGTTCTAAAGCTTTACGCAAAACTATAAATCTCTTTCAAGTGAAGGTACACAGATCTTTGTGTAGACCTCTGCAGCTAAGCAAACCAGCTAGTCTTTGATGTGCTTATAATTATTAGGGGCTAAGGATTATGTCTTTAGGCAAAGCTGTCTAGCAGTGGGAAGGTATAGATCAAAACTGACATCATGACACAAGCAAGTGGAGAGGTGAGATGAGGTGGAGCCAAAAATAGTTTGGCATTGCTATAGACCTCAAGTAACACAAGCAACTCCATTTCTCAAAAAGAACACAAGGAGGGGAGCAATTAGAGCCTGTAAACTCTCAACAGAGCAAAATCCTCACGACTAGTTGGAAGATTAAAAATGTAATTAACAAAAAGCTAAGCATCAGAATAAAGAAGATTCAGCAGATCCACTTAGATGGGAACATATTGAGGTAGGTATGCCAGGCCATGAACTCAGAACTACCGCAGCAATAGGCTTCAATGCCATGAGTGCTGGGTGCCACCAGCTCCTCTTGACCAGGGGACTCAAGTGGACTACATGAAGTAGAGCATCCCTCCAGACCAGACTCTGCATTTTATCTTATTTTTTTTGTAGAGGGCAGGAGTTCTGGTAATGCCAGGCCTACACACAAGCTTGTAACTGCTAAAATCCCCATCCAAAGCCCACTGAAGGCGGTGGAAATGTTTTCATTGTGTTTAGTGGGCTCTGTATCAAATCATGTGTGTGGCTTGATATGTGCAATAGAGTGTACACATAAGAACAGTTAAATCATTTCAAATTACTATGGATTTTCAGAGACACTCATCTTGTGTGGCACAAAATTAAGAAAGTGCTTGTGGAAACTATTTTCTTGCCATGGGTTAACTGCCAATCATACTTAAAACCACTTTTCATTAAAAATCTTTTTCTGGCTCTCTGGGGAAAAAGTCACAAAGGATTTGATTTCAGAGGTTTTGATTGACTTAAACTAAAAATCCAAATAAATAAATAACTAGGAGATCTAACACCTACACTGAAGGGAGCAGAGATCTAAAAACTGTAGCATAAACACGTGTCCTGCAAGTCTTTCCAGATCACAGTTTGTCTGTGCACTGGATAATACCTTTTAAGCATGCCATACAAATGTTAGCGTGAAATAAAAATCATGCTGTGAAATAAAAGGCCAAGATTCTCAGTTAACTTGAAACTTGATAGCAAGAAAGATGTGTGTGCCTAGGAAGACCAGAAAATGAAGAAGGCTTTGTGATCAGCATCAGAGAGGGTACATGAGGGTTAAGGAGGACATCTATTGGTTGATAGATGAAAGAAGTCATTATAGATCAGCAGAGGAACAAATGTTATCAACTAAGGTAATGCAAGGCCAGGAAGGTTACAAAAACAGGGGGACAATTCTAAACATGGCCTTGAAATATAAGCAGGCTTGCCAGGACTGTCAGGAATAGGGGAAGATCTGAGTAAACTACAGGGGATTCAGAGATAGCAGACTGAATGCAAGACCAGACGGGTAACTCAGGCTCTGTATGGAAGACAAAACACTATAGCCTGTGTCATTATTAATTATCACAAACAACATGTAAGCCATTCAATGTAAAATACTAATACAGAATTAAGAAGAAATGAATTTTCCAATTCAGGTTCCCACTGATGACGTTCCTTGCCAGTAAGGCAGAACATTCAGAGCCCCTACAGTTTGAATGTCACTTTATGAATAGTGTGGGCATTTAGACCTTGCTCTCTGTGAGAACTGGTAAGATTTTCTGCCTCACTGGGAAAAAACATGATTTTTTTCCAGAAACGTTTAAAATTTTTATTTTAAGCTGAAAAATCTCAAGTGATTTCATGAGACACCGGTCTCATCTAACATTTCAGAACACAATTATCTCAACATCAGTGTTTTTAAGATACTTCTGTTAAGTATGTTGCCTAAACATTAGTGTTAGTAATATTCTGAATTTAATTCTAAGTAGAAATACATGGTTTCCCAATTTGCCTTTCAACTATGCAGCAGTTATCTGTCTTGTCACAACATGAATCCCTTTTGGGTGAAAGCTATTGATTTGGAGGTTAAAATCATCTTGCTAGGCCTTAATGTAATTTGTTGGAAGTTGGCCTTGGGAAACTTTCTGACACTGACTACATATGCTCTTTGTTGGATATTTATTGAGCAATGATGTCTGAAAGGCTGAGTTCTTCACCTCCGTGATCATTATTAGTTATGGCATTTCTTAACAAGCTGTGCCACGTCAGTTCTTTGCAACTCAAGTTTTACATTAGCAACCTACAGTTCAGAGCACTGAACAAACACATTCTTCCACTGTGGACAACAATACTGTTCCAGAAGCATGTATGTAAGGTTACACCCATAAACAGAATTTAATAGTAATCTACAAATACTGTCAATATTGAATAAATTCCTTTCTGTTTATAATCAAGTGAAATGAGGAGCACAACATAAGTATTCGGCAAGGCTAAATGAGAACTCCCTGACCTCATTAAGGATCTACTACAGATATAATTCAACAGAAAATCTTTGGCAGAGGAAAGCACAATATCTATGGCCACTGGTCTGTTGATCAAATGAGAGCTGGGAAAAGGAGACAGCTAATGCAGTCTTTGAGATGTGCACTACCATTACTTCAATCTTCTCATGCCTCCAGATGCATTTTCACAGGCTGCCAAATGTAAAATCTCATGAGGATAATTTTCTGTAGAAGACTTTAACCAGTTGAACAAAATACCTGATTATGCCAAAACCATATCAGGCAATAGTAGTGAGATCACTTGACACTTCATCTTGCTTAGCAACATTCTCACCAAAATACTACGCTCTGAAGGTCTACAGGTGTTTTTACCACATGGACTCAGATGTTCTTAGCTTTGAGGGTGGCTTCTTCAAAACAGTGTGTAACAAACTGCAATCAGGTGAGGAACTGAGAAGAGTGAAAATTCCGAAAATTTTACAATAATCCATCTTTTTTTGTTTTATCTTGACACAAATCTTTATATAATGTATGTGAGGAATCTACCAATGATGATAGAACTCTGGATGACATCTATAAATTTCAGCTGAAATTATATTGTCATTCTGCATTATTTGTAGGAGCTTGAAAATTTTCCAAAAGTCTGAGTTTGAAATATATTATGTTTGAAGTGAGCCCGGTACACAGAAATATCTTGACAAATTAAATATATCTGGGGCAAGATGGAGCACCATCAAGGACTTGGGAATCAGCCAGGAACACTGACTCATGTTATTTTTAAGTAGTGTTGAGCTGAGTTTTGGGGACAGGCTAGCTCAGGAAATACCATCAGATGTTGATATATGAGAACAGTTCACATACATACTGTTTATATATATTACAGTGTAATGTATATAAATGAAATATATTGTAGAGGGCAGATATTATCTAGGGAGGAGTTCAGTATAACCTGGGATCAATAGCACTGATCACACCTTGTTCTCTCTGTTGTTTAGGTTGCTGCCTTCTTTTAGAAGCCTGAAGCGGGTGCTCAAGAAATTTGGGGTTTGATCTGGGAAGCGTGACCACTGGTGAACTAAGTGAGTGAAAGCCCCAGAAAGCAGGGACTACATGAAGAGGACTGGTCTTAGGAGATGGTTAGGGGACAGAGACTTGTTTGAAATTCCATTTTAAAGCTTCTGGCTCTGTCACGAGTTTATCTCCCCCCTCTCAAAATGTTAGATAAATATAGTAATTTACATAGAAAGTGTTTATTATTTTTTGTTTCCACTGGGTCCACAAAGTTCATGCCTTATGACACCTTTTTTGCTAACTACAGTTTATGAAACAAAAACATCATCAAGAAAAGACACTGGAAACAAAACCTGTGGCTGAGATTTTATATGTTTAAGGTGAGATCCAATCTGCAGTGAAACAAACTCATGGGAGATTCCTGTTTATTTTCATATAAAATGAATTGGAGGCAAATTCATTACTGTTTATAGGCTGAATCTCAGTGACAGTTTGTCCCAGGGGCATTGAAAAGTACTTTAAATGATTCTGATAGTTAATTATTCAGCAAATGAGAACCCTTTAAAGACTTTATCATATAAAATGACTTTAATAATTTATGCTTATGGGGCATTACAGACGTCATTGCTCTGAAGGAGGGGAAGGCTGTGTGTCTGCACATGTATAACCGTAGTGTAATAACATGTGTATTGCATCTGATATGCAAGACAGACAGTTGCGATCACATCAAGTTTCTTCCCTATCCTGCTCTTTGCATATACGTCTGTAACATTATATAAAGTTCTCAGTGAATTTAAAAATAGCCTAAATTCCAAATTCTAGTAATAGCTTTAGTTTGCAAGGAGTTAAATGAAGACACAAATTAAGGCTTACATTTTCTGGATTAAGTATAAGAGAGTAGATAATGATCAGATACAAGTCTTCGGTATCTTAGTTATATTAGGTGCACAGGACAACTACCTAAGAGGAGAAGAGAAAGCAAGGGAGATGTAACTGAGCACTTTAAAGAGTGCCCAGGGACAGATGTCTGAAAAAAAGGTTGGTTTTGGCAATTCTAGTGGTGAAAGGGCTTGCCCAAAGGCCCAGTTGTGGTGCTAAAATGGCTCAAAGGGACTGAAGCTTGAAAACGAAAGACCCTGAAGAAAAGAGTTCAGGATATTCCCTGTTTGATTTCTACTCTGCTGGAGAAGGCAGGAGGCAATACTGTATTGCAAAGCCTTGAAAGTAGTAGGTTTATACAATATATAGAAACAGCCCAATAAAAAGACATACTGCCTCTCTGCTTTTCTTTATATTTGAATGGCATTTGCTTGTGTGCGCTGGGTAAACACTGAGATGTACAGCTCTAAGAGAGGCCAATGTTATCCGAGATCTCAAAAGTTCTGCAACTCCTGCTGGGTTTTAATCATATTCTACTTCTTGGCATGGGACAAGAACAAAAGCTCAGTGATTTCCTCTAATACTAAAGATGCAGTAGAATAAACAACACAAAACTGTGCATATTTTGTACAAACATTTCATGTTATTTCCCCTCTGTCTCCTTCCTTTCTGCTAGAGGCCAGCTACCTAGACAGAGACCCTTCTGCTTGGTTTGTGCCATAGGCCTGAAGTCAGAATGGTCTACATATTTCATACATTTCTTCATGACAATCCAGAGGAAACACAAGGAGAAAGTGACCGAGGTGTCAGTCCTCCTGCCTGAAGAGTTGTGTGTGCTTGAGCTATTAGTCTAACCCTGTCATTTTTGCATCAGCACTCCTTATGGAATGGCAAGAATCCTTCTGCACACAAAGCTCTTACTTTAAAGCCAGGATCTGAGCCATTTACATCAGTAAATGTTTCATCCAGATGCTGCCAAATCATTCACGATATGACTCCAGCTACTGGTGCAGTGTGCACAAGCAAATATTTAAAGGTGAATGAGACTTCCATACCTGGCCTTTAATGCAGGTAAAATTTTCCAGATTCAGTCCCTTACATCATTGCAGTTTGTACAGTCTGAACTTTTCTGTATAGCTATAGTGTAAATCTTGTTTGCTCTGTAGCTATTGAATTGACACAATCCTCATGTGGGTACTGAAAGGCAAAGCTATGTTGTTTTTATAAGCTTCTCTCTTTTTATAAGCCTCCCTCTTTAGTTATGAATAAAAATACCATCTCACTTTCAAAGAAAACAATGCAATCAAAAAATACCTCCCCACACACAAACATAACACCGTGTTATACAGGACAAGTATTGATTAAAACAAAAAGGGCTTTTAAAACACCAGTAATTCTTACCAATTCTAGAAGTTATTGATTCTGCATCAATGTCATTAGCCTTTTTCTTTGCCACTTCAGCTAGTGCCAATTCACCCTTATCTAGTGCAAGGTAATGGATGTCCTTTGGAAATAAAAGAGAGGGAAAAAAAGATTAATCTAAAATGAATCTCATAGGAGTAACAAAAGGGATTTTGAAAGAAAGAGGCTTTTATTATTTAGATCACAAACACAGATGGAACTGATGAACCTACCATTACATTTTAATTCCCTCCCAATGCAAATTTATTATCTTGCTTGTGCTGCTGAATACAGCAATGAATAAAACACTGACCAATCATACCCTGATAAAAGTGAAGCTATTGACTCAGTGTATGAAAGAAAGCAATCTGCCTGCTTTTAAGGTAACTTCTGTTGGTGCAACAGGAATTAAAAGAAGGTTGATAGGTGGCTCTGTGTAAATGAGATCTGGAGTACTCAGCTCTTCTGACTGACAACCCCTACTTGAAGTGTCTAAAAGTTTCCTCCTAGTACATGAAATTTGGGGAAAAGCTCCTCTGGAAGTAGTTTTTGTTTGGGAGTTTTCATGTTACACTTACTGTCCTTTGAGTAAGGTGATGGTGGTCTTCCTTGTGCTGGAGGTAATGAGAGCAGCAATGGTTGCTAAATGGTTTTTATACCCATACAGGTGACACAATTCATGTGTCATTCTTGGACCACAAGGAGCTTTCCAAAAATGTTGTTGTCTAGCATGACTAGTTGCCAATACTTTGGATCTAGTCCTTAGCTTTAACAGGGTTAAAAATCAGATGGCTGCAGCAGAAGTGTATCATTACAAACTGAATCGCAAGACTTTTTATTGTGTACGAACCTTTGAGGTGAAAACCACCTGTACTACATACAACACAATTTGTGGGAGAATATATTCCCACTGACAAATTACAGTTGCACTGCTCTTGGTTTTGGCCCTTGAAGTCAAGTCTCATCCTTGACCATTAATAAAGAGTCGATTAACCCCCCTGTCCTTTGGTGTCACGGCCAGAGGCTGCTCTGTGCATGAACTGAGACAGATGAAGTGAGAGAAACCCAAGAACAGTCAGCAAAGGGGTTTTTTTCCCCGACACACCTTTGCTTAAGATGCTATTTGGTATCCAAAGATCTAAGTAATTCCTGGTCAGTGCTCTACAATGTATCTGCATGCAGGAATTTAAAGGAAAAATGAGTATTCACTGGAAACAGTCACCTCTACATACCATAAAAGCAACTATATTCTCACTAATGCAGACAATTTCAGTTGAAACTGTCCTCAGTGTGAGTTTACAGCAACCTTCATCAATATGAAGAAAAAAAAAGTGCTTGACCTTGCTTGAGAAAGAGAAGCTAGATGAAGACAGTGACAGCAATAGCATTAGGAGAAGTAAGAAACTGTTTTATTATCCCCCTAATAATAATAACAACAATAAAAATAAGACACAAACTGAGAACGTTAGGGAAACTGGGACCTATTACACAGGAAAACCTGGGAGTGACTTGCAGGATCCCAGCACTGCGCAGGAGAGAGCAACATTTTGTAATTACAAACACAGGTGTGACTTGGAAAAAAAAGCCAACACTTAAAAGTATCTTAAAAAGAAAGTGTCTTGGAGCAAAGTAATGAGTCACGAACTTGTTGCGAACTCTGTACTTCCTCTCTTTGTAGGTCTAACATGGCTGTCAGGAGAAAAGGGCCTGAGTAGCAAGATATGATTTCTCTGAAGATTAAACTGTAGATATTGTCAGCTTATTTAGATAACAATAGAAAACCTAAGGGCTCTCCAACAAGTCTGGACTTACAAAGATCTGACTACATAGGCAGGTTGTGCTCACTAATTTAAAACACATTCTGACTATGCCTAATGACTGCCTTTTCATAGTTTAAACTGTCAGAACTATTGTACACTTCAATGTAATTTTAAATAATAAACGTGGGGAGAGGATGGAAACAACTGCAGAAAGCAACAAAGTTCTTCCAGTTAAGAGTTCGTGCATGCTGTATCAAACCATCTGTTACTTTCAGACCTTGATTTCACCCCTTTTCTGTTTTGAGTAAAGAAAAGTGAAGATGCTACATATTCATTGCTAGCTAACAGGGGCTTTGTAAGAAATAAGGATGTAGCAGTAGGCTGGTAAGTGGCTTTCTTCGTGGTGCCTCAAGTTGCTGTCATAAAGAATTTATTATTTTTTTTAAAGTAGCTCTTTTCTCTATCGCTAAACAAGCTTTAGAAAGGAAAGATTACAGCTATAAAAACATCCTAATTAGACTTATTTCCGATAATCTAGGTGTTGCTCACTCAAATCAGTCATCACTCAAATCAGTGATTTTTCTAAGAATTTAACACTTTCTGATTAAACTACACAACAAATAAAAGGGGAAGAAGAAACACTGGACTACAAGGTGCCTTAAAGAATGACAGGGGAAAAAATTAAATAATTAAATTAACAGAATATTCATTACAGATTTTTTTTCACACAATTATCTAAGAATTTATCAGTCCAAAGATCACGTCCCTCTCAAAGACAATGGTGACGATAAAAACAATTTCCAGCTGCTTATCAGGGGTTTGCTGAAAGGGCTGTATTTTATCATTTAACAGTTTATTACTTTTTGGACTACTTCCTTTTTACTCTCATCTTTGTGACTCACAGAGCTGGCCCTTGGTGAGCAGAAGTCATTTGAAACACTGATGTGCATTTGTCTATAGGATATTTCTGGGCAAAATTCCAACGTTTCTTCGAAACATGCACTTTCCTCATCAGTGTATCACCCAAGATCTGACAGTTTTATTAAAGTGTCTTTTCCTTGCATTTTTTGCTACCTTTGGTACGCGGGATGGCCTTTTGAATTTTCAGCAGCTGAGAGCTGGAGCATACTACAAAAGGATTTCAAGCTAACAGCCCTTCTACTGCTTGATCTTTTCTGTCACAGATTGGATCAGTCACTGTCCAATAAATGTAGCTGTTGTTCATGATATTCTGCCCTTTGCAGTTTTATTTTTTTATTGAACTTCGTAGGAGATGATAATAATTGATGGGCTTAGATGTGACGTGAGGGTAAAGCTTATGGAGAGACACAGCAGTGTCTGTGCGTCCTGTTATGGCATCATACTAGTGACGCTATAGCTACAGGACTAAACTTTTAAGCTCCCCCCCCTCCCCCTTTTTAATTTCTATGAAAGAAATTGGCCCTCAGGAAGCATTCTCTCAAACGTCATTGCAGTCTCAAAACAAGCAACAGGAATGCTGCAGACCCTGTTGTTTGGTGAAAGAGATGCTCAGGATAAACCCTCCAAGACACAGGACATTTCCTTAGACGTCTCAGGAAGTGGGTACTCAGTGTTTGGACCTTCCTCAGCCTGTTACCTTCTGTCTTCCCCTTTACTAACAGATTTATTTTTTATCATTTTGCTAATGTCATCAGATATCGTTCTTTAGTCTACTATTTCTTCTTGAAATCCCATTAAACTACCTGGGAATAAGGTGGTGTGACTCCTAGAGCCATCACCACTGAGGTTTTTAAAATGGATTTGGTTGGTCTGTAAAACAGAAGTACGAATAATTGACCTATATATTAATTATTCGTGCTGCACATAATGCTAAATGCTTTAAATATAGGTAAAGTCAAGTTGCATGTTATTAATTGCATTTTGACCTATATAACCAATATATACAAATTGTCCCACATTAAGCAGAAGCGAGGGATGCACAAACCTTGCTTAGCAACAGTATTGTTACACTAATACCTAGAAGGACTGCATGCTTTCAGGAAACAAGCTATCTAATTTTCACACAGGCTTTGTTGCACTAAATACTAACTCCCTAGAAAATACCATGGCACAAATAAATACTTTTTATGACCTATGCACCTTTAAACTTCTTGAGTCCTGTACTTGGTAGTCTTGCAGCAGTGCCATCGTTATCTTATTGTAAAGTTTGTTCATTAGTACCTTACTTAGGAATTAGCAAAAGGACATTTCCCCAGAGGAGGCAGTGAATTAACAGAGGATTCGAAGAGGCAGGTATGTGTGTGCTGCTTGTTGTATTAATTAGGGGAAACCATGAGGAATCTTGGCGAGCAGAATGAAGACAATATAGAACCGTTTATGATCTCAGAGCAGTGTAAGCCAGGAGGAACTATGTGGACATAGGTATTTATGTTTCCTATCAGTGAATGGGAAATGGAGAGGAGGTGTCAAGAGAGGAAAGGGAAATGAAGATGAGTAGGAAAGGATGGAGCTAATTTTTCTGTGAACACTGAAACTCCTCTTGGAAGGAAGTTGGAGAACCTTTTTGTTGAGAGTAGGATATGCTACCACTTGTGGAGCCCAGTACTAACAGCATCTCTTGTTAGCAGCTTTGCACCCGTCTCTTGACCCAACACTGGTGTTGCCCACCCTCGGACAGAAGTGCTCCCTTAGTCCTGCTGTCAGCAGAGGGAAGGAAAGAGGAAAAAGATCATGTAGGAAATGCTCTCAGCAATATGAGAGAGGGCCCTCGAGACGGCAGGCCAAACACTGGATCATTTGTTCTGCCAGAGTGGCTTGAATTACTCAGGGAAAATTCATTATCTTTATGGTGGGAGAGCCCCCTGACAGGTTACAGTTTGAATATTATGTGGCTGCAGCAGTGCTTAGCTTGATTAGGTATAAAATTTGTACCAAAGAAGTTACATTCGGTAAAAAAGAGAAAAGGAAAAAGATAAGCTAAAAAGAGGAAAAAACCCAAGGACAGTAAACATAAAACATGCAATGGATTTCCTAAAAGTCTGACATTTCCATCACATCCTTTTGATGCATACTTAGAAAAGTTTATCACAGTATTCACATCTTTCTAATTAGATGGAACAAGCCAGATGATTAGAGCCGTGAAACAAACATCAAAAGGTTCACACAACTTTTTATATAATTAGAAGGGAATTTTCATAACCCATAAAAGCAGGATTTAATTGTGTAATTTAACATACAATTTAAATATCAAGATCAAACTAGCAGGGCAAGTGACTTAATGGGATAAATGATATTAACATCTAGTGTCAAAGCTTAATTTAAACAACAGAATGTCTTCATTATGCAAAAGAGTCAAGCAAACGAATCGTTCAAAGGGCCTTTTTTTTTTCAACAAGCCCCTTTCCTATTGTTTCTTTGAAAACAATGAAATCAGCTGTGGAGCAGCAACATGCTGAGAGACTAGGAAAGCACGATTGGCTTTGTCCATCTGACCTCACTGTGACATTGTGGTGCAAGATCTTATAAAACAAGAGCCTCCTGCGGAGCTCACACAGAGGACCTTTTAAGAGCTGGTTAATTTTACTTTTGTAGTTAATTAAATGGGAGGGGGCAGAGAGTGCATGAAATGTAAAAACCCTTGGGTTGATGCTGCTGAGCTTTGTTGTTTTAAAAGTACCTGTAGAAGCGTTCATAATTTGTCACTTTTCACAAAACCCTAAGAGACAAACTAAGGGCATTCAGGATCCCCAGGATATGGCCAGCTCTTGTGTCCAGGACTCAGCAGTTGCACTTCTTAAAGGAACGGATTAGAAACATATAAGCTTATTAGAGTGAAAGATGACATTCACTCACATCAGGACGGATGAAGAAGGGGAAAGTTCAAAAACATATACATTAATTCCTAGAAAATAAAGAATAGCCTTTAGGCTATGTTAGGAAAAATGTCAATGACTCTAAAGATACTCTTCCTATTGAGGACTTTCATGATGGCAAAGAGCAAACCATGTAGAATAGTTCTGCCTTCAGTGTGTTTCTAAGACTGCAGATGACACAGATACATTTTAACGTACAAAAAAGCTGACAACTAACATTCTGACAACAGCCTCTGTCTCCTGAAATGACTCACCATAAACAGGTCCCGAGCACCTATGTCAACAGCTAGCAGAAATGCCTTCTCAAATCTCTGATACCTGCAAGAAAAAGAAAACGTGTCACTTGCTGAGGATAATTTAAGAGCTGCATCAAATTTTGTTAATGGGCAGCTTAAGTCCTTCAGTTCTCATCAAAAGTGATGTCAATGCTTCACTGGGGAATCTTGATATGCTCATAATCAGACTGCAGAAGTATGAGGTACAGGGAAGTGACTACCCTTAGCCTTCTTTGTTGTTTAAAACCTTCCGCAACTGCTACACCCAGTCAGATGTAGCTGAATCTAGAGGGACATGAAGGTACTGTAGATCATAACAAATGGATATTTTGAAATATATCAGCCACAACACAGAGAAGTGCTAGCCCTAGTAACACTCAAAATCCCCTACAGAAAAGACTAATCCCAAATCTTACAAGACTTCAGAGGTCCTTGTAGAAGTTTGCATTGAGGTTTTTTCCTCACAGACCCCTCAATACAGCCCTCTGAAGATGATATCCAGTCAAGTCATGCTCAACAGTCATGAATCCCCAGCAACTGACAAAGTTAGGGAGTGACACTGTTTCGCCTCCTAACTCCCCCAGCCTGGTATTAGCACAGATTCTTAAGAGCTTTCTGAAGACCCTATGGTGAGGAAGATTGTGATAATGAAGGAAGACAAGGGGGAAAAAAAGCAAAATTCACAAGCAAAAATTACCTCTAAATGTGCTCTAGAAGGCACCACCTGAGTATCACTTAGAGATGCAGTAATGTACCAAGGGAGCAGCGTGCATGTGGACCCTTCACCATTAAGCCAGAAGGGCTGTATCGTGGCAGGCTCTGACCACTACTTTGGTGGGTTGATGGCTTGCTGAAGAACAGCTCCTTCCATTTGTAATGACATGGACTGTGCCACCTCCTTTCTACCTGGAAACCACACATCACCTCCTGGCAATTACAGCAAATACCTACATGGGATGGAGATACTACAGAAGTTTGTTTGTATCCTCTTGTTTGAAGTCCTTGGGAATTCCACAGAAATGGAAGCAAACAAGCCATCCATTAGAAGCTTTCTGAGAATATATACAACATTGCACTGGCAAATGCTAATTACAACAGGAAATTCTGCACTAGGTTAATGCTTCTCCTATACTAGATGTAGACAACCATTCTGTGACCATTCTGTACCGAAAGTAATTCTATTTGCACACATTTTCTTCTACTGCATGCTTTAAACTTTAGAAGTAGTTAAAGAAATAGATTTGGTAATTATTTTTAGATATGCAAACCAATAAAATATCTGGATTTTATTTCAGTTGTGGAATCATCATTCCTTATAGAATGATTTATATATTTTTCTCACTACTGGCCAAGTTTCCTCTTCTCACCTGTTAACAGTTTCAACAATAGATAGTTGTAGATGCATGAAGTTTGGGAAGGAGATGACTTCTTAGCCCCAGCAGGGTAAAAGCAGCATTGTGATTTCTCAGTGCTTGAAAGGTGTCACAGAATCACAAGGTTGCAAAAGACCTTTAAGATCATCGAGTCCAACCATTCCTGTCCTGTGCTAAACCATATCCCTAAGTACATCATCTACCCTTTTTTTAAACACATCCAGGGAAGGTGACTCAGCCCCCTCCCTGGGCAGCCTGTGCCAGGCCCCGACAACTCTCAGTAAAAAACATTTTGCTAATATCCAATCTGAAGCTGTCCTGGCACAGCTTCCTGTCACTTCCCCTTGTCCTATGTGTCCAACTGCATCATACTGATAGGACAAGAGGTAATGGCTTCAAACTGAAAGAGGGGAGGTTTATATTAGGAAGAAATTTTTTACTATGAGCGTGGTGAGGCCCTGGCACAGGTTGCCCAGAGAGGGTGTGGAAGCCCCATCCCTGGCAGTGTTCAATGCCAGGTTGGATGAGGTTTCGAGCAACCTGATCTATTGGAGGGTGTCCCTGCCCATGGCAGAAAGTTGGAACTAGATGATCTTTGAGGTCCCTTCCAACCCAAATCATTCTGTGATTCTATATGGATGCCAGTATTTATACAATTTTATATCTTGAGGGTATCTTGGGAAACCATCATTCTTCTCCAGGCCAGTGTGCATGAGCACAGGGGAAACATGGGAATGCTCCTTCCCCTTGGTGGATGAAGGACTTGCATATGACGTACCATACAGGGATTCCTGTTCCTGGCTGAAGCTTAAGCAGTTTGCTACCTCCCTCTCACTACAGCCTTCTTGCTTTCTTCTCTTCTGCCACATGCTTGGAATGACTCAGCAGATCGTGAGACAGAGCCAGCAAGGACTTTTCCTCAAGGAATAACATTCATGACATGAAGACATAATATGTTAGCTTAAGTGGAAAAGGAAATGCACTCTCCAGGTGAGGTTCCTAAGACCTGGAGTGGAGAGTCCTTCCCCCCCTAAAGCTAATTTTCCTGCTGTGTCTTCCAAACACTAATTTGCAGCCCTCCTCACAGAACCTGTTTAAGGGAGGGGAAGAGATGAATTAAGGTTAACCTCTTGATCACTGGGGAACAGGCAATGCACCACTGTTTTATCATGCACATCTGTGTATCTGAAGCTTTTCAACATGCTTTCTATGAAAGATTTTCCAGTAAAATACATTATGTTGTAATACTGCTTCTGAAGCCCGTGCTTCAATTAAGACAAATAAGTACATGTTAAAATATGTGTATCTTGAATAGCTATCATGTTTATCTTTTTCTGGAACATTTTTCTTTTCAATTATGGATTAAACATCCATTCTTAGTACTTAGAGGGGAAATTGGAAACCGAACAGAAACTGGCTACACAACTAGCTAAAAATAACGCCTGCATCATTATTTTGCTTTTCCAAAGTTTTGTATACAGGCTATTTGAATGATATTTGCTTTAGCCAAAGCAAAAATGCCTGCAACTAAAAAATGTAAAGTAACTTTTTCATTTGATTGATCTGCAGAGCAGAATCATGGCCTTAAAGCTGTCATTTCTCTGCTGTTTCACAAAGATTTCAGTGTTTTTTTCCTTTAATCAACATACATACTTCAGTCTCATTATAGCCCCTATTCATAAAACTGTGAAGTTAGCTCATTATTTTCAGATCTGTACTGAGAGAAAAAAAAAGGGGGGGGGGGTTGAAGACTGTCCAAGAAGTGCTCTTCACAAAATAAAATAGCTAGAAATAACAATCACAGATACTTCATAAATTATTATAAATGGAATTGCTTCAAAACAACTTGGAGTTTTCAAGCAAGACTGACAAGTTTGCATTACTTAGGCAAACAGTATTAAATCAGTCAAGAATGTCAAAGGTTTTTTTTTTAAAATATGTTTTATAGAAGATACTTGTTATTTTGAGTCTCTTTGGCATGGAAGGTATGCTGTTTTTATTCTACAGGAACAATTTGAGTCCTGTGCAGCACGAGTCTGACCTCAAGTTAATAATGTCCATTTTATAAGCGTATTTTGTCGTGGGAAGGCCTCTTGCTATTGCTAGCACACTTCACTTGCAGTTTATCAGCTCCTCAAACAAACCATCCCCCTAGCAAAACACCCTCCCTTTTGTTCTTGTGCTGCAATTACAAGGTACAATATTTGCTTTCTAAAACAGCATCTACAGGGTACTGGTCTCAAAGCGAATGTCTTCCTGCCCCTTCCTCCACCTTGTTACTTATTGCTTGCTTCACAATAACTCCAGCAATCAAGACTCATATGTCTCTTGAAAAAGAGAGATAAGGAAATCTGCCTGTAAACCATGAAGTTCAGCCACTTGTTTGGTCAAAGTGACAGCCAACAGAAATATGACCTTCAAGATTAAAACTCTCAAACTGCGATTAACTCTATAGGACAGATAGGAAAACATTTCCCTGCAAGATGTTTAGCACATACAATATTAAGTTCAAATTCTCCTATAATAAAAGAACACTGCTATTATATGCACTTACACAACCTTTCTATGTATCCTAAGGAAATTTGAAGAGATGGCTATTAGTACATCTGTTGTATGGACAAGAAAACAAAGGGGAAATGTGAGTGATATGACAGGGGTCATGTGGTTCAAAAATGGTGGAGGTCTCCTTCTCTGAAGATACTCAAGACCCATCTGGATGCCTACCTGTGCAATCTGTCCTAGGGAACCCCCTTTGGCAGGGGGTTGGACTCGATGATCTCTGGAGGCCCCTTCCAACACCTACAATGCTGTGAATCTAGCCCTGCCTTCTATGGAGGAGTGGCAAACCTGCTGCCTGCTTTTATTTTGAGAACATGAATTAACAGAAAATATGCCAGGAGAGCTCTTAATTGATTTTAAAATATATAACAAATAATTAAAAAAATCTACTGACTTCAGAAAACTTGGTTTTCACCTGCATAAAAAGACAGTCAAATTCCCAGGGTTTTCTCCTGTTGGATGTTCAGAAACAAGGTGATTTTAAATACTGTAGATTAGATTAAAACCATGCACATAGATTGGGGCCTGGGGAGAAGGGAGAAGAAGTCTCCAGTTTTTATGAGAGGTTCTACAAATATATCAAAAGGCAGAATTTTGTCATTCTGTATTCCACAACAGCTAAATTCAATGTGTTCACTTAGAGAGATACATTTTTTCAGGCTGAAAGTGTTCAACTTAAAAATATTTGCAATATCTAACCATAGTATTACCATATCTCATAAAAGGTCTGGGAACCAGGAAAAAAAAATCCCGTGGAGGGAGGAGGAAGGGCAGAGAGAGAGAGAGCTCATGCAAGCAAGAGAGAAATATAGTGCAGAAAAGATGGAAACATTTCTTTAGGGACTAGTTACAACCAACAAGCCTTCTTAGACATGCCCATCGACCATGTAAGCATATTCCTTGTGCTGGGCTGATAAAGGAGGGCTGCAGCAGTTTTTTTTCCTTGTCTTCAATAAGGGTACACAACATTTAGAAAATAATCTGCATGGGAAGAGCCGTGGCACAAATAATATTTATACGGCAATCCTTTTTAATGGAAGAAATTTCAGAGTCCTCCTCATCTCACAGTCCAATCAAGGGTGATGTGCATTCAATAAGCGAATATTAAATATGCACTGAGCAAACAGAACAGGAAAAAAATGAATATTGAAATAATTTACATGTAATCAAACTACACTGAAATTAAGTTTTAATTGTTCAGTATTCTGTGATGCATATGCAGATTTTAAAGTATTCAGAATATCAATCAAGTGTTTACTTACATCAAGCAATTGTATTTAAGCATACAAAACAGATGATGAAAATATGTTCAATCAGCTACAGCTCCCAACATTTACTGCAGGGTTTACATGATCACTTTTAATTCAGTTATTTCATTTAATATTTCAATTTAATAGCTCATTCTTTCATTCAATTTCTAGGCATCTTGCCCAATTCTTAAACACAATAATAATAATTATTCATAAAAGGAGCTGTTTCCCATAAGTTCTCATATCAGCAGTTTTTGGAACAGAAATGGTTTTCATGCCTTTTTTTTCACCCAAAAAAGTGTTGTTATTATATAAATATTTTCCTTTTAAATTAGACAGTATTAAAATAAAGAACAACATCTGTAAAATGAGTCTGCACCCTGTTTCAATGGAATTCTGAGCCAGAATAATTAGAGATTGTCAGGTTAAATGTAGAAAGTGTGTAGCTAGGTTTCTAGGTCATTCTCTTTTTTTCTTTTTGGTTTCAAAACAGCTGTTGAACGTAGCACCACCAACTGTAGCTGTATTTCAGAATACAGCCTTTGAGCCCACTTGAAAAACCCTCAATCTTATATATTTCACATTAGAAATATTGATGCATAAGGAAGTCAGATATAGATGGTGCAACTTTAGATATCCTTAAAATGGCAACCCTGAAATTCTGTTCACCTTCAAGGAGACATTTTAAAGTAAAATTTCAGTAAATTCTGAAGACTTAGATTGCTATTTAACCTTCCATATATAAAATACAGTATTAGTCAAAAGACTTGCATCCTGCATTTTATAACAAATGATGAAATACTGGCATTTTACTTAGAGTTCCAGGAGAGGAATATATACATCAAGATCCCAAATCGCTTTAAACAAAAGTCAACCAAAACCTGATACCATTTTACCCTGATGAGCTCAGTTGGACACTCAGGTTTTTTTTTTAAATAAAATAGTTGCAGGGAAAAATCAGACCACTGAATGCAGCCCAAAAACCAGTAACTCACCATAAAACCTTTCTCCTTCTCTTTCCCCAAACGAAGTTTGTGTTTCAGAACATGTGATTTGGGGGATTCAGTATAAAAATTCTGGAATTTCCTTCATAATCTCTTAATGTTTGTTTGGATAATTAACTGTCTGGAAAATACACCTATCCCTGATACTACCAATCTCCTTTGGCAAAAGTCAATTAGTTGGTGGGTATTTGTTTACTGCATCTAGACTATTTAAACAAAAATGCACATGTAAATTCATACCAGAAGTTTCATGTATCACAATTAAAAATTTAAAAGAAAATACTCTGTTAGAAGCAAAGCATACTGTTGACCAGTTTCCTATGCTTCCTCCTACACGGGGCTCAACACAGTAACTCTACATGTTCCCTACATGTTGACATATGCTCCTCCTCCCATCAGGGTATACTCTGTTCCCTCCAACAACGGCTTGAACAAAAGGCAACATAGACTGTGTTTGGTGTTAAGCAATGCATGTCTTGGTTAGCAAAACATCTACCTGCTGAACCATCACCATAGCTTTTTGTGACAGAGGTAATTACTTAATTTATCCTATTTAACCCTAGCTGGTTGCTGATTTTCATAAAACTGGTAGGTATTTGTTTCCAAGACTGCTAACCCCCGTAAAGCTGGCTGAATTAACCAATGATTCTCTAGGTTAGTAGGAAAGAAGAATCAATGGATGCACTGGCAAGTTACGACTGTTGAGATGTCAGTGGTATTATTTTGCCAGCCTCCTGCTATTATGCTACGAGGTTTTTTTTAGATTATGAGCTCTTTTGAACAGGACACAAAAACCTCTCAGGGGGATCCACAACCTTGTTGCCTTCTAAGATATTCTCATAGTGATGAGGAGAAAGTGCTGCAGAGCACACCAAAGGCTAATGGAGAAACAGCCACTGGGTTTATATGTATGTGAGTCAAGGGCATAATCTTCTAAATTGTATTTTAGATGCATAAGCTCTAAAGGTTGTCCAGGTATAATCTATAGATCCCTTCAGGCCCAAATTTAGCAAAGCATTAATGTATAGGTTTATGACCTATAATTTTCTACAGGCCCTAAATATAGGCATGTGAAGTGAAGCACAGGATTTGGGGCTGGAGTGACTTGTTTAAAAAGAAATCCCATATGGAGCCTTTCAAAGGTCATATACAAATACGTCTCAAATAGAAGTTAGTGAATAAACACAAGAAAATGTCAAACCAGCATAAATATCTTGTCACCCAAAATCTCTGTTACTTGAAGTACACTGTCAAATTACCTATAAGTCCACCTATAACTTTATAGATTGTTGGGCGTAGAACCAAATGCCCTTCACATCAAAGAGTACCCTCTGGTATGAAGCAAGCAAGCAAACAAACAAACCAAATTAAAAAAATAGGAGGAAAGAGAAAGCTAATAAGGGGAGCCAGACAGTATGACTCCCTGGCCAAAGAAAACCCTTGAGGGCTCTAACTGGCTGTGAATCCTGAACACGTTCCCAACTCAGGGAGAAAAAAAAAAGAAAAAAAAAAAGAGAAAAACAACAATAAAAAAGGGAAAATAATCTTACCATGTGATTCCTGTATTCTATGATGATATTCTGCTCTAGGAAACTTAAATATATTCTTTTGTGAAATAGTTCAGATGACTCTATGCTAAATATGCATGCTTCTCAGAACAGGCTTTCTATGTTGAAAGAAAAGATGTCCAGGCATTTTTGAATAGGATTTTCAAGAGAACCAAGATAATTTTTGAATGAGGTAGTTTAGTAAGAAGGTGCCACTTGAACTTTAAAAATATATGTTTAATAAGAAATAGGATAGATGAAGTATTCTAGAAGTAGTAATTTTAGCTATAAAAAAGCTACATTATTAATTTGTTGAACTTTGTTCTATTAACTATGAAACAGCACAAGTTCAGAACTAGAGTTATCTTACAGAATCACCAAATCATAGGGGTTGGAAGGGACCTCCAGAGATCATCAAGTCCAACCCTCCTGCCAAAGCAGGGTCCCTAGGACAGGTCGCACAGGTCGGCATCCAGATGGGTCTTGAATATCTCCAGAGAAGGAGACTCCACACCCCCTGGGCAGCCTGTCCCAGGGCTCCCTCACCCTCACTGGGGAAAAGTTCCTCCCCATGTTGGTGTGGAACTTCCTGTGCTCCAACTTGCAGCCATTGCCCCTTGTCCTGTCCCCACAGACCACTGAAAAGGGGCTGGCCATTTCCCCCTGTGTCCCACACTTGAGATATTTATAAACATTAATAAGATCCCCTCTTAGCCTTCTTTTCTCTAGGCTGAACAGCCCCAGTTCTTTCAGCATTTCCTCATAGGGGAAAGATGTATTACTTAACAGATCCTGCTTCTCCAAACATTTGTGTCACACACTTCCCATGCAACCCTGTTCAATCACGTTAGCCTTGGTTCTTGTAGAACGGGGTTAGCCACTGAAGAAGATGACTGTTGGAAGCAACAGCAACATTTTCCTGCTGTGCAGCATAATTCTTTCAAGTCTTTCAGGTGCTCTGAGACTTTGAATAGTAGGTGCTATAAAAGTCTGGAGAACAGCAATTTATTGCTATTTTAAATTATTATTATATCAATTGAAACCATGATGGTTTGTTTCTTTTTAAACTAGATTCAGTCTTTTCTCTTCTTGTAATGTGCACTTCCTTTGGATTTCCCTCAGTCTGTATTTCCCCTTTTCATACTAATTTTCCTTCAAGAGAATGTATTATGTTACCATAGCAATATTTCCCTACCTTGTAATTTTATCATAGCGACTTTCCTTCAGGTTTCTCTAAGTTGCAACTAACACCCACCCAGCCAACACAACCTCCCCCCATCACCAAAGCTCTCCGTTCCTCCAGTCTCACTACTTAGTAATTTCTCAAAGGTCTACTTTTAGATACAGACACACTCTAACATACTCTTAAAATTACTCTGGACTAAAACTAGATGTTAATTAAAAATGTTGATAAGAGTCAGTGACACCTGTTGTTTCACATATACTTTACTCAACCTTGTCTGTTAAATCCTAGCCGTTATTGCATTAATTCATATCCACTTTTCTTCTTTTCCAGCTTTATCCCTCTCACTCTGGTGATCATGTAAACTTAACAGTATATCTTGAAAGCTGGATTTTATTGAGCAAACATATCAGCATGTCTACACACTAAAGGCAGCTCAGTAACACGCCCAGTAGCATCGTCACTGTTAAGGATGAGTTGCTGCCTCTATTATAAATCTCTGTTGCAGATGTGTGATATCCCTGCAACTTCAAATTACCATAGATGGAAATTTGGTACTAAAGATGAACAAGCCCTCTTCCTCCTTTGACTTTACATGAGTTTCAGGGACAATTCTCCCTCATGCCTGACATTGGATAAGAAGCATTTTTTTAGTGCTAAGACTTCTCAGAGAAAATACGTTAGCTCAACATCTCCTAAAGCTGGCTACCAAAAAATATTTATCTGATTACAAAGTCATGGTGGAGGGCCAAATTTTTAATCACATGTTGGGTTACAGGCCCGTCACAGTATATTTACTTTTTCTATCTAGATCTGTCAATAGCCAAATGCAGTGGTGATGCTCCCCCACACAAGAACTCCATTACAGCAAATATAGCAACAGGAGACCCAGACAAGAAATTCTCTAGAACTTTGATCCTATGAATTTTGGCCCATTTTTGAGGGAGAAAATGGAAAACTAATGAGTATTTTCTGCTTTTTCTGCACAACATGTAGCACACGGCCATGAAACATAAAAATGATTATTTACTCAGGCCAATGGTACATCTAACCTAATATTTTGCCATCAGCTAGGCGCCTAGGAAAGAATATAAACCAGGGCAGGCATATGGTGATACTTCCCTAAGCAGTCTCCTGCCTCCAACAATTTGTGGTTCAGGGATTTGCTGAGCCAGAAGTGGTTTCTATGTCAATATTCCTCAATGAATTTCTCTTCCCTAAGCCTTGCCTTTCAACTCATATACAATTTTATCATCCAAAACATCCTGTGGTAAGTAGCTTCATATTTTAATTACATGTTACACGAAGAATCACTGTATTTTGAAACTGCCACGTGCTAGCTTCACTCGATGACCCCTATTTTTGTATTAGAAGAAGCAGTGAGCAGTCATTCACTGTCCTCTTTCTCCATAACAGAATTTAATAGATCTCTATCACAGTTGCCTCTTCTTTACGTGGAGGAGCTCTAGTCTACTTAGTCATTCCTTTCACTAAAGCTGTTTCATGCCTTTAATCATCCTGGCTGCCCTTCCTAAAGCTTTTTGAGCTCTACTATATCCTTTTACAGATTATGGGACTCCGAAACTACAAACAAAATTCAAGTGAACTGAAATTCATTGTTTTGCTCTCTATTCTTTTTCTTAAGAATTCCTGGCATTAGGTTTGCTTTTTATACTCAGGCTAAGCACTGAAATATTCTATAGCTGTAGAGTTACAAGACCAAATTCTTCTTCCAGAATGACAAGCTCTGAATCCATCAATTTATACATAAAGTCATGAGTCGCCCCCCTCTCCCCCCCACTCCCGCTGCTATCTGCTTCACTTTGAATTTATTTACATTTAACTTTATCTTCAATTTTAACACCGTGTCACTGAGTCCTGTGAAGCCCTTCTGCTGTTCTTCACAGCAGGTCATATCATTACTAGTTTTAATAATTTAGTATCATTAGGAAATGTTGGCACCTGACTATTTCCTCCTCTGTCAGGCTACTTGTGAGTGTATATGCTATACTTAAAGTTTCCATAGGTTACCTCCATTGACAACTGACCATTTATTCTTTGTTTCTTACCTTTTAATGAATTACTTCTCTGCAAAAGGGGAGACTCCTTACCCTGGGGCAGCATAGTTTGTTTAAGACAGCTGGGTGGGAGACCTTCCAAAAAGGTCTTCAGCAGTCAAACTTTCAACTGTAGCAGCTGGATATCCATTACCAATATGATAATTGACATTAAAGAATTTAGAGTTTTGAGACATGATTTGCCTTTATAGAGATCCTACTGACTTTTGTCTAATACAATGCATTTGTCTGTATGTTCACAATTTTAAAAAAATATAGTTTCTACTAATTTCACTGGTATGGAGGTGGACTTACAGGGCTATAGCTCTTCAAGGTCTCTCCAGATTGTTTCGAATACTGACATACTTAATATGTTCTTGTCCTCAGGTGCTAAAGCCATTCTAAATAAGAGGTTATACACCAATGTATTTCAGCTATTCTGTGCTTGACTACCTTTAGAAATTCTAGATTAATTTTAGTGCTGGTTGTATATGAGTGTCTATCTGTCTGTAGTATATCTATAGTTTAACATCTTTCACTGACATTTCAACACTCATGAGAATAAATGAAGAAACGCCCCAATCCTCTCCTGTCCTAGCCAATTAGTTGAAAGGGGTGTTTTAAAGAGATCTGCATGCTTATCTGCTTTCTGTATCCTTCTCTAAACCTTTCTTCATATATTTTTGCTGGTCTTTATGCCTCTCCTTCTACTGCAGAAACTGTATTTGAGCATCTAAGATCTTTCTGTTAACTGGCAGTAATAACATGACATGGAAGCTAGACATTTAAGGTGCAAATCATTCCATTTATCTTCAGACAGCTCAAAATTACTTGGCTAATTTAAGATAATCAAGCAGGGTCCCTTTATAGTTAATTGATAGGGATAGACACTGACATTTGATTCTCCATGCTTATCTTATACATCTCCCTTCAACAGGATTACTCATGCTTTGGGTGCCCATGTCTTTGTGCTATCTACAGAGGAAGCCCAGATGAACATGTAGGACATTTAAATTCTACATCAGTCAGTCAAGAGAGGTGAGTAGCACTCCCAAGACACTACATGTAGTTATTGGACAATTGAATATTGCTGACATTTGTTTTAGATTTTATTTATGCTATCCTTTCCTTAGCAGGCTCTTCGGTTCTGAAAACCATAAAAGGGAGGTCTGCATTTGAAGATAGGAAGCCTAGGGCTGCCTGAGTGCTCGATTAGCTCTTCCTGGAGGGTACTGGGTGGAAGTGGGAGAAAACTCAGTAAAAAAAGCTCTTTAGGGAAGAAACCAAACATTTTTTGCACACAAGAAATGGATTACATATTGCCAAGACATGTCCTGTTCTGATGAGCTAAGCTCAAGACAGAATATTGTCATATACAGAAAAGTGAAGTGTAATGGTGGGGCTCAGGAAAACTCTGAAGATGAACAGAGAAAATGTATCTTAGCAAAGAGATGAGGCATGAATCAATCTGGGAAGACTACAAGGAAAAAAACCATCTTGAATTCAAGTTCTTGGTCAGGACTTCAAGAAGAAAATTTTAAGTGTCACTCCAGATGGAGTGTGGTCGCTGGAGGCCAGGTGCCCACAAAAGCTGCTCTATCACTCCCCCTCCTCATCTGGACAGGGGAGAGAAGATAAATAAAAGGTTGATGGGTCAAGATAATGCCAGGGAGGGATCATTCACCAATTACCGTCAAGGGCAAAACAGACCCAACTTAGAAAGAAAAAATATCTGATTTATTACCCAAGCAAAACAGAGTAGAGGAATTAAAAATAAAACCAAATCTCAACACACCCCTCCTCCCCTTCCTGGGCTTGATTTTATTCCAAAATTCTCTGCCTCTTACCCCCAGCAGCACAGGAGAAATGTGGGTTGCGGTCAGTTCATCATACGTTGCTTCTACCTCTCCTTCCACCTCAGGAGGAAGACTCCTCACAGCCTTTCCCTGCTCCAGCGTGGGTCACCTTCTGTGGGATGCAGACCCTCAGGACAAGACTCCTCCAGCATGGGGCCCCCATGGGGTCACAAGTCCTGCCAACAAATCCACTCCAACACGAGCACTTCTCTCCACAGGACCTACCAGGAGCTTGCTTCAGTGTGGGCTTCCCACAGAGTCACAACCCCCCTTCAAGTGTCTTCACCTGCTCTGATGTGGGGTCCTCTATGAGCTGCAGGCGGATATCTGCTCCACCATGGACCTCCACGGGCTGTATGGATACAGCCGGCTTCACAATGATCTTCTCCATAGGCTGCAGGGGAATCTCTGCTCCAGTGCCTGGAGCACCTCCTCCCTCTCCTTCTTCACTGATCTTGATTGCTGCAAAGTTTCTCACATCTTCTCCCTCATCTCTCTGGCTGCAAAAGCTACTGCTCTCTATTTTTTTCTTTTTCCTTTTCTTTTCTTTCTACCTTCTTCAATATTTTATCCCAGAGGTGCTACCACCATTGTTGATTGGCTCAGCCTTGGCCAGTGGCAGCTATGTCTTGGTGCTAGGTGCCATTGGCTCTGTCAGACCTAGGGGAAGCTTCTAGCAGCTTCTTGCAGAAGCCACCCCTGTGCACCTCTCCCCCTCCTCTATCCCCCATACCAAAACCTTGCCATGCAAACCCAAAACAAGGAGTCATCATTAGTGACTAGGTGGAGCTGATGGGGAGGGAGTAACTGATGACCTGTATAGGAAAGCTGAGGGTGACTTACTGCAGCAGCCCCAGGGTGGAGATGTGCTGTTAAGAACAACTTCTTGAGTATTTTTGTCCACAAATATGGTGTATTGTTTCTGCATTCGATGTATGACCAGAGCCCCTCAGATTTCAGGGGAATCACATAGCTGGTATAGCAGGAAAAAGCCACCTTATGAGGGCAGATTATCAGTTACACGACACAACAAAACAATGGTCTCTGTGGGCCCAGCTTCTAAAAGTAGCAATATCAAAGTCAGATTAACCAGCCTGTGGGAATAGCCTTGGCACAAAGAACATGAGTGTAGTGTAACTATTCTGTGTTCCCTCTTTCTAGTGCAATCCCACGGGTGGGGACATAGCAGAGAACTGGAGGACTCACTCTGGGCCACCAAACAGCCATCTGTTGGTGGCGGTGGGAAACAGCTCCATGTTAGAGTAGCTCTGGGACTACTCTAATGTGTGGGAGGGGCCATTTCTCCCATGCTCCAAGCAATGTCTTCCATTAGGTTCAGCAGAAAATCTTGCTCAAATCTCGAAAGACATTTCTTGTGGTTTATCTTATTTTCAAGCAAATATGTCATGTCAGTTGTTCTCCACCCCCCTGCTATTTTTGCTCAATATTTCTTACAGTATAATCACCACTAGAGAATTAAATCCTGGAGCCATTCCTGTGGCACCGAAGCATCTGACTGAAATTGAAAACTCTTGTGCAGCTCGTTTAAAAAAATTAATCCACATCAGCAACATAGGACTAAAGTGAACAACTAACAACTGAAGCAAAGGCATCCTAAACTTCTCCTGAGATATTTAACCTCTTTAACTGCAAAAATAATCTAGTTCCATTAAATAGGTGCCTTTATTTCTTGCTTCTAAAACAGGTCAAGAAGGATGATCAGGGAAATCTTTTCATGTGCAGTTCCATCACCGCAATTGAAATTCTCATTTATCAGTGTCGTGGTAATAGAAAAACCTTTGGTTTTGATCGTTTTTACAAGATGACAAAAAACGACTCTTCAAAGTCTTCTCCAGAAGGTGCTACTTTAGTCAGAATGCTGCTACTGAACTTACTCCCATTGAGATGAATTCTGTTCATGTGGCCACCATAGAGAACCTTACTGACATCAGTGGTCATTTTATCTAAAGGCATAATTTAATGCCTAATAGGTTACCTTATGAATATAAAAGACATTTAGTCATCATTAATGTTTATACATATTTTGTGACACACTATGTACCAATATAATTATAGATTCTACGTTTAGGGTGCTCTTAAAAAGGATCATAAAAGCTTTTTGCTCACTCTGGCCCTCAGTTCCATGCAGTTGGCGGCAGATGGGGTTGGGAACTATTCCTATGGAGTTGAGGCATTTTCTCACCTTTGATTAAGGGTCCTATTTAGGATGGAATACTCAGAGTGAAGATCTACTTTGGAGATTGCAGTGTACTGCTGCAGGAACCTGCTTACCAATGAGTAGTTAGTACTGCATTTAGTGGTGTACCTGCTGGGCAAAAGAGCTTTATTTTAGCTTTTCAAAGGTTGTCTTGGACTTGATAACCAACTGTGTCAAGGCAACATGTCAGGTAGTATAGCAGTACACTTCACCACTCTTGAATAGTGAAGCGATTCATAAAAATCAGTACTGGCTGGAAGCAGATCTCCCCTGATGCTACTGATCACCTTTCTCATGTCCTTTATGAGTTTTTATTTACAAAGGAGCTCTACCAAGTTCTGTGGGTAAAGTCACACCACTTCATGAATGTTTTGCCCAATGTGCAGCTGAACTCTTCGTGTTCAACCAGTAGCATCTTGGACTGAACACTGGGAAGAGTACACAACACCAATGAGACTTGTGAAGGAGTAGGAACATCAACAGTAAAAACATGGTGGAGGTTTTAATATTTGGATTCAGAAAAGGGAAAAAAACTTTCATTAATCTGTCCAAAATTCTACCAGTAAACGTGATAAGAGCTGCACTTTGCTCCTGAAAGACACAAATGCATTAGGGATAGGGTGAAAGAAAATGGCCTCATGTTGCACTAGGGGAGGTTTAGACTGGATATTAGGAAAAAATTCTTCACTAAGAGAGTGTTCAGCAATTGGAACAGGCTGCCCAAGGAAGTGTTGGAGTCATCATCCCTGGAGATGTTAAAAAAACATGTATACGAGGCACTTTGGGATATGATTTAGTGGGCCTGGTGGTGTTGGGTTGATGGTTAGACTTGATGATCTTAAAGATCTTTTCCAACCTTAATGATTTTGTTATTTACAACATATCTATTTACAACATATCTATGATCTTGTTATTTACAACAGAGCTTTGCTTTGTAGGGAAACATATCTGTACTAGGGAAAAAAAAACAATGGCATTCTCTTAGAGACCGTATCCAATGGAAAGCTCCAAAGGGTTTTGAATCTTAGTATCTTTCCATGTAGGAAAAAGCAGCAAAAGGATCCTTAAACTGCATGTTCACAAACAGAATAACAGAATTACAGAGGGGCAAAGGCAAGAGCAGAAACAGGGACCTGTGACTGCTTTCTATTTCTACGACTCCTGAGCAGCATTTCAGACTACTTTCCAGCCCAGCCTTTACTTCCAGCTCATGCCACATTACTTTCTCACCCTCTGTTTGAGCGAGACAGAAAAATCTCAACAAAACACAGCAGGCGTGTGTTTGTGCCTCTTTGTATGCCAAACAAACAAGATAATTTCATGCATTAGAAAATATGACAAGTACAATTTATGACTGCTTGATCAGAGTGAAGCAAAGCCATGAGTCAGCAATGCCACAGTTAACGAGTGAAAAACTATTCCATCCCATTCCATGCTCCGTACGTGGCTAGATGAGGCTGTTACGCAGAGGTGGGAGGCTGTCCAGCCACTCCCCCCATTGCACAAACAGCCTCAGTAGGCAGTGCTCAACAAAAGGGTGTGGGCAAGAAGGTTACAGCTCCCCAAGGCTTCCTAGTAAATCCACCTCTGCTCAACATTTTACATAATGATACAATGCATTATGTTATTATAAGCAGTGACATCATAATGAAATACCGGAGTGCTACTCAAGTGGCAAGGAACACCTAAGAAATATTTCTATACTTATAATTCAGTTCCTGTATTTTTAAAATTATAGATAAGAATTTAAAGTGAAAATAATTATTCATTCCATAAATAATGTTGTAATGGATCCCTGGCATATAATTAAGAGGCCTTTCATTTGATTTTTGTATACTGAGAGCCTGGTTTTGGAGGTATTCCATATTCTATATTCAGGGCCTACACTGGAAAAGCTCTGAGCTTCTATTCTAGTGGAAGCTCGAAACACTGCATGGTTTACAAATTTAAGGACTTTTATGGTGATGAATACAAGTAACATGTCTGTGTCAGATATGTTGCAAGGCGTTTTCCTTCCTTTCTAGTTGCAACTAACGTCAGTCGTGCCATCAGTGTTCCATCTCAGGTTGCAGCGCCACATTCTAGGCCAAACTTTCTGTACAGCCAGTAATGACAGAGCATCTTCTTGCCAAAGTGCCTGATGCCTGAAAGAGGGAACCTAACCACCATAGTGTTCAGCATTCTCTAGAAATTGATTGCTTTGATGGCAGAAAAACAGTTAGCCTATAATGTCACCGATAATATGAAAATGGATGTCTCCAGTTATTTGCAACTGGATATACAGCCTTTCAGCCCACAGTGGAGATTAAAATCATTGCCACATGATTATTACTAGGTGAGGATAGCCCTTCTGAAAAGGTAAATGTATTTCTCAATTCTAGTAAATACAGACAATCACATCTTAAAAAGTACAACAATAACTGGCACCTTTTTGGCAGACTCAGCAGGCAGGTCAAAGATTGTCTCAGCATGTAGAATGAATTAATATTTCTCTCCAAAGAGCGGGTCCTTCTAGAAAAGGCTTAAGGCAGATTGGTGGGGCACTCAAAGGAAAGCTGGAGAGGGGGGTGAAACCTTTTGTTTATATGAACATTTTTCAGATTTAGATCTAGAAACATGGAAGTGTTTTAAAGTTTTAATTGTGTATGAAAGACTCTGCCCATCATCTGGTCTCCTCTATAGCCCACCACATGCATCCTAAGAAGTCTTCCTCTACTCCCACTCTGCCCTTTTGCAGGACTCTGTACATCCTCATCCCTGCCTTTTGTCCTTCATCCCCAATTTCTTGTCTCACACCCTTCACCCCACTTCTGAGTTTCTCCCTGTGTGTTTTAGTTCCTTATCCTCCAGATTTAACTTCTGTGCATTTGCTGCTTGCTTTCTCTGAAGCACAGAGGAAATGCAAAAGGCCCTACTCCAAGAATTATTTTTTGAGTATCAGCCTTAACTTACATTTAGGCAGTGCTATGTTTGCTCTACTTGCTGCAATAGGGCACAAAGTTATCACTTTGCTTTTGTCTCCTCAAGCTCCCAAAAGAGTAACAAATGTCCCCTAGTGCTGCATCAAGTTGGCATTGGCAGTTTACAGTGCATCTGTATCCAAGTCTTCTTGGTTGGTCATGCACACGCCATCTGCGGTAACACAGGTTCAGTCTGAAGAGATTCATTAACTATTTGTAACTAGCCTGAAAGTACATAGTGCTAAATGAATAAGGGCTAAAAAGCAAATAAATCAAGTAACAAGGGTTGAGACAGAATCACAGAATGATAGGAAGGGACCTCTGGAGATCAGCTAGTCCAAATGCAGCCTTCCTGACACCCAGACACCATTGCTGTCTCCGACAAAGAGGTTATGGGAGGACTACTCCATTTTCAGTGTCCTCATGAGCATAATATGGTGACCTGGAAAGGCAAGAGCATAATTCTCATCTCACTTTCTTCCTGTTCAGAGCCTACAACTGTAAATGTGGGCTGACAGAAGTGGTTTGCTTTGCTGGTTCCTCAGAGATGGATGTAATGGCAGTGGCTGCAACTTTTGCACGTCTGAATAAACTACTGAGCATTGTGCCTCCCCATGATTCTCCCAGACATTGTATCATGCCTAGGTGGCACTTTCTCACTCAGAACCATGGTTTACCATTCCTCCAACAAATCTGTAGTGCACTCTCTCCTTAGTCTACATTCAAATCATTCTAGGCACTTAAGAAAACATCTAAGAGGAAATAAACACCAATTAAGGCAAACCACTTTAATACAATAAAGATCAGCTGTGGACATAATTTTCTTTCTTTCTATCAGATAAATCTCCCATTTTTGAACATTTCATTTTGTACTTAGATTATGTCTTCTCGGATAAGCTTTAAGCATTACCATCTGTTCTGCAGCAACCACATGATCCCATCACTTCGATTCAGTTGAATACAAATCCCTTTGACAATAAGGGGATTGTAATAACACACATTTGTTCCAAAACCTGCTACAACAGTAGACTGTTCAAGGGTTGCTTTATAGCGGAAGTAAAAGGCACAGGGAGACTCTTGTACATGCCTCCTGTCCATGCCCCATACTGTCCAGGCAGCATTTTGACACTGAAGCTTCATGTATGCAAGGGGAATTGAGTCAGCCTTTCAGATGTGTTCAGCAGCCCCAAGGGCTGAAAACTTGGCCAGGGCCCCTTGCCTCTGCATGCCTGCTAGCATTGGGAAGCAAATCCTGAGTCAGAGAGAATACATACACCTTTCTTTTGCAGATGTAAGAGCACTGTAGTTACACCTCTCAGCAGTCTCTGAGGCATTCTTTCTGCATCTGTCCTCTGCAGGCAACTGGCCTGCAGCCACCACAGCTGGTCATTGCTGCAATGGATTGTCCCTGCTCCTTGCCTAGGAGAAAGGCAGAAGCAGAGTTTGCACCCACTATAGTATGGCCACATCTATTAAGAAAACTCTAGGGCAAGGCTGGTGCATGTTATGCAGATATTTGGAACATTCTTCTACTTTGAATAATTTCCCCATTGGAATGGACTGGTTTAGTAGAACAATGACCAGATTCAAAGTACAGAAGGCAGTATAAAATATTTCTCTTTAAGATCTGAAAGAAGCATAGACTGCACTATCAAGGTAACTTGCAGTTCCTACCTTTGCATATGCAGACAATGTATATAATCTGGATGAATCACCAAAAAAAGGTGCACTGCAAGTCTCACTATGTCCATCTACACCCCTCAACAAGGTGTCACAAACATTACATCAATTAGAAGGTAATTTCTCCTTATTTTCACCCACTGGATAATTCTGAGGGAATGTTTCAGCTGTACTTGTGGTTGAACATATGAACAGATTAAACTACTGCATGTTGATTTATATATACAACTGATCAAAATTTTGGCAGCTAATTTATTATGAAGGAAAAATAAAGCAATAAACCTGTGTGCTCAATTCTAGCTGAATTTGGTATTGTGACTCTTCAATTTCATGCAATTTACAGACGAATGCAATATTTCATTGTCTCTCTTATTTTAATGGCACTGAAAATTACTGGAATATGAATTTGTGTATGAGAACCCTGAGGATGAGAATAACACAATGCTCAGGTTCCAGTAGTGCCGTGACAAAAATTTCTTGGACCGTGCAGCGTTCATTTGCATCTTAGCATCTATTTAAACTTGCTGTTTTCTCCAAGTCTGTAAGCTGTATCAATAGTTAATCTCCAAGCAGTTGGTGAATATAAATCTCTCAGAAGCAGGCTATCTTTTTTCTATCAAGCTAAAAGGGAAAGGGTGAGTCATTTTAAGTGTACTGATGATAGAAGAGCTCTGAATAGCATTTTATCTGCAGTAGTGTATTTGAAAGGAATGAAGTGCAAGTTAAACAAACAGTAACAATGAATGCATTTTTTTCAGGGGTGGTCCTCTTGGAAAATGTTAACCACATTAAAGTAGGTAGTTATTGAAATATGCAATTAATTTTAAGTTGATAGAAGTTGAAACTGTCATTCACCTGAGCAGGTGGTGGAAGAACCTTCTTGCATATCTGCTGATTGGGTCCCTGTACTCCAGCACGGTCGTATCCAAGAGGGGTCTTGTTGGAGCATAAAAGGTTCCGAGGCTTGCCTCAAGCTGTGCTGTGGAGTTCGAACAGAGCAGCAATGAAACAAGTGAAACTGTTTCAATTACAACAAGTTGCTCATGTTTGCAGTCAGTCAAATTCCTCAAACACTGATGAAATGTGATGTAGGACAGATGAAATTAAAATATGACAGATTGTACAAGCACAAATGTGCATATAAACTTTTGCTTTGAGGCAGAGTTGACAATGACTTTGAGCAACAAAAGTTGTCAAAAGGATGAAGTCGTCTATAACACATCAAGTTCTCACCAGCAGCGTACAATTAAAAGTGACTCAGAAGAGTAACACGGTTTGAACAAGTTTGTCCAGTAGAGATCAACACTCAATTAGCTCAAATCGTCTTTGTCCTCTTAGGCAAACAACAAGGAAGTTCAGTTTTTCAGGGATTATTGTGTTAGGTCAGCGGGTGACAGAACCCTTCTTATGATGGCCTTGAGGTCTAAGGAACCTTCTTCAACCCACAGTTCTTTAAAAACTTTAAATAAAAGGGTCTAGAAACCCTAAGGGTTTGACTCTCCCACAGCGCGTAGTGGTGAGAAACAGGATAACCTCCCTTGTAATCAATAAAATAAAGCCTTTTTGTTACAGAAGTCCTCTCTGCTTTAAATACTTTCTGACTGCTGTACTCCACAGCTGGAGCTCTTTGGCATTTTTCTACATGTTTTTAACACAAAAACATAAATAATACAAGAAAATACACAGTATATGTTTATGTCCCACATGCTTAGCTGACAGGAAGTTTAACAATGAATGATATTTACACTACGTGACTTCTGCTTGAGAGTTGGTACGTATTACAAGTCCTTATATGCAGAACCAAATGACTGACAGAGGTCTTGCTCATTAAGTCACAAGTAGGAATTCGCTGCATATTTGTTATATAGGTTCTCCTTTCAGAATGGATGTGCAAACTGCTGATCAGAATTTTGCGGGCGATTTAAAAGCAAAATATAAACTATTGTCTCATTAGGCAGACAAAATCTCATTGATTTGCTGTTATTAATGTTTGAACTAGCCATTTTTATATTTAGCAAGAATGGTTCTTTATTTCCAAGCATAGTTACATTTTATTTCATTAGGTTTGATAGCACTAAATGTGCTAACAGTACTGTGTTAGGAACACAGGCAAACTGTTAGTAAATTAGGTTTTGCATTGTCTTAAATCTAGACAGTAAGATAAGTTGAACTTTAAAGGTATTTTCTTTCAAAGCAGCAGTCAATTTAGATTAAAATTGAATACAGTGGTACCTTTGCAAAAACAAGCCATAGTCTCTTGCCATTGCTGTTTTCTTGACAGCATGGTTTGTACTCCTGAAATATTTCAACCTACACGAAATACGAGCAACTACTAGCACAGTTATAGATTCATTAGATAGCCCAGCTTGATGTTGAAGACAGAATAGAGATCTCAAAGATAACTGCCCCATCGCTATAAATAAAAGGCCCCACTGGGTTTTGCTAATAAAAAAGAAAGCAAATTACCATGCCAAATTTGTTAGATTCATACGGAATAACTCCTGGACAGAATAAAATTCCATCTGCTGTAAACAGTGTTAGGGAGCTGCATGGGGTGAAACACACAGACATCTATTTATAATGTGCATATTTTTGCGAGAGTTTCAAGATCAGCCCTTTTGGTGGGTCCTTTTAAAAGCGTGTTTTCTTTAGAATTGACATGCTATGTTTGCAATGCAAAGAATTTTTTAATCAGATCCCCCAAAACGGGATAGCTGATGGCCTGGCAGCAACGTAGGACACCTTGGAGTTTTTCTATCATCAAACACACCAGAATCCTAGAGTATTCTTTCTTGCCACAAAAGATGCCTGGTGCCCAGCTGTACACTCGCTAGACTGGAGGATAACACCATCACTAAATCAAGGCTCTTCAAATGTTGACATCTACTGAGTTTCAAGATGTACAGCAAGAGGAAGGCATTGCACCAGGCTTCAGCAGAGACAAGGCTGAACCTAAAAGTCATCATTTATTGTGAAGGACCCCAGTTTCTACTGCAGGGGGGCAGAAGACTATGGTGAGGACAAATGCTGTAATCCTAAAGGAGGCAGCAGAGGATAGTGTATCCAAAGCTCTTGGATCTTTAATTAAGGGATGGCCCTTCAAAACCACCTTGAAAGCCATGCTAAACAACTCTTGTCCCCATTGCAGGAAAACGTCTCTCCTTAAGTTGGTGCTGTCTCAGCATGAATATAGCGCAAAATTTGAATTGCATATTAACTAATGTGAGTCTGTAACTTCAGCTAAATTTATGTAACCTAATAAAGTTACAGCATGTATATATATGATAGTGCTAAATATATTAAATTATGCCTATACCGCATATATATATATACACACATGCATTATTTTGCTATAACTATTGATACAAATGAACTAACGTGAAATTAACACTTTGATCCAGATTTTATTGAAAGGACTTGCCAATCTATGACATTTGATGATGAAGTACCAGTCTGGCTGACTGCCTGGATTCTCACTATTGTCTTCTTCATACAGTCAATAAATATATTGTCATAATCCACATATTAATTACAAACCCACCATAAAAATACAGTAAAAATATAATCAGTCTCTTACCTTCTCTGTCTGGTGTAAGCTTTTGTTTAAGCAGGTGATTGACAATGGCACTCAAGCATATGTAACACTGACGACCCATCGTGTTCCAGTTCATGGTGTTCAGGACATTAATTGCCTCGTGTATCTCATCATAACGAATGTACTGGTGGATGATTTCCACAAGACCCAGCTGTCCTCTTGTGATCACACCTTTCACAGGAAATATCAAAAAGACAGTTTTATGGGTATGCAAACCAGTAACTGACTACTTTTCAGCACAGTTAAAAATAATTGCTGTTGGGTTAAAATTAGAAAGCTTAAGTTAATGGGTGTTGCTATAAATTTTTTATGTGAGATAGCTTCTTGTCTTGCTATATTTAGATTGAGGGTGCTTTGGACAACAGGGAAACAATGTCAGTGAGCTTCACAACTGGAGGTTGAACAAATGTGGCCAATACCGATTAGTCACGATATCATATAATGAAACTTGTTTGACATGTGGCAGAAAAAGCTTATTCCCAGTTTATCATTATTGTACTAGAGGTAAAAAAAATCATGTTCTTACAGCTCCTTCCTGTAGGGAAATACTGCTGGACAACACTAAGAAATAGCATTTGTTTTGCAGAAACGTACCTATGCATCCAAGTTTGCAGCAGATCAAACTTCAAAGAAACAGTTACTCTATTAGTCTCTATATTGCAACTGCTTCTAGCTTGGCAAAATTCTCAAAGTGAGGCATTTCTTCTGCGAGGAGACAGCACGAAAGCTATCAGGGACCTCAGAATTAAAGTTGCACATGCAACCAAGAACATGCTTACCACAAGGGAAAAAAATAAGAGATACTCCGTAAGAACATGAATCATCCACACTATCTCTAAAACATAGGCATTGAAAAACTCCTGGTGTTTCCTGCAGATCTCAGCTTCAGAACGAAAAAGGTGACTGAAAACCTGCAGAGAGTGCTGTTATTTATTGCCTCTGGCTAGCCAAATGATTGTGTGACACAAGCCATGCATGGCGTTTCAGCAATTCTTGCTTACTTTGGGTCGCCATCCCAGAGAATTCTTTGTTACTACTGCTCCAGATATCAGATTAAATCAGACCAGATTAAATTTACTTTCCCCCTTTCTTTGAAAAAAAAATTGGTTGTTGTTGGGTTTTTTATTTTCTCAATCTATACTCTGATGTTAATAGTCAAAACTAATTTTAAGGAAAAAAATTCCAATGAGAAAGGGAACAAACTGAATTTTGGTATCGATATTAAAGCAATAGGACGGCTGAGGAAAAGAAGTCTGGTAACAGAGAAAAGCAGGCCTAATATATAGGAAACAGACCTCACAAAATTTTCATAAATGTAGTTGGTGATATTGTTTGTGATGTAAAATAAGAATTGGGGAAAGGAAAGGGAAGGGAAAAGAAAGGAAAGCTTCTAACTACACCTCAGGGACAAGTAACCTGCTGACAACTTGCATATACAGATCTGATGCTTTGGGGAAAAATATACATGTTTATTTTATGTAATAGAGAAATACTTTAGGTTTTCAGTGCCATTAAAGAAAAGACATGGTTGTCTATCATATTTCACTTTACATTTGCATGTGTAAAAGCTTATGGACATTATACTGTATAATAGCCACGTTTAGTCTGTGTATGTGTGGTAATATCTAATTGTTATGGCAAAATTTATTCTTCTTAAATGTTTACTGTTTTTAAAGTATTATACAAGTTGGGCAATCTTCACATTAATCACCAAGTGAAGATGGAAATATTTATTTGCATACTAATTAAATATAATATTATATTTTAATTGCCTTTCAAGGCCAGCAATGCTGAACTACTGGCACCCAGTTCGGCATTATCCAAGATGACGAGAAGCTGCAACGCTTTTGAAAATTAATTTGGCATTAGGCACCAAAAATATTTGCCATTAATGTTTGAAGGTAAATTTAAAATTAACCTTTTCCTGAAATGTATCTGGCTACAGAGCACAATGGAGAATTCACAGATCTTGTCCAATATCATAGTATGTCGGCTGGAAGTTAAAAACATATTTGCCTGTTCTCACTGACATGGTTTCTTAGCAGACTTTTATGGGAAACAAATCCAAGCCATGAGTTAATTATGGATTTTATTTCAGTGCTGAATGCCTGTCTGGGTTTTGCAGTCATGGGCCCCTAATTTTTCAGTATAATTTACATTTGCATTATTTTTTAAATAGCAAAGACTTAAAAACTACTGAGGTGGGGAAGAGGGGCTGACGAATCACAGCATTACTGTGGCAACCTGAGAAGGAGAGAGGTAAAGCTAAAAACCAGAGAGCAGTAGAGAATAGAGTGTGTTTTTATACAGTGGACTACAAAGAGGGAAGAGGGGAGGGAGGTAGGGATACAGAGAGCTTTGCCTTCTTCCTAGAAGAGATTTTACAGTAATTATACAGAATGAATTTTAAAATGTGATAACTTTCAGCTGTAGAGGTCAACATCTTCCCATTTGGATGCTTGACTTCTCCTGGGTGGTGCGCTTCCAGGCAACCTGCTTGGGAAAAAGAGGTGACAGCCAACTCACTGCCTAATTGATTTAGGAACGGTGCCCAGGGAGACAGTCCAATTAAGTTTACAAGCTGGCAATTAGCAGGAAAGGCCTCTAAATCCCTGCACTGAGAGCCTGCTTGCCTCCGTAAGAGCATAAATGTGCTAAAGATAGCAAGGGGAAAGCTGTTCTTTCTGGAAAGCTGTTGTGAGAAAACCCCACAAGGGAGGACTGAAGAAAAGCAAGGTAGATGTGGGTAGAGTGCCTTCTGCTTGACAGGTAAGAGGTAATTTAGAGGGCTTTTTTTTTTAATGGCCAACATGCACAAAAACATCAAATAGCTGTTATAATTAGTGTTCCGGTTACTTGGTACTATTAAACCTGTCATTGAACATAATGCAGCTGAGTTATCTCAAAATAAATGGTAACTTGTAAACAGTTTGTTTAATAGTACTTTTGGATAACAGTAATAATCTGGATCAGCTCTTTTAAAATTATACCAGTAAATCCAACATTTTTTGTTGATAACATCTTATTTTACAAGTTACTTTTTTGCCTTGACAAACTTAGTTAAAATTTGTGTGTTCAATTTTTTAATTGTTTAGGTCTGCAGTATTTTTAGACAGGATTTTCACCCAGAAAAGTACAGGCATGTCTTGATAACTAAACAAAAAAAGTAGATTTCCAAACCTTATTGTCAGTTGTTTTGGTTGGGTTTGGTGGGGGTTTTTTTGTTTTTGAATAAGCTTTTTTCTTTTTTTAATTCTTCTTCCTAATCTCAGTAGCTTTATACAAACAACTAATAAAAAACTCCTGGAAAGACCAACAAAGGCAATTCTGTTTCCTTGGACAGACAATGGGCAAAACGCTGACATTTTACAGGATGAGTATATTCGACATGGCTGTCTGCTCTGCTGAAACACTGGCTCGGTAGTCAGAAGATTTAAGCATGATTGTGGTTTTTTTTAGCTCTCACAGTGGGTTTGCCCCTCTGTAACTTGCTTGACTTGAATGGAATGAATACAGTTCTCAGTGATGAGCAACCACAGGGGTTTTATTCTTAGTTCAGCCACTGACTCGTCATGTAAGTCTTGGGAAGCCTTTTAGCTTTCCTTTACTGCTTCTTGTTACTCTGTTTATAAAATGAAGATAATTATGGTTTTACTCTTGTAAAGTCTCCCTACAGCTAAAACCAGAAGTGCTAGATAAATTCTAAAATTTGTATTATTACATCTTATTCTACTCGTAACTCCTGGCAAATGAATTGAGAGGCTAAACCTCTCTGAAAGTTATGAAGACCTTACTTCTTGTGTGAAAAGTCTCCAAGGAAAGAAACAGTGCAACTTAATGTACTGAATTCAGGAAGAGCTGGGACAAATACACTCTGTAATGGAAAGGACAATTGCATCATACACACAATTTGGGAAAGAAAACAGTGCTACCACCCTATTACGAAATATAGCTTATTTTAACTTCCTAGGGCTATTACTACAGACCTCCTGAGATTATATGCTACAAAATAAAAGAATTTTCATTATGAGAATTTTTTATGCTTTATTAGAGTGGCAGGGAACACGATGGGACCCTGACCCAACAACAATTGGAGTCCCTGTCAGATCCCATATAACAAGATGCTATGTAATTGTGAAACATAATTAACTCTTTGGTTCACATCTTCAGATATCATTGGGACTACACCCTTTTAAGGCTGTGGTCCCGTATATCTCAAACAAAAGTGTTGCTTTCTTTTGAGGTAGAGCTGTTTCCCTGAGAGCTCAAGATTCAACTGATGTGTTCAATAACTTACCAAGTTTAAAGTGAAGTACTCCTAAGGGTCCTTTGTCGAATCTAACCAACAAAAGGTCATGAATATCTGTGCCATCAGCGCTGGCAGACGCAACCCGAGGAGCAGCCCACTGGATCTGGATGAGGCTGCTAGGCACATCAAAGTGTTTACTGAATTGCAGGGTTGCCTCAGGTGAATAGTCTTGTGCCAAGAGCTGAATTTTAACTGGGGACAGTGCTGTGTCAAAAAGTTGCAGCTCCCCTTGGGAGCTACCAACCATGAATATGGCTCCAGAAGGGTGGTAGGTTATTAAAGCGGGCAGCAGTTCTGCTTGGGCTATCAGAGTCACTTGGTTGTAGGCTTCATACAGAATTATTGATGAATCTTCACAGCCCAGGACTAGTTTGTCTTCTGTAGCATCTCTGCAACAGCTGATGGCCTTGGATCGTAGCGGTATTCTGGTGACTGCCGCGCACTGAACTTTGTTTCTAACACACTTGTAGACGCAGCTGTCAGCCATGGGCTCTTTGTCTGCGGAAACGGAGTGCTCCACTGTGTAAACCTGATAAGGCTGATTAGTGCTGAAGCTAGCATCAAGTGGATCCCATTCTGTACGGACGTAACTCAGAACCTGAAAAAAACCCCACCCCGAAATAGGGGATTTTTAGGCATTTGTGACAACTTATTCTTACGCCAATCATTTCAAATAATAGACTGCTGCTAACACGCTTTCCCATGGGCCAGTAAGCCAAAACAAGTACACGTTTTAGAAAAGGAGTTGTAGAATCAACTGTTTTAAGTTTTAAAAGGTTGATTCCTTTGATTAAAAAGCACTACAATAGAATTTGAGCCGTATTTGTCTGACTAGAGTGTATAATAGGTTAGTGGAATAGAAGATGAGAAAGCAGATGGTCCCAACTCAGTTGGTAGGACAAATAAGCAGCTGACCAATGTAAAAGAATAACCAATTAATCACAGGTGGGGTTGGGGGAGAAATCCCAAAATTTCTGGGAAAATTTATAATAGGTTACTCTGAGCATCACATGTGGAACATTTTTGATCATTTGCTGTGGGCCATGGTAACAGAAAATATTACACTGCAGTGGGAGAAACAATGGCATGTTTAAACAATGCACACTCCATGCTGCCAAATGAGTAGGTGGTAGTTGTACTTTGGTGCCATACAGCTTTAGATGCGGAATAAATGAATTTGTGCCAGCAGAAAAGGGGGACCATTTAGGAGTACTTATGGGTTGCTTGAACTGGAAGAAGAACATAAAGGCAGAATATGGTACAAAGACAACAGCTGGCAAAGAGCAAGGATTCATAGTGTGGAAACATGGGGAGTACCATAAAGTGATGGGGTCCAATGAGGATTTATGTCCTATTATAATACGCAGGTTTGAACAAGAGGTATTATACCGGACTTGAGCTGGGAAAGTGTGGGAGGAGTTACAAACCAGCTTATGAAAAGCTGTTTCCCTGACCAAGAGAGAAAAATGAATGTCTCAATAAATGAGAGTAGTAGAAGCCAGTCAGAAACTTGCTGGTGTTTGTTCATGCAGAAATAAAAGAGTGAAAGGAAAATGTCAAACTGAGCCAAACCCCACCCTCAGGTATACCCATAGCATTCTTCATGCTATGAAGTAAAGCTGCTGACCTGACGCTAATTTTGGAAGCCCCTTCTTTTGAGTCCAGGTGGTACGCAAGTACCATTTACACAGAGGAGGGTAACAAATGTGATTAAAAGGCAGAGAGGTGGTGCTGGAGGAAATCTGGAAATTTCACGTTGAGAACAGAAATGCACATGTAACGTGAAAGCACTTTAAAGTTGATTTCCACAGATCACAAGACCAACCAAACACGTAATTTAGCCTTTAATCCTGCAAAGGAGGAGACTAAGAAATTAAGATTTCTTTTGGCATACCACCCATTACTTCAGAAGCAACTGATGAAATTATAAACAAGTTATTTGGGATGTTGATCAGACTGATTAGGATGTTTTGTTCTGACAGCTTACTTATTTTGTCAGCAAAAGGTTTTCTCACCCAAAAGAAAGAAAAAAGGATTATTGCAATTCTGTGGCTGCAAACCAGGTGTCGGTTAATACAAAACCTTGGATGAGCAGTTAGGGACATGCAAAGAGCCACTTAATGCAAAGGCATCTAATACAGAAGCCAGTGCATCCAACTCGTGAAAACCAGGCAAATCGACCTCCACAGAATAGTGATCAATGAAAATATATACCAAAGAGGAAACAAAAGATTAAACTACTTATATAGTCTGAAAAAACCCTTTTTCTTACCTCCACCAGTCCCTCACCAATGACTTAGCCTCTGCAATAGTCATTTATGCCCACAAAATGTGCAGATGTTAGAACTGCTGAAATGTGTAGCTTATTAGGGTGTTAAATTGCATAGCAAGGAAACCTGTAAAAGAGGTTATTGTGGACAAAGGATTACTGTGACCACAGACCTCTGTAACCCCAAATAAAGACAAGGTGAGGTGTTATTGTTTGTTCTGCAGTTTTCCCTACAAGTATGAATAGACACCTAGGTAGCTGCCTTTCAAATATGTGAAATAGAAATCTTGCCCAAGCAAGTCTTCAAAGCCTCCATAACTTCAGTGAAATGAGCCTTGAGGCCCTCTGGGACTCAGATTTCTGTCTTCCTGTGGCAGGTTTCAGTGTACTGCATTATTCATCTACATATTTTGATCCAAAACCAGCGTTCCTCTCTGGACATCTCATAAGCCACGAAAAAGTCATGAAGATCCACACAATAATCAAGACTGGCCTTGAAGTTTAAGGCAATAAAGAAAACATGTGAAAAGTGGATTTTAGAACTCCACAAGAGTGACTATGAGAAAATAGCAATGGAAATAGTCATGGAAAAGTAAATGTTGCCATCTGATCATTTGACAGCAACCAAACTGAATCCAATTAATTTTGTTCTACCTTATTGGAGCAATATGTTGCTTACTACTTTGAATTTAAAAGAAAGCAAAAACATATTTTCGAAGGCTAATTTAATGGGCCTTAAGATGAGAAGCTTCCTAGCTTCACATAATTTTGAGAGCAAATCCTTGAAATGAAGACAAAGGTAGGGCTGGTTGCTCTATGTAACATAATTCTAAACTAGGGAAAAGTTCCTGCGAATAGAGAAAGACTATTATTTGCTGTGTTTCAAACCAGAAGTTCTGACATAATGTTTAAACAAATGAGGCTTAAAGGAAACTTTTCTAGACACTGCTGTTCATATTCTGGCTGAAAACAAGAAAGACATTTCTCCTTAGATTGGAACAGATAAGCTGCTTCTCATGCATCAGTGGCCTCATGTGCCTCTTGGAGGAAGAGTACCAAGCCGAGAGACCTCTTTGTTCTGGTTTCCAGTTTTGCTGAATGTAACTGGTATTTGGCACTCCGAAGGGGGTGGGAAAAAAAAAGAAAGAAGGATATTCTCTTTCATCTGAAAGTGAAGATCTGAGTTTCCCTGACAGAAATTACTTTTATTATTAATTCTTCATGCCACTAACTGGAAAACTAAAGCAGAAAGAAATAAAGCTACAGTGACATGTCAATAAGGCTAAGATAATGCTTTTGAAAAATAAGAAGTCTAACAATCAGAACCTCTTTTTTTTACCCCAAGAAGAAGGTACTCCATTACCTGCCAATTGTTTTTCTAACTGGTAAGTAGTCACATTTGCTAGCAAATGTCATGCCCACAGTGCTTTAGCAATCTATTTAAAGGAATCCACTGGTGAGCAGTACTTCTCCAGAACCCTAAAAAGGAACATTAAAATAGCAATGTATCTTGAAGTGAACAAAACATTTGCTTGGGGAAATGGAAGGGAAAAGCTGGAGGATTACCCTCAGAAGTGGGTAGGAAAACTGCAGGATTTGCAGAGGAGGGGACAGGGCGGTGGATCTGAAAAGGCAGAGCCATAATATCACATGGTGGAGTGTATAATCCCATTCAGTGCTAAGAGCTTGCCATAAATCTTGGGAGGAAGCACATAGCCTTGGATTTCAAGGGAAGATTTCTGGAATTACTTTGCCCAAAGTAAGCCCCATTACTTTCTTTAAAATCGATCAATATCATTTAGAAGTACTTTTTAGTTTCTTCTTATGCTACAAACAAAGAGTAAGTGTATTTAAATACTGTCCACAAATTTTATGCAAATTTCCATTATTAATGTGGTAATCATGCACCACTACTGCACTTTTACATTGTTTTCCCCTTGCAGTACTGGCCTGTGCTCTGCATCGGCTAATCAGCAGCACAAGGGATGTTATAGAGGTCAAATTCTCAAGCCCTAAAGTCAAAAGTTGTAAAAATCCCACTAAAGGATTCTGTTAATGTTTGTAAATAAGGGGCCCAAATTATACAAGTTAAAATACTTTCTTTCATTTTGTGTTCCAGAGAAATAACAGCACTAGCTTGTGTGGGAAGTATCAGTCTTCTCAGTGCAAATCTTTGAACACTTAAAATTGAAGTATTTTGCATAGAGTGCTGGGAAAGGATAAAGTCCACATATCAAAACAAGTAAGAGTTTTAACCAGTAGTTGTTAAGCAGAAAATTGGCTTACCAGGCAGATAAAAAGAAGAAAACAAGAGAAACAGAGGAATAAGCTTGCTGTGACTGAATTGTGTGTCCTTCAGATGGGGAAAATGTTTGATTTATTTTATGGATGTTTAAAAAATGCTTATTTAATTTCACACAGTGAAGCTGTGAATAACAAGGAACACTTTAATTAGAAATGTAGAGTGGGAAGTGTAGTACACACTAGAGTAAGTTTTAAATACAGCACCACGAAGATGGAAGAAAAACACCACCCTATTTTTAAAAATATCTAAAATAAAAATGTAAGGCTCCTACCCTAGGTTACTTATTTGGCTGCACTGCATTTACAGTCCCTCATTCAATCTTACTGTTTAGATCTTCAGCCAACATTTACTCTTATTTTCTTTCAAAATTTATCATCATCATCTTTATCCCATACTACTCATTGAACTTTTAACCCAATGTGACATCAAGGATTTTACATTCTCTGCTGTATGTGTGTGAGAGGTATTTCAGCTATCCAGTCGCACGCCGTAGATGTTTTTCTGAGCACTACAGTAATTGTAGCATAGCTCACTCAAAAGATCCACTGTGTTTATTCCACAAGTTAGAGGCACAATGTGGAAGCAATAACTGTTAAATATTGTCTCTAGGGAGAAAGAAAAATAATATTCTCTCTCAGGCAAATTATTTTTTTTTTCCACAAGATTGAAGTATAATTTCAGTGATTGGCACTAGCACTAAATGGAGTGAAAATAAACATGGCAAAGACAAATGCAAAGTACTACAGTAACTGAGCCCTGGCATCATCACCTCCTGTTAATTTATGTTTGCAGAATAAAGTTCATGTTGATTTTAACATGACTTTCTCTCAAAGCATTTAATCCAAGGATGATTTCACATCAGATCCTATTTTATTCATAGCAAATTGTCTGAAATGATTTCTGGAAGATTCCTCTTCTGGTTTTGAAATCAAAACACCAGCATTATCTCCACAGGGAGACAATTTAAATAACATCCTTGATCATCGGTACTTTAACAAAGAAGGCACAAACAAACCCCAAATAATTAAATAAATAAATTGGAGAACGGATGAGGGAACCTATGCATGCAAGAAAGCAGAAAAGGGTTCAACAGACAAATATTCCTGCAGAAACATGAGTGCATCTATAAATATATAATATGTTTATATGATGGATTTATATATATTTATATGAGATATATTATGTAAATAAACATATATTGCACATGGAAACAAAGTCCGATGTTAAACAGAAAAGGGCTTTTCTTTCATCAGGGGAGGATTCCTCACCAAACCCTACAGCATTTAACACAGTAAGCACTGATCTCAGAAAAAAAAAATAACATGAAGGGAGTAAAAAGAAGACAAGATTTCTGAAGAAAAAGTAGTTTCTCTTCTTAGAGGAATAATGTCTACCTTTCACCTTCCCAGTAGCAAATGTCAAAACATAAAGCCACACAGCACCGTTCAAATCACATTTATAGTGTATTTAGAATGCAAAACATATTTCCTCCATTAAGTTGAAAAGCTGCTTAAGTATGCAACACCCCGAACACTGTATGTGCAATGTGAATCATCCCAATGCAGAACGTGTAGTTACAGGATATTAGCATGACGTGGGGTTGAGTTGCCTTGTCCTAGAGCCATTCCTGTCCTCAACCTAATAAGCACTCTTCTAGTGGGCAGGAAATATCACTCAGAGGAGGAAGCAGTATCACCTAAGTGTCCCATTTCCATTCGCTCTGCCACAGCAAGAAGAGCATCAGTAGCTGGCAGATCTTCTTGTGGTTTTTGTAGGTGAGCACCAAGGTGCTGTCGAAAAGCTGTGGGTAGCACCCATTCATTTCCTCAGGCTCGGTTGGCTTTTTTGTAAACCCAACAGGCCAAACAGCTCTCTATGGGCTAGACATTCAGCATCTCCTGCTTCTCTCTCAATGCTGGATAATGACATTGTTTTACCCAAGCGATACTATTATTTTCAAGTAAAACATTGGTGGTAGTATTTTTACTGCACTTTTTGATCAATGCTCCAAACTGAGTCAAGTTCATGCTTTTCTCATTCTTCTTCTGTTGACAATCTTTTACTGAGAGAAAATTTGTATTATTGGTGAAATACGATAAATATAGATTTACTTCCACTCTTAACAATGGCATGTCATGTTTTTATTCCAGGTTTATAGCTGAGGAACACTACAAATGGTAAAGGAGTAGAGGCAGAGAGAGGCAAATAAGCATGTTTATAGGAACCCTGCATATTTGTGATATCTGACCTAGAAAATAGCTGCTTAGAAGCTTTCTAGAAACACTAACTACATTTTTGTTCATATTTAAGCTATTGAACCACCCCCAGAAGTTAGAGGTATGAAGTTAAAGTTCCCCTCCAAGATTCTGTATGGGGAAAAGGTACCACACTTAATCGCAGATTGGGGGTTAATGCTACTTCCAGAGCTGTTGGGTTACAATATCCCCCACCCATGCATGGAATTTAACTACTGCCCAGAAGAGGTGCTAGAGAAATGAAGGAAAAACCCCCCACATCATGTATACACAGGGGCAGTGTATGGGCAGAATGTCTTGAGCCTTACACAGCAGCCCACTGAGCATCCAAGAGACAATGTACATGGAAAAGACAAACTGACAACCAGCAAGACAATTCATTACCTAAATATGACTTAAGTTTTCCATAGCCTTGACACAGTGTGGGACATTTTATTGATAAGTATGGGAAGAAAAAATTTCATCTGAAGATCTTAGAATAAAGGCATTCAAGCACAGGCAAAGAATCAGAAAAGGGAAAGCAGCTGAACAGTTAAATTTGGCTGTTCTGCTTTAACAATAATTTTCTTATATTTATATTACAATATAGGTTAAATTAAAAGGATTATGAGTTTAGGCCTAAAGGCTCAGTGAATGCTTATTATCATTATTGTGTTAAGCACCAGTGATGTGCTTGGTACTATACTAGACAGCCTCAGCCCTGAGCAATTAAGAGTCTAATCCAGAAAAGGATAAAACAAGGTGTACTGAAAGATGTGGAGCAACACCATAATTTGGAAATCTTACATACAATGAAACAGAGAGAGCTTTAAATTGACAGGGGGAGGTTCTGTGAACGTCTAAAAAGAAATTGGTCTCTGAAAAGCATCCCCGAAAACAGAGACTAGAGATTGCTATTTAGGGAGCTTTCTGGAAGATGCGGGAAGGAAACAAAAGGCATGGGAATGCCACTGCCAGAACCTGGGCATATGGAAGTCATGGTAAGAAATAAGATCTGAAATGTTAGGAGGGTGGCTTCATAATATCAAACTGGCACAGGGACTAGGCTGAAAAACCTTACAAAGTACAGATGCACGTTGTAGCTACCAGAGCAATTTTTATATGTGATTGGGCATAGCTGCAGGGGGAATTGAGAACTGCAGGTGTGTATCAGGCAGAGGAGAGAGATGAGTCAAAGATGACCGCTAGTGGAGAGAGGTCAATTGAAAAGAAGTAAAGAAGGCAGAATTGAAGGTAATTTAAACTTAAATTCTACAGTGACTAATGACTGAACTATAAAAGAAAAGCTGTCTCAACTACATTTTCTCCTTTGCTTTCAATACATAGAAAATCCCAAGGGAAAAAGAGAACCCTCACTGAAATTAATATTAGTTATCAAAGTAATAATTCCAAGACATTAAATCATTTACATTTTCCCTAATTAAAGAGAACAGGATGTTGTTTATAAGAGCAGCTTACTCTAAAGTGTTACTTAGGGTTTTTCCCCACAGGGAAACAGCCTGTAATAGCTACTCCAGAAAAGCTATCCACAGCTGATCCTCAGGTTTGTGCTCTTCTCCCACAGTCAGTGCCTTTTTAGTCCATATTAGTAGTGGCATCAGCTAAACTGAAAACAAAACTCAAAACACAGTAGCATCTATACAAGATGCTTTTACATTCTGAATTCAGGTTCCAGTTCTTTTCAGAGTATGCCCAGACACCTTCGCTTTTGTTACCTATCATAAGAAACTGGATAGAAATATTCTTAAATAGACAAAAATTAAATAGATGAAATGGAAACATCTGCCTAAAAAGGGTAGCAAAGTAAGTGTCAGGAAGGGGGTCAGCTTGTAGGCTTGTCCTAACTTGTGCCTTACATTCCCACCTGTAGATGGGGAATTTTGACTTTTTAAGAAAAAAATTGGTCCCTGATTTGATCAATACTCACAGCAATAATTTAAGCAGCACCTGGGTGTAGCTAAAATTTTACATTAAACCACCTAAAAGAGATGCAAAGTGCCTAGCAGTTAACATTGCAGACAATGTAAAATAATTGCATTAGACAAGCAAGCAACAGCTACAGTTTCTAACTCAGGTTAATGTTCTCTAGTGGTACTCTGACAGTTTTATTTTCAGTGCTAACAGCTCCAAAACTTTTCAATTATAAAGACCTAAAGTCCTTGCTACATTTCCCAGATTGCCAGTTTTGATGTGAAAACCATAACATACTAAATGAGGTACTTTTTTTTAATTAAATAACGAGCCTCTATTTTTAAGGTTCAAATGGCTCATCTTCCTTCCTCATGTCTTTTTATCATATCTGTTCTTTACATCTACTGGAATAGGCATTCAAGTTGACTAGGTATTTCTTTAGCAAATCCAAAAAATCATGTATACAAGAGAGTTCAGCACTTTACCTCCAATTTGCCATGTGCACAGCCTAATAGCAATAGGTTGGCTCTGTCCCTCTCACAGGAAATAGGAGACCAAGGCCATGCTCCATCACTAGTTGCTGACCACCAGCAAATGACCATATCTTGCATACAGTTTATTGCCAGGTGACGTTTCGTCCTTCTACCTTCTGGTCCAAGTATATCAGTATAAGAAATCTGATGGAAGAAAAAAAGGAACGCAGGAAACATTTGAGGTGATAAAATAGCATAGTAGGAGCAATGGGGAGCATTTACCCTGGATGTGTGAAAAAGAATGTATATATATATACACAGAGGACTGCGTACATATATATATATCTTCATATAGGCGGTCTGTAAATGTAAGAAATATCTCCTCAGGCAGAAAGAGACACGCTCACACTTTTATCTGTGGGGAGGGGATTCGGAAGGAAAGGAATGTGAGTTAAGAAGGAATTTACTGCAATGACTCCAATCAATACCAAAATGTACAGTCATGGTTGCTTGACAGCATCGACCTACACATAGGATTTAAGCTCAGCCATATTAAATGACAAGTTCTGCAAAGCTGACCAGGGAGCTAAGGCTAGTGTTTAAGACATAATCAAATATTAAATATATTCTACAGTGTTTGAGCAAACATATATCTTTCTTGTTCCTCCCTAAATTACGGGATCCAGATACAAACATCTGCTTTGCAAGAGAATATATACTTTTCTGCATAATGTGGATGAGCTACAGCATCATGCGTAAAGTTTATGCAGCTCTTGAGAATTGTGCCTCTTTCTCAGGAAGGATTTGTGGAATTTATTATTCAAACTCTGTTATTTTGGAGCATGGTTATTTGAAAACATGAGCAGTGCACCATCTGGGTGACACATGCCAAGGAAATATAGATTGCACCGCATTTCTGCTTAAGGAATTAATGGAAGGTTGATAGCTAGGGGAAAAAAAACCTATCTTGCCATTGCTGGTCAGCAATAATCGAACCACTTTCTGGGGATTAAGCGCATGGCTAAGCCTACTGGACCAGACACTAGCAAAGGGCAGGGGGTCTTCTTATCAGAGAAATGCTTCTGGAGCCAGTCTCACTACATGACAGATTGCTTTCATATTCCTGTCTGCAAGGCAACAAAGGATGGCAGTAATGCGATAATGCCAGAGTGCAATGGGTGTTAAGAACCCGTTGCATTTATGTATTGTATTTAGTAAATAATCAGGCTCATCCAAATTGTGATCTCACCACTCAACCAAGGCCATTAAAATCAAGGTTAATGCTTTAATAATCCTTTGCTGTTTTTTATATGGTCAAAAAGAACCCTTTTCTATTTGCATGGTCATAATATTATTGACCTCTTCATCCCCTGAATACACATCAAAAGAAACTAAAATCAAAGTAATTACCAATGTTGTTCTCTCATGGTAAACATTTAACTCCTCGTACAGTCTCCTCCTTCAGTAAATTGAAATGGATTAAAAAACCCACAGATGGGAAAAACTTGCAGAAGGTCATTATTTTCAGAATATCCCATGTTTTACTTGTCAAACTACTCTTTAGAAGTGGAAAGATAAAACATACATAGAAGCTAACAGGTAGATGATACCTGAATTAAAACTCTATATAAATAGTTGATTCGGTGACAACACAGTTATTAGGATGGAAAACCACAAATACTTTCATAGATACGAATTAGTGCTGTATGGCAGCATTAACTGTTCATAACAATTTCACATGCAGTAACAGCCACAAATCCTTTGTAAACCTTTACATCTTGCATTAGACACGGCACTTTCAAACATGGACTAATGCCACTGAGAAAAGGCAAATGATAATAACTGGGTTTATATTTTGCTGGTCTTGAGGACAGTAGTAATTCTTACAATAAGCCTTCCTTTCCCATTTCAAAGTGTAAATAAAATCCAAGGTGGTACTGTTTATAAAGGAAGAGGATGGAGAAAATAATTCATCCACTCAGGTACGTATTGTGTAAAAAACCCAAGTTTTGGATAAATACCAGACCGTGAGAAGGAAAGCATGGTTGACTTGCTCTTATTATTAATAGTATTCTGGCAGGCCAGAACTGCCTAGCCTTCCCTGCCTGTTTTTCCCAACATATGAGACTGGACAGAGAACAACATGAAGTTGCTTCTGTCCAAGTACCAAAGAAATTACAATGTAAATATGACAGAAATTTAATTATACCATTACATATGATTGCAAGCAAGCATCTTCCTCTTTTTATAAACGGGAATTTAAACCCAAATACCACATACATTTCTCAAGGCTACACCAAAAGTCAGAGGCGGAGATGAAGGGCTCCACTTAAATTTCCTGAATACTAGCTCCATATTTTATTCTGTGGTAGTTTTACACCAGCACAAGCTACCTTTTGATTCTATTTCTCTTGAGGGGGGAAAAAACCCCCACTAAAGAACTGTTTTTTCTAAAGCATGTATTCTTACAAGTTCCCACATTTGCAATCAAGGATCATCTTTTGTTTCTTCTGTTACTACTGATAGCAACACTATGGTTGGCCATGCTTGTGATCTTCTAGCTTTTGTAAGTTTGACCAAAAGCAGCCATGAAGAACTCTAATTCAATGCAGAGAGCTGACATAATATTGTTGCAGTAGTGAATAATACTTTCTGCTGGCTCACAGTGGTGCAATTTTGAAGATAATAAAAATTATATTTAGCTGCCTAACTAGCAAGCCTCACACAAAAGAACATTCAATTAAAAAATGCAAATGCCTTTTTTTTTGGCTGGCAAAGAAATAATCCATAGTGATTCCCACTGATTTCAAGAGAAAGCAATGCTAGCGTTGAACATGGAGGCGTTTCTAGAAGCTCAGCTGTGTCAGCAAAGAAGTGAACGTAACAACCCTATTAAGGAGAACAGCAGATATTTCTGGTTTCCTAGGGCAGAGAAAGTTTTCTGTGGATTAGGCTTTCCTTCTTTCCCAAGAAAGAAATGCTGTGACCGTTAGATCCAAAATGTGCCCAGCAATACTCAAAACGAAAACATATTTCCTAAACATTAAGTTAATTAAGGAGCTATGGCCCTCACAATTAAATGATGAAGGCAGTCTTCAGCTCACCACAGCTATTTCGTTGAAGTTTACAGCTATTAAAAAAAACACCAACACCCCACACCACACGGCACCCTTGCTTCTAAAGCACAGCCTTAACAAACACTGTAGGCCAGCCACAGGCACAGAGCATTTTAAAGTAAACTACGTATCAGCTCAGTTCCTGGTGAACAGTGAACTGTCTCAAATCCACGTTATAGAGGTTGGATCAATCTCGCAAACACAAGTCATTGCTGAAAAGAGGCCCTGAACTGAAACAGCCTGGAAAATGTATTAGATATTCATCACAGCAGAAAGTACTGCTACCAAGCAAGTTAAAACGTAATATGGCAAAACTTAAATTAAACATGCCTTTAAAAAGCTTGCCTTGCAGATGAAAACTCCCTTATGTGAAGAAGCAAATTACTGAGGGGTTGTCAGGAAGAAAATACATAGCACAAGATTGTTTTCCTTAACATTTATCCAGTCTGAAATAAATACAAACTCTTCCTTTTGCTTACTACATCTTTCTACCTTTTTGGGGCAATGGCCTGCCTCTTCTTCATCCTTCCAGTGAACTGTGTGCAGCCCCTTTCCTATTCTGCCTGTTCAAAGTTAATTGCCTTTGGCTGATTAGTTTTTCATACTGTCGTACTGCCAAGTGCTTCCACCTAAGGTCAGCCACCGCCCCGATGTCAAAGAGCTTATGGTCGAAATAAGTTATGTCTACACATCCAAGACGCAGTGTAATTCAGCTTGCGATGAGATGGCTTCTACTGGCATCCAAATTGGCTCATTTAAAGCCAGCTTGGCTACCTCTAGGCAACCTCGCAGCTACTGCTGTGACCAGGGTACAGGCACACCCGTACAGAAAGGGCTGGGAAAAAAAGTTGTACTTCAATCTTCACTGGGTGAGCAATGAATTGAGATACAGAGGCACCGAGTCATTTGCCTAAGGTCACACACATCGTGTGGTAGCGGTGAGAAATTCGGCTTCTGTACCTTGAGTCCCAGCTCAGTGGCTTAATTGTAAAACCAACTTGGCCAACAATACAATTACAGTAACTAGGGGGAAAATTAAGATTTCTGCAAAGAATTACAACAGTCTTGGAGCTCAGACAGATGACTGAATTATCATAACTTCACGAGTTTGTGTATAGCAGCTGAGCCATAGTAATTGGCCATGCGTGCGCTTTTAGCCCACAGCAAACAAGAGGTAAAACACATTAGCTTAAATCTTTTACACTGAGGTTTACCATTACAGATTTTGCTTCATGCTTGTTAGATGCTGAGAATGTGTAAAGGGTCAGTTACTGCTGCTCAACTGACACAAGGTAATCTGTTAAGCAGGGGTAACTCAACTGTATGTTTGAGCCTTTAACCTGAATACAGTAGAAAATTGGATCCCTCTTGGTGCAATACTTTAACTCAGAATGCCATGTAATTTTTTTTTAACTTTTCAATAACTGCCATTTTTAGAATCTGAGCTGTACTGATCAGTTATATATACTGCTATATGATAGCAGTGAGTACCAGTGATTCATAATGTCAAGTTACCGCAGTATTTACAGTCCCCACTGGCAGCTTTACCTTGAAGTCCAGAGAAGAGAGTTTTTCCAGTCTTTTGTTTACATCAGGAGAATCCATCTTCTTTGTAAACTGAATAAAACAGAGTTGTTTATGGTCCTCAAATGACAAAATGATGAAATTGTCTGTAAGAACAGCTGAAAAACAAACCAAAAATCGTCACCACTATATTACCTCTTTCTAGTAAGAAAACAAATTACTGAACCCTCCACTAAGGCATTGTGAAAAGCAGTTTTTTCAAGACAATATCTTAAATATTACACTGAAGACCCTGTAATTGCTGAAAAGACATCAATGTGCCATTCTGCCAGGACCCTCTTGGAAATGAAAAATAAAGCTGAGGGAGTACTCTGACTACATAAACCTAAATAAATTATCTCATATTAAGTTACCACTACATTTGAATATATGTTTTATGCCCTTTCACATTCATTTTAATCTTGGTTCAGCCTCCAATTTTATTTTATTTTTTTCTAATGGTAACATCCACCAGTATATTGGAAATGCACCTAAGACAGTGCTGATTGTGTTAAGGATGACAAATGCCAATCTGTACTTGAGGTGTATCTGGTATTTTAAGATTGTAAGTTTTCAGGTGCTGCTGCAGACACCAAGAAGGCTGTTACACACAGGATTATGTTCAGAGGGCTTATGAATTCGTTGAAAACTTCACATGGGGATACCCAAATCATACAGGTAATGAAGATGGAAGAGACTCCCTTGAAGCCTGGAAAAGTGTAATCCCTGCTATTATCATAAGGGGGTGCTAGACCAAATTAGTTCAACAGAAAAGTGTGTAACTCATTTGACAAAGAAAATTAATTTGATAGTAGGATCCCAGATTTCTCCAAAGTGTTATCCAGTTATTCAAGCAGTGTTCACATTTGAAGTGGTGTCTGAGAATGAAGTGAGTCCTCAAGGTAACTAGTAGCAGATTACTGAATAATTCTTAATATAAATGAAGTTTAAAGTAAAGCTACCAAGCTGTTTTCAGAAAGTAAACTCAGAAAATTCTACTAAAAGGAAAATAAGTGGAACTGGGTTAAAAAACAAAACAAACTATGTGGAACAACCCCTGAAAAACAGAAAAATGCATTCGTGACTAATATCCTTCATTCTTAAATGTATTTTATATATACTTAAGTAGATTGACAGTTCAGTCTTACATATAAAGCAGCAAAAACTGGTGACTCAGCTTTGCTTTGATTTAGTCTGTTTTACCACAAGTCTCCTTTTCCAATAGTCATGTACTGGCACAGCTCTAAAGTACCTGGTATGCTAAAGGGAAAAGTTTAAAGACAAATAATTTCCTTTGAAATGTAACATTAGCGCCAGCTTTGGTTTTGCTTTTTTTTTTTTTAAAGGTGATAATTTATCTGACATGGTGAGCTAGAAGCTATAAATGACATCCTAAACACACAAGAAAATTCAGGGCCACTGAATACGGTATCCTCAATATATAGATAGTTTAGATATTTTGATATCCTCACAGACATAATTTACATTAAAGATGGCCTACAGCACACCTCAGATGCTTCTGAAATTTGTTTTGGTCGAAGGAAAGAAAGCAGGATTCCAAGATCCTTGGACAGATATGAATGAAACTATCAGTCTCTTGGTTTTCAGTATCCATGGTTGTCCTGTGCAGGACTGCAGACCAGATCAATATGCATGCAACTATGGGAATAGTTGGACCATTATTTAGACAGAACCCATAGGCTGTAGAGTCAGATTACCCTAAAAAGGATAGGCAGCCTAGCTAATATTCTATATACTAGTACCGCAAGAACTCAGCGTCAAAAAATAATTCCAAAAATGAGAAATACTATTTTATTTTAGGATAGGATTTTTTTCCTATAATTTCTAATTTTATTTTTAAGTTTTACCTATATATTACAAATCAGGAGGACTTTATTAGAGGCAGAAGGATTATAAATTCTGTATTTCGTGCGCACAACCTTACCATCATTCCAAATGTTAAGAGGCCAGGCTACTCAGAGTTAGAAGAAAAATTCCCAAGTAGTTCTGGCAGATTGCAATCTTAGCCATTTCTACATATATGCAACTGCTAAAATAAGAGCTATTATTTGTATACAAATAATATTTGGTTATAATCACAATCTAATTCCACCCTCAATTGGAAAGATGTGTTATTATGTTGGATAAAAGATAATTTATTCAAGGATAATATCAGGTCATAGTGCTCACATAAGGATAGTTCAGTATAAAAAAAAGCATATTTTGAACACTATTTCTGCGGGTAACAGAAGTCTTCTTTTTTTGTTCATGAAAACAAACACATTTTGTGATGACAGGTATTGGAGGGTTTGCTTTTACTGAACAGAAGCAGTCTCATTTCCCCTTCAGACATGGGTATTGTCAAACATGGAGGTTTACGAAATTCTTGAATAAGTGAAAATAATGAAATTATGTATAGCTGTTTGAGCTGTGTAACTGTAGGAAAATGTATTTGTTGCTTTATTATTGTTTTAGTTGGAAGCTTCTTAAGTTAGCAGGATTTCTTTTTCAGATTTGCATTTCTATGACGTATTAAGACACTATGAAGGAAGATATGTATAACACAATTATATGTGCATTATTTATTTATTTAATAATTTCGTTTTTAAAAAAAGATAGAGTATTTCAGGTTCTACAAAGAACTTCAATTCGGATATATAACCTTAGTGTCTGCGGTTTCCTACTTTTTGTCACCTGAAAATACGAAATCCTCCTCCAGAAACAGGGCAGAAAAATCTGAGATGGAACTAGCAGTCAAGTTACTTAAGTGAAGAGTGAACAAAAGGAGTCAAGACATCAAATGTATTCTTTGCTATCTGCGTGATTCATTGATCAACAATGAGGTTAAAGTTATTTTTTTTATACTAAGATTCTACTAACATCACTATATTAATGTAATTTTTCAAGACTAAACTCCAATATACTAATAAGTAAAGCTCAGAGGGACACAGTATTGCAACTTCCTTAAATAACCAGGCCAATATTGAATAGATGCCTGGATATGGAAGAAAATAAGTCATTAAAGATTGAAACTAAATCTAGCATATATTCTTATTGAAACAATTATGATTTTGTACAGAAAGTCCATGCTCTTGATTGTGCAGACACCAAGTTCCCTGACTGAGTTCTCACTGGAGCTCTGTAGAAGCACTTTGAAAAAGCTGTAGTCATATGATAAAGCTGATCAAAACAGGTATATTTATGTAATTTTTCTTCTGCATTCAACTAAAACTTCACTTTTAACAGTCACTAGTTAATAACAACAATGAGATTCGGGAAATCTAGAAACTAAATCAGAACACATCCACATAAATTATATTATTCAGCCTTTTTTAATAAGTGAATGTTTTAATAAACTCTATCCCATGTAATTAATCAGTTGGCTGATGTTTGGTTTGTCCCATTTTTTCCACTTAGGAAATAAACATGACAAGTTCAAAAGGCATGTTCACAGTGATTAAAATCTGTAAGAAACTGAATTTTAGAAACCCATTCAGTATTTGACAAGCCTGAAAACTTTGATGTTAAATATTATTCTTAAAGTGTTCTTAGTCCTGAGGGTTGTAACTATGGCATTACATGCAATTACTTGTTGTGTTTGCAAGTCCCCAGTGGCAATAATTAGTCTACCTGTTGACATACTGTTTTCTCTACTCTATTGTTAATGTAGGCAATTGATTTGCACGTGGGTGTAATTACCATCACTGATGGTGTCGGAGATGAGCTTCCCCACCAGGGTCCTGTCAATCACCACTTTCTCCAGCTGTGGCCCAGAAAGGCTTAGGGACACCAGTACACCAGAGTGAAAGAGGAGCTAAATCCAAACGGTGAGAAAACAAGACATCAAGAATCATTAATAAAGTGAAACGTTCCAAGGTACATATTAGCTGCTGTCCATTACATAGTCATTATTTCTCAAAATGGCAAAAAAGACTTATCGCTGATGTGGAGATGTCTTGTAATGACATTGAAAGCTTTTTCATTGAAGGGGAGAGGTGCAACATGACACTGAATTTTACAGGTACAAGAACTACAATTGCTGAAGATGCATGCTAAGCCCCAAATATTGCAGAAAAATCTACTTAATTCATTTGTTAAAAAAGAGACGAAAATTCTCTCCTAAATGAGTAAAGGACAATCAATCTATCATCCACAGACCTAGTTTTTTCTGTATAAAATAACTGCAAAGCCTGCATGAAAGACATAGAAGGTAATTTTATATTATTATCACAGAATAAAACCAGCACCTTTTTGCTTTCGTTGTTATTCCTGACCATTCATATACTGTTTAACCTAAAAAATTGTCCCCTACCAGAGTGACAGCCATGGCTCCCCAAAAATTCATATACTCCTTGTCATAAGGTTATAGATGTCTAGAAGGAATTTAAACAAAGGGACAGAATAGTCAGAGGCTTATTTCAGAGATAACTGAATACTTCTGCTTAATTAATCTCAATTAAATGATACATATAATCTTGAAGACTAAGTCATGGTACTTAATCTGATGCCATATCTTGTATGAGAAGGAGAATGCTCAGTGGGAGGAGTAATGAAAACCACTTCTTATTGCATAATTAAATATTTAAAGTTAGTCATTTTCTGAATGCAACTATTACAGCAAAGAAATTCAGAAAATAAAACCTACACAATTCCCTGCTCCGTTGTGAGTTGATCTCACTTTGCCAAGTGACTCAGGCATAGAAAAAGCTTTACTAGAGATTTTATTTTCTAAAAACAGGGCAAAAGATAAATTCTGACCATATAAATTGGTTAACAATGCCAAACAGGTTCTCCAGAAACCTTGACGTAAAAACATGGGGGGAAAAATGTTTTAAAAGTTCTTTTTTTAAAAAGGCAAAAAACCCCACTGTTTGTTCAGCGGAGGCTAAACCAGCCCTACACTCATTGAATAACAATTTCTGCCAAAGGAATCCTGAGTGGAAAGACCACTGAAGGGGCTCATCAAAGACTAGAAGCAGAAACATCTGTTTTTGTAGTAGAATTTGGCATAAAAATCCCTGTTTGTGTTATGCTAGACCTGCAAGGCAAACACAGTCACAATATAGTTTTCCATACGACACGCTGGTACATAAACACCAGCCAAATTTCCTTACAGTGAGATCTACCAGATTGTTTAAAAAATCAAAGTGCTGGGGACTGGAAGGTAGTTATCTAATCGAGCTTGCTTCTTGTGCAATGCTCTGCTCCCAACAATTCAGTTATAAAAATTCTCAGTTATGTGAATTTTTCTATATTAATGCATCCCTGTTTATTTAAACAGGACAAGCATGTTTAAATAAGTTACCTTCTTGCCCTAACATCTTTAACCTACATTTTTCCAGGCTATCTTTATGTCAGTTCACAGTAGCTTGAAAAGAAACTCTACTGATGTCTGAAATAGAAACAAAAAATAGCTGTTATGTGAAATTAATTTGTTAAGAACCAACAATCATTTTCCATCCTGCCAAAGTGTAATCATGTATTCATTTGATAAATACATATAGTCAGTGTTTCAATATTCCCCATCATGACAGATGTCCTTTAAGGTTTTGTCCTAGTAAAAAATGTTAGACACAGTTACACTCATGCAGCTTTTATTACAATCTTTCAAAACTTCAATTTATCCTTATGTTGAAGTTAGAGTAGATAAAATCACAATTTATTTTCAACTTGATAATGTTAAGTCCAGTGAGGTTTGACTATGGTTAGCTATAACTGTCCGAGGAACCCAGCTGAATAAGTGAGGGTTGAAAACCAGAAGTTGTCAAACTACAATGCCTATGCACATAATACTCTGGAAGGCTCAGTTCTAAATTACCAAATGAATATCAGCCTCCCAGAAAAAGAGTAAAATGCCCCAGATCTTTCAGTGTTATATGCCAACAAGACAGCTGGCACAGTCATACAAATAAACTCCCCAACTTGCATTTTCCCCAGTGCCTTTGCTTGGGAGTTATGATCCTCCCTCAGAAAAGGTCACTGTAATGGTAGGTTGCTCCCACGATTCCTTTCCTTGTATGGAGTGAGCAGAGCATCCTGGAGTTAACCTGGGAGAATAATCTAAGTGAATCAGAAGTCTGTTTGTGGCCTCCATGTTTACCTGACAGAGTATGGACATATATCATCCATTCAGGTAAAAGAGGAGAGGCAAAACACAAGAAAAAAAATGCGTTTTGATCTGTAGATGGTCAGTTATCTTGAATGACTGCATTAGTGAATGAGGCCACATGCTTGTCATTCTGCTGACATCCAGTATATCCCCCCAAAACACTGGCAAACTCTTGGCTTTAGAGCAACAAATAAGGTTAGGATTCTTTAACTCTTACATGTTTCAGGGTGTAAATTCACTGGTGATGACACAAAACACATCTGTTACACAGCTAGAATAGAAATCTATGAAAACTGCTCTAGTGTGTGATGAGAAGACATTGTGCTAATGGTTGTGCTTTCCTTTACATCTATGAAAGCAGTAATTAAACCAACGCTATGTATTTTCAATATTGCATAGATATATCTATGCTATCAACATGGCACAGTGGAATGACTGAAGTAGGTAAAAATAGCGTTTTCATGGCTTTTATTGTTTTTCCCATTGCACTCCCCTCCTTTATTTTTACAGTAAAACATTCTTTCCCATTATTCTCCACAGAAGTTTGAGTTATTTGGGCAAAACTTAAATTTCACTTTAACAATTTTTTTTGCTATAACAACTTAGCATTGTTGGTAATATACCTGTGCTCCACAGGTTTAAGTCCTTCCCTCTATGAACTTTAGAGTCAAAATTTTAAAAGTAAATCACAGTATATGGACATGTAAGGCCAGTATTTATTCCACCTCCCTTTAAAAATTCTTTGGATTACAATGGGGGTCATTTAAAAGTCATGCAGATGTGGTACTTAGGGACATGGTTTAGTGGTGAAGTGTTAGGTTAGCTATTGGGACTTGATGATCTTAAGGGCCTTTTCCAACCTACATGATTCTATATTATCTTTCATTAAAAATATTCTCCAAAAGAGAAAATATTTATGTGCACAAATTGAAATGTCATTATTTCAATTCCTTACAGTCTATGCAAAGGCTGTTACATGATAATAAGATTTAGGTGCTATCATACATAAACTTGCATAGTTAAGCTCATATTTTGGTGAATGGGAGCCATCCAATCACAAGCGCAAGTGAATATACAGCAAATGGGGAAGATTACAAACTTGGCTTGAACACAGATACACAGTGATCCAACTCCAAAAAGTACTGCTCAAGGGACCTGCCCATCATTGCTAAAGAATAAATGCAAACATAAGAGGCATTATTTACACAAGGCGTGATGCTATTCCATCCAACAGATATCAAATTAAGGAAAGAAGCTCATAATAATGAAACACATCACAAATTTTTCAGACTGAAGTACTCCAGTGTGGAAAATAGAAATCAGGAGAGTGATCTCTACAGCTTTAACAGTCTCATGGCATTCCTAAAGAAAAAATACGAAAGTATGGTTTCATATGTATGGAAAGTATAGGTATATAGGCTTTGTACTTGAACGTAGTCTGAGTAAAATGTTTGGGCATCTGGTCATTCTACATGCTGGGAGGAAGGGCCAGTTTATTTCTGTGTTACTGAGGAGTTGAATGTGAAGACCTTGACAGAGAGAATTATGTACTTTGTGAGTCAAAAATGGTTCTCCAATGAGCAAGAAAGATGTAAGAAGGAGCATAGGATACTATGAGGAAGACTTTGCCCTTCCCTTCCCCAACAGAAAAATACTCCAATACGTATTTGAGTTAGCTTTTATTAGGCAAAGGACTTAAATACAGGCTCATGACTTATGGACCTTAGTAGAACTTAAGCATGTACTTAAGTGGATTCCTTTATCCTCGGAAGCCTTAGCCCTTGAATCCTCATTCATGCAGCTTAGCTGCTTATCAGCCCTTCTACCTAAAAAGATACCTGCAGAGTAAAGCCAGGATTTGCCTCTATCTGATTAAAATTGGAAGAGAAGGAAAATATGCCTGTAAAAAATATTGCTGCAAACTGTTTTCCCTTACAGAGCCCAACCGACAAAGGAATATGCAAAAGGAGAAGAGAATTGCAAAGCATTTCTTGTTCAAGCAGGTTCCCAGGGTTTTTCCCCACCTCTTCATTCCAGATTGCTTTCTTAGCCACCCTACTGTAATTACTCCATTGCATGCCTTATTACAGATGAAGTTATTGTTGTTACATGTTACTGTTTCACAATAATCAATGCATTTGTACTTCTAGCTCCAAATCTCTAAAACCACACAACACATTAATGGCTGTGATCAAAAGCAACCAAAAGAATTTAATCTGAGGGCAGTGTTCCTCTTAGGAACTGGTGATGGGTACCAGCTTCTCATGTATTCTAGCCAGAACGTCTTGATTTTGTTATCATCAGATGTGCTACTGTATGTCACCACGTATCTTGCTAAATCAGTTTGCTTATGGGTATTGTAGCTGATAAAACAAGCCACGTCAGCAAACACTGCTGTGTATCTCAGAATTCAGAATCCAGTTCTAAGTCAGTCAATGACAGTAACATAAAAACTATCCGTATACACATGCAAATTGCAACAGAAATAAAATTAAATCAAAGTAATTTAGCAAAGACTAGATACAGCCTCTTCATTAGCTGGTAACAGATACAATTCACAGCTAGTGCTTGGCTTTTATACAATAAATTAATTCAGTGTTGGCATGCATTTAATTCCACATCGTAATGTAAACCTAAAATTAAAAAAAATCTGGAATCCAAATGTTTTGGCTAGATCTTATTCATGTTTACTACCTTATATTGTAAAATCAAACCTGAACCAATGGCAGAATTTCACAGGATTGATTTCATAATTTTGTGGCGAACTTAAAAGCATTCCAAAGACTTAGAGAAGGAGACCAAGAGGAAGGAAAGCAGCCAGAGCTGAGTTGAGTAAACTCAGTAATATTGATAAAATTAATTCCTTAGATTATTACTTCTGGGCAGGGAATGCTGGGGAGTAAATTGCTTATTTCATTATAAACAATACAGTGGCATCTTATTGTAAAGATTTCTTGTCTTTCTTTCTGTCCTTGTTTTATGGTCTAGTTCTTTCCTTTAAACATAAACTAACTGAAGATTACAGGATTATTTCACCACCTCATCACAAGTCCACTAAGTTGGGGTTCAGAAGTACCATACAGAAATGGCGTGCATTCAGATCCTATTGGGACAAGTAGGGACAGAGCTAAAGAAAAGACCTCAGTCCTTTAGGGCTCAACTAAGCTCTTTTAAATAGGAAAGCAAGCTCCTTGACAAAAATCCCTGTACACTCTATGTAATATTTACATGAACAGGCACATCATCTATTTCAGAAGCTCTAAGCAGTAAAGCAGTACTAGAATGTATACTTAGGACTGCAAAAATAAAGGTCAATGGATTATTTTTTTTTTGCAATAGACAAGGAAGTAAATATGAAACTTCTGATGCACTGGTTGTATTAAAAAAGTAACAGAAGACATTTTGATGCATAAAATGAAACAGTAAGGTAGAATGCTTCTTTTTCACAAAATCTGAGGGAACTCACATGACTCTTTTCAATGATAGTCTCATTATCATTGTATTACCTTTCAGGTTTTTTTGTTTTATTTGTTCTGTCTTGCTAAAGGTGCAAGAGCCATTGAGTTTCTGGACAGCACATTGTTACTACAAAAGAAAGAACTCCCTTGTACAGCTAAAGGATACAGCAGATTCAAAGACATAAAACATTTACTGAAAAATCTGATGGCTGTTGAGCTAAATATTTTAATTTTATTTGACATTGCATTGCCGCTAAAAAACAGAGGTAAAAAATATACTATAATTAAACTAAATACTCATATTTAGCCCAAATCACTGAAAATTTGACAGTCAGGGTATTATACTACATACAATGCATGCTGTTAGTCTGACATGTTGCTTTCTAACACACTTGAAAGTTTAGGCAAACATGGACTCCACTTTCTCCACTACCAGCTACTCTGGTATCCATCCCAAGTAGCACGTGAATACAGGAGTGATATGACATAGGTTGCACCATTATATGATATGCACTTCCTGATGAAATAGATAATCAATCTCTCTTAGAGCTAAAAAATCAACACACAACCACTTTTTCAGAAGGTTCAGAATGTTTGTATGAAAAAGGAAGAGTCCAGACATAACTGGAATAACACCATTGTTTTGGCAGAACATTCTAAACCCTGTTGGAGCCATTATTATTTTAAAAATTATTTTGATTTGTGATTGAGAAACCAAAACCATAATTTTAGGACAGAGAAATTGCTATGATTTATATCTATAGCTTTAATTCTGGCTGTATTATAAACTATACTATCACACTCTGGCTATGCAAACCATTTAAGAAAACCTAAAAAACTACTCAAGGTATCAAGCTACACATTGACATGATTCAATCCAATACAGAACCAGACCAAATATACTACGATAAAAACATCTCCCTATTTTCCCATCTTGTACAATAAATAAATAAAACTGTATTTCCCTCCTTTTTGTTTATCTACTGTGAAACTACTTAGAGGATGCCAAGTCCAAAGAAAAAAAACCCCAAAACTGCTTTATACAGAATTTATAGTCAACCAAAGGTGTAATGTTATAAAGGCAGGGTGATCAAATTTTGGCAAGAAGCTCACTGTTGCAAAGTATGCATTGGTAAGGAATGAGGGTGGATGCAGAGAGATGGGAGGGGAAGGAAAATGATAGAGAGAAGGGATAGGGAAAGCAACTGAAGAGACAGCAAACTGGGAAGCAGATAAATACACTCATGGCTAATTGGCTCAGTATTTCTTAACCAAATTCCTTTCCTAATCAGAACAATAACAAGAGGAATAAAAACCCCAACCTTCTAAATTAGCATACAATTAATATTTAAATCAGTTTAGAAGATTATCATTCAAAGATATATACTATGTAATCTGTACGTCAGTGATATATATTTACTAGCGATAACATCTGACAGGTAAATGTAGCCGAGACAATAATACCTTTATCATTGATACAAAAAGACTATATACTATTTGGCATGTCGTACTTAAAAATTATACTATTCTTAAAGACATTTCTGGAACTTCAGCTGTATAGTGTGTGAATATTTAATATTCATCCTGTGACAAACATTTGGAACTACTTGAATTTGAAGGGGAAAAAAAGAGTGAATCTGAAAAAGCATAAAGGTTGGAACACAAAACTTCTTTTTAGAAATGGTATTAGCAATATCTACAGTATACCCCATGCCAAAGCAGCTTCAAATAGAATCCACGTTCCTCCTGAACAACAAAGACTGCAGAAACATCTAAAATACATTACATATATTTTTCAGAAGAAGCTCATGGTTATGGAGCTAGAGCGCATGTCATGTGCACATCTCCCACCTACCCTACTGCTCTCTCTTAATGAGGATGTGAAAAGCTGTTTCTTGTATACAGTACGTGGAACTTACATAGACAGGGAACATGGCTACATGTATCCCACGTGTAAGTACATCTTGTGTTCCATAACTTGATTACTGATCAGGCTGGTTTAAAGTTATAGCTTCCCTCATGTGTTACACAAGCATAAAGTACAAAAAAAGAAGAATTGTGACAGACACATAAATAATTAAGATATCAAAAGGTAGTATAACATATATTCCAGACCTGTCTGTATCAACTGTTCCCTTATCCTGCTGTTTTTAAGTATGGGATGCTTTCAGTTTTTCCACATGATAAGCTCATAGAATCAGGGCCCTTTCATTTCTCTCGTTTATAAAAAACAGATTTTTGTTTTGTAACATCTATTTCAGGTTATAAATTTAAACAAATACAATCTGGGTAATAAAAGCCCATACATTAAAACCCCCGATGCTCTTCTGCGTTAGTTAACATTTTAACACTATTGCATCAATCACTGAACGGCTGTTCGGCTCCACTGCCTGAACACTGCAAGAGCTTGTCAAAACATTTTACCTGACAGATATGTTTGTTCTTCCATTTGCTCAGCGTACATTGACTGTTCTGCATTAAGTCCTAAAGGACAACAGAAAACAGAGAGCAGAGTTGGCAGTATACATTGTCACTATCAGTTAACATACTTGTGATTTTCAAGTTCATAGATGAAGCACACCACACAAAGATGCAGCTGTTTTAGAACAGCCCACCAGACAAAAGCACATTTATCATCACTGGGAGAGTTGGATCTTTATGAAAATTAAAGCTGTTGAAAGAGGTTTGAAAACCGGATTATATGCTGCTGTACTGAAACTTTCTGAAACATACCTCGACCTCCTTGAGTGTATCTCGCAGTTTGTCTGGTCGCTTGTTTTTCAATATCCAAGGATAATCTCGAGCTGGCAAGTAAAAAAAAAAAAATTAAAAAAAATAGACAAATGTGTGTCTATATGTGCATATGTATATATATAAATATAAATGCATGTGCACGTAAACAAACATACACTTGTATATAATTTCTTCCAGTTAAGCTTCCTTTTCTATGGAAACACAAACATAAGGTTTCTAGGAGTTACCTTAAATGTAAAACTTACCTATAATTGGAAGGACATGGCTATGGTTTCTATTGGTTTCTATTGTCAAATGAGATCCTTTTGAAAGGCTCTGCCATAGGAACACAGTTAGCATGAAATATCCACGCTGACCATGACTTCACCATGGCAATTGTGTACAAAGCTCTCAGGATGTAATATCTTATCCAGCTGCTAAGCACTTGCAATGAGAAAGCATCTCACATTCAGTATGTTAACTCAGATGCAAGTTATCAAATCCTAAACAGATACTATTCTTTTGAACTAGCATTTCACTGCCTAATTTCAAAAAACAGGCACAAACGTGTTTGCAAAATATATATGCATGAATATATGCATTAACAACAGGTAATTGTGAACGCCATAACTTGTATTATGTAGTATAGTTATTTGTATGATTTGTTCTTGAAAATTTGGTCTGAAGAATTTGCCAAGTCAAGCAAGCAAGAAACCGCATGACTGCTACAGTCCTTTAACAAATGTATTAGTGTTCTAGAAAACTATTGTGAAAATTCTGGCCTAATACACTAATCCTGAAACCAGGAGGCAAAGCTTCCTCTGGAGTTGCTAGTAATTGGCTTGTTCCGTGGCTGAGAATCAGACTCTAATAACCTGTAAAATTTTGTCATTTAAAAGTGAGCAGCTTTCTGTTCGCAAGTACACAATAAAAAAAATGAGAAACTAGAACACATTGTCATTTTAAAATCTAGCCTATTTAAAGGAAACCTGATGAAAAGTTTTGCGCTCCAAGCTGTCAGTTTGCATGCCAACTTCCAGCCTGAATGACTTAACAGTTGTGTTTAAACCTCCCTGCAAAAGGGAGCTTACAATAGGAGTGCTATAGAGTGAAAAAATGAAGGATTCCATATATCAACAAAAGAGCACACCGACATACAACTTCTCTTTGTATTTTACTGGACGGAAGCCAGCGTTGGTGGAACTGTTATGATAATATTAATTAGGCATGTAAGATCACATTTTCAATGGGTGCCTTCATAAATACTGGAATATTTATCCACATATGCAAAACGGGAAATTGCCTGTACAGATACCAAACTGTATATACAAATCAGCAGCTGTGAATACTGTCACGCGGTTCTTGTTAAGGAGTGCGCGGTACAGCGCTCTGTGCTGAGGCCACCCCTACATTCATCACAACGAGGTACGGTGCTTGTGCTCCCTTCCGCGTGTCGCAGGTGTAAAAGATAACAGCTGGGGCTGCCGCACAACGGGGCTTATCCGGGCCTGGGAGATAATGCTGCGCAGAGCACAAGGGATGTAAATCCATTATGCTCCTCCCTTCGCCACCTTTACAGAGCTGTATTGATCCCGACTGACACACAGGCCTCCACAGCATGTGTAGATTTACTACACGGCTGTGCACACCTCTACACCCATCCCCAGTGGGGCTTCATCCTGCTCTAAACACACCTGATGATGCTGCAAATAACTTTTCCTTCCAGAACACGTCCTGTCTTCCAACGTACACACGATTCCACATGAATTTTCACGTGATAAGATCAAATGTTAAGTCAATTCTTACATATTATTTCACAAAGTCATCTAAAAATCAGTTAGATTTTTCAGAGGTGGTGTGTAATAGTGTTTGAATGTTAATGAATGCTCTGAGCAATAACAGCTATGCAGGAGTTATAAAACTGGAGCTAAAGAAAAGTTGTGTTAATACAAAAATCTTTAACTGTCAGAGTACTGCCACGTGACAGCATGAACTGAAATGCTTTTAACCACATAATGCAGGAACAGTGTAAATGTTTCAGAACATTCCAGCATTCTATGGAGGCAGCTGATTATTAGCCTGGAATTTGATTTTGGCTGAAAGTATTTTAGTTATAGTTTTCAGGTTTGAGGCAGTTGGCGTTTCAGTTCAAGAGCTGATCATGAAAATGTTTATTGCTCATCTGCTAAGTATGTTTCACAAGAAATAAATCCGGATTGTGATTATCTTTGAGGTTCTCAACAAAGGTTTTGAGAAGCAGCACATGTGCTTAGTGACACAGAAAAAAAAAACAACAAAAAAACCCAAGAAAAAAAATTTGCAAATATATCAGCAAGGAATAATTACAACTTTTCAATTGTTTTGTGCAGTGACTGTCTGCCTTAAATGGCATGTGCAGAAAGTTACATCATCGGAAGTAGTCTGAGTTTAGTTTAATGCTTTTCCAGGGGCATCATCAATCCAAATGAATCATTTGGTCTTACTGTAAGCAGCAACTCAGAAAACATGCTTACATTCTGCTGGCTTTTGCTTCTCTTCTAAGTAACTGTGTTTCATCTGTGAGGCTAAAGGAAAGAAAGGATGAAAGGATGAATGATAATCCTTACAGCTGCTGTCAGCAAATATTAATATTAGAGAGAACGTTCGTACAGTATGATAAAACACAGAAATTCACAAAAAAATTAAGACAGCCCTGATTTTTTCACCTCGTAAGGCAGATATCTTAAATTTGCAGTGAAAGAAAGGCTTATACAGCCCAACAGGTGGGCCGGCGTTACCGAGCCTCCAATCTCATCAGATAGTGAAGTGAGCTGCAACTGAACCCAGAAGAGAAGCCGAGTCAGTCTGTCAGCAGAGCCATGGAGACAGCGTATTAACCATGAAATTCGGCCCACAGGATGCCCGCACAAGTCTCCGCTCTAACCTGGCCGCAAAGAAGAAGTAACTCTAGCCGAACAGACCTTTTGGCCCATCGTGAAACTTCTAGGATTAACAGGATTAATCAGATAAAGAAAATTGATCGTTCGCTCTGAAAAGGCCATCTCGGATACCAGGTAGGGATGCAGGAGGCCAGGGCTGGCATCTCGCGCGTTCACGATGCCCTCTGCTGGGATTCCAGCAAACACCCAACTGCCGCCGCGCACCGCGCCAGCACGCGAGGATGGGCTTTAAAATTAAAATTATTAAAATATTATATAGCCGATTATATTTAGCATATATTAACAAGAAATTAACACGCTGCATTTTCCAGAGGAAGCGGTCGGTATGAAAGACTGAGCATCTCTAAGCTTTGCGTAGTTTCAGGATGCTAGGATGGGCTTCTGGTACTCTGTACCAGGTCAAAGAGCTAAATGGAATATAGAATAGAATATAAAATGTAAGGATTTAAAGTATAAAATCCCGCTGAGGTTTCTAATGATATACAAGTTGGCTTTATGTAAACATTTTCCCTTTTATTTTTTTCTTCTGTGGAACAGAATGTTTTTATGTTCTCTAACTTGGGAGAGCCAGTCTCTTTCTATGCTTCTTTACTCTATACGATATGGTTATATTAAAACAGTATATATTTTATTATATTAGCATATATTAACAAGAAATGCAAAGTTGCCTCTTCCAGAGGAAGCAGTCAAGGACTGAACATTTGGAAGTTTTGTGTAGATTTACTTACAACTATTTATGTTTTACCTGGTTCTTTCTTGTCATAGTACTGGTGGATCCCAATATCTTCATCTATACAATTGAATGTAAGTATATTTAATTATGGATGTGACACTGGAAACAAAATACAATTTAGCAAACAAAGTTCATAATGAAATTTTTGCTATTTGGTGTAGAGCATTAGGTGTTAAAACACAAGCGACAGTGGAAAAACTACAGCATATAGTCTGAATACCGGTAGGACTTTCAAGAGCCAGCAGGCAAGAGCTGAAGGAGAATAAGATAGGTCTTTATTTGGAGCTGTCATTTCCTTCACATACACTTCGATTCTCTTCCAGCTGCCAACATGCAGAAGAATTTTTCCTGTCTTCCTAAGTAGCATCTTTTGCAGAACTTCAAATAACTTAAAATGTTTTTTGATGACTGACTCACCTGAGCTAAAGATAACAGAATTTTTTAAAGATTTATGAACTCATAAAGCTGTCCTTCTCAAAGACCCAATAGTCTTAATCTACAAGCATTATGTCTACCTGTTTCCCATGGCAAAGAAATTTGGCTTTCAGCTACCTCAGGATTGCAAGTCACACCAGCCACTGCCTGATGTGGTTGCCTGGTGAATACTGAGGCATGCTACAGCAAGCTTCACCAAGTAGATCTAAGTATGGCACCACATCTGTCTCCGCCTAAACTCAGACAGGGATATAGCACGGGGAGAAATTCCTTACATGGATGAATGCTGTAAGGCACAGCAATGGCAGGCAGCTTTTAAAACAAGACAGCAGTCCTCCCTTCTGCCTCAGAATTTTAGAGAGGTTTGTAGGAAATACATAAATGGACAGAGAGGAAGCAAGAAAGTCAAAGGTGGAAAACAGGCACAAGAGACCACAGTACACCTTTAATTATAATAAATCACAACTATGTGTTTACTTAAGCAACCAGACTTTCCTATGAAATACAACTCTTTTTTATATGGCTGTGGTTATAAAACAGGTCTCACACAAAGATGGAATGCCAAGGCATGCTGACTCAATATTTGAATAGCAGCATTCAACTGAATACCTATTCATATTCCACTGACTATTCAATAATATTCAAAATAATATTTTGACAGAAGTATTGTACACTACAGTTGTCATGATGTGGCATAAATAATATTTTTATATGGTCCACTTATAAACCAGTGGGTTGGGGTTGTTTTTATACTATTATATTTTAGGAATAGCATGGCAAGATGAATGAAGGTAATTTCTACACGGCTAGTAATTATTCACACATCTCCTGGAACAATCAATTAACAAGATAAATATATCCTTGTAAGTATAAAATTTGAAGTAATCATGCAAAATACCCAGAACACGCAGTAACGTTTTATTTTCATGCTAAGTGCAAATCACAATGCCTCTGCAAATCGTTCATCCAAACCAGTCATTAAACTGAAGCTTACAGTCAAGTAGGGCATAGCTTACTAAAAAGGAAAATGCATCCAATTAAATATAATCTTAACATTTTTACTTGAAAGAATGCTCTAGTTCCATAAGATAAACAGAGAAGCTGACCAAGTTCAAACATTATTGCTGCCTAATTTTCTTGCTCCTAAGTATAAAACCCACTTCATTCAGGTATTGAGAATTTTATATCAGTTAAATATTCATCAACAAACTTTGTCATTTTGTTTTTAGTAAAGGGTAACAGCTCACCTCTAATATGTAAGTTAGTCTTCAAAGACCACAGGAACATCTCAGTTAGGCAGAAAGACATCTGGTGGCAGATGGAGTCCTAGCACTACCAAAAGAAGTAAAGAAATAGTGTGAGCAAAGTAATTCTCTTTATCACCAGTGGAATGGCAAGTATTTTGGAAACTAAGTGCTAGAAGAACCTAGCACTAATGATATTTCATTATATGTAAGTTGTAGTTTTCAACTGTGATAAAATAAATGATGCATGTAAAATAATGGGATAAGAAATATATATATTCAGAATATACAGAGAAAAATCATAACTTGTTTAAATTTACAGCTGCTCTCACCAAAATTAATAATTTTGTGCTTGATGCTTCTCATATACACATTGTAATCTCTTTTTTCTGTATGGTTATTATCTTGACACATGGAAAAGCGAAGCTGCTACTTTAAGATCTGGCTTAGCAGAATTTGACTTTCAGGCCAAATGTTCTAAACACTGTATATTGGGAAGTGTCAATAAAGCCAAGAAGAAGTTTTGAACACATGATATTTAGACATTATTTACAGTAAGAAATATAAAAAATTATGTCCTTCTAAGTAAAACAATCCATCTGAATCCTCCCACTTAGAGGACGTGTTGTGTTTCAAAGGAGCATTTGGAATATTCTGAGTCACAGTAACCAACAGATTGCCCTGGTAACTTCCTCCAGTGCCGTAGTTATAAGTGGCCCATCAAACCAATTACTTTCACTTCTTTTGCTAAACCCATGAATCCATGGAAAGCTGCACTCAGAAGACGACACACAAATACAGCACACTCACCAACCACGCTTGGTGTGGCATTGTGCTTGAAGAATTTTTTCCTTTTTTGAAGTGGACTCTTTTGTTTCCTTTCCGTTAGTGCTGTCTAGATAATGAATCATTTACAAGATGAGTGCAGAATTTCTATCACAAAGAGCATCAGACGTTTACATCAAGAGTGCTATGATAAAAAAATATGTGCAAGAATCTCAGGTAGCATCAAGGAAGCTATCGTAGTCCCAGCAGATCTACGAGACCTTGAGGTATTGTCACTCAAGCTAGTATGTATGTTTTGATGCACTGCCTAATCCACTGAAATAGCACCAAGTGGAAATAGCATTTTCTTTACACTGATCCCCAAATGTACAAAAAGTCTTGCTGACTTAACTAAATCCCACAGTTCAATCAAAATAAAAAAAAAAAAGAAAAGGGCAAAAACTAAAAGCTCACAACACATGTCTAGTAAATAGAATATACTTTCATCTCGGGTGAGAATGAGGTTTGGAAAAAAATAAAATGCAAGGAGATTAGTAACACGGTGGTCTGTTGAACATGGGAAGCATTTTTGGTATAAATATGGATGACGGCAGCTCCTCATTTTCCATCTGGAAATTCTCCTTTACAGTAAAAGAGATTGTACATTATAATTTTCTTATTCGATTTATCTTTCTTTACTTTCTTACTTTAGCAAGTGAAACAAAACTTGCATTCCCCAAGGCCCACAGATCCTAGATTAGAATTTCTCACTAACAGGAAGTCATAGAATTGAGTGAACTTCCCAAAATCCTACCCTGGTTCAACTAAAAAAAAAAACCCCTCACAAACCTTTGATTGGCAGATGATCTGTTCAGCTGGAGAGAACGCACATCTGCCCAGAAGATAAGGTAAGACTTTGGCATGACAAATAATCAAACTTAAATTCCCCACATTACTCCAAAGCTCTTGCATGTAGGATCCATGGGTCCTTTAAGCTGTGTCCTACTGAATATACAGCTATCCTGTAACACTTTCATGCTGCTGTGTGCCTTCCAAACTGACAGATCACAGAAGAATTTCAAGTCCTTATTTTTTCATCATCAGAGACACAGAGGGAAGTCTCCAAATAACAGAAGGAAGCATTCAAATGAGCAGTACTCAGTCTCCAAGACACACACATTTTAAACATTTGCACTCAAAAAACAGAAAAAAGAAAGCTTGTAAGAAAATGTTAAAAACCCCAAAGACTTCTAAAGAATGGCATTCCACTCCGAATAACCTAGATGAAGCAAAATTCTCCATTACCCGAAAAGAGCGATTTTGCCAATAATTCAGATCTCATCCCTTACTTCAGGCTCTGAGCGCACACAAACCTGCACACAAACTCTGGTACCACTGAAAATGGCCATCTGCCCCAAAAATACTGACCCAATCTAACAATATTCTAATCTGAAATACGGGGGGGGGGGGGGAGCGGAAAAATTTGCTTCTGTAACAAAACAGTAAAGAATCACAAGCTGGTTTGAGCTGGCAGGAACCTCAAAGCCCATCTAGTTCCAAGCCCATGCCATGGGCAGGGACACCTTCCACTAGCCTGGGTTGTCCAGAGCCCCATCCAGCCTGACCCTGAAAACTGCAAGGGAGGGGGCAGCTACAGCTTCTATGGGCAGCCTGTGCCAGGGCTTCACCGCCCTCATAGTAAATAATTTCTTCCTTATAAGTAAACTAAATCTCCCTTCTTTTAGTTTAAACCCATTACCCTTGCCCTATCACTACCCTTTCTGATAAATAGTCCCTCTCCAACTGTCTTGTAGGCCACTTTTAGGTACTTGAAGGCTGCAATAAGACCTCCCCAGAGCCTTCTCTTCTCCAGGCTGAACAAGTCCAACTCTCTCAGCCTGTCTTCATAGGAGAGATGCCCCAGTCCCTCTTCATGGCCCTCCTCTGACTCGCTCCAACAGCTCACCATATTTCTTATTCTGGGGACCCCAGAGCTGGAGGCAGCACTCCAGATGGGGTCTCACCAGAGCAAAGTCAAGGGACAGAATCACCTCCCTTGACCTGCTGGTTTTGCTGGTTTTGCAGCAGCCCAGAACACACGTGGCTTTCTGGGCTCCAAGCACATGTTGCTGCCTCATGTTGAGCTTATCTTCATCAACACCCTCAATTCCTGCACCTCAGGGCTGCTCACAGTCCATTCTCTGCCTAACCTGTAGTCGCCCTTAGGATTGTGCTGACCCACGTACAGGACCTTGTCCTTGGCCTTGTTGAACTTCATGCATTTTACACAGGTCCCCACCTCTTAAGTCTGTCAAGGTCCATCTGGACAGCATCCCTTCCCTCCAACCAGCTGATGCTGTCAGCAAACATGCTGAGGGTGCACTTGATCCCACTGTCCATGTCACCAACAGACAGTGCTGGTCCCAGCATTGACCCTTGCAGAATGCCTCTTGTCACTGGTCTCCATTTGGACATTGAGTCACTGACCACAACCCTTTGAGTGTGACCATTCAGCTAGTTCCTTATCCACAGAATGGTCCATCCATCAAATCCCTGTCTCTCCAATTGAGAGACAAGGATATCGTGTGGGACAGTGTCAAATGCTTTACACAACCCCAGGTAGATGATGTCTGTCACTCTTTCCTTATCCACCGGCACTGTAACCCCATTGTAGAATGCCACCAATGTTATCAGACAACTTGCCCTTTGTGAAACCATGTTGGCTGTCACCTCTGTACTTTCTGTGTTCCTGAGCATAGTTTCCAGGAGAATTTGCTCCATGATCTTGCCAGGCACAGAAGTGACAGTGACTTGTCTATGGTTCCTCGGATCTTCCTTTTTTAAAAATGGGTGTTATATTTCATCTTTTCCAGTCAGTGGGAACTCCACTGGGTAATGGCATTGCAAACTCTGAATATTTCGTTCAGGGGAATTATTCTTTCTTGTAGTCCCTTTTGAAGAATACACAGCAACTTTCAGAGTTATGCAAATACATCTCTCTATTTATGACAAATTTATATTCCAGCACAATGGGGTTGAGGATGATGACGACAAAAGGATCTTTCTGTTTGCAAGAAATGCTTCTCAGAATTTACAATGTTCCTTTAGCTACATGAGGTAGGCTGCAAAGAGATAGGTATGAAAAAAATATAAAACATCCTCCTATTGAGCTTTAAGGAATCCACCCCCCACTTTTTAAAATCAAGTAAAATTTGGGGAAAATGGGATAAAATGACTCTATTGTTAAGGTAAAACTGGAATTCGGTTTAAGAGCTGGCTCTTTTTCTGGCTCACGCAACACTGACTGTCTGCTTTCACAATATCTCCACAAACAATAGGCAGGAATATTTTGGTGGTTGCAAAGGCTTACTGACAAATGGAGCTGTTCTGCAATGGTTAGCCTGCTCCAGGATCTGTGTTAGGAGTGCTTTGTTTAAAAGAAATCCTCATTTTAGTAAATCTTTGTTTAACCACTGATACAGAAAATAACCATCTGGCCTCTTTGGAACATGAACAAATGCTGAAATTGGTATCTAGGGTCCACTCTGACACCTTCAATATAGCTGCTGTCATAGCCAAATTAATTAGGAACTATGTGCTGTGTAATTTGGGGCACTGATACTGTAATCCTCCTCTCCTCACCTGGGAAAGTGGGGTGCTTGTGAAAGGCAATGTCCAGCTCCCAAGTTGAGTGCATGGACCTCTGAAAACATGTTAAGAGTCACCCAGAGCTAGAGAATAGCAAGTGCTGCTTACAGCAGCCCACCTGAACTTTGTGGCTTACGTGCCACAGGCATGGCTTGGTGTCACAACACTATCCCAAGTGCCCATCTAGGAGTGAATCCTGTAACTGTGAGGCTACAGAACAGTGACAACCATCTGCCTACTCCACTGAAGGTGGGCTAATGTGTTCCCAGAAACCCAGCATCCCTAGCAAAAGAGCAATAAACAAGGAGGATCCCCTCCAAAACAAGGCTGTAGTGCGAGACACACTCCTAGGGAGAGAAACAAAGAGAACTACAAAATTAGTCAGAAAGCAACATGCTCTATGCCACAGCAAAATTACAAAGCTACTGCTGTCACCTGTGCACATGCACTAGACGAGGTGCTTCAGATGGGCAGATGTTATTGGGAAAAATAACCAAAAGAAAATGCTACAGGATCTGTTTTCACTATCATGTGGTATCAGACTTTCTTGGCAAAAAAATACTCTGTCAGGAATTATAAGAATCAGCACAGGCCACCCTTCTGTGGTTTCCTACTGCAGATTGCTCTCATGTTCTACGTGTCTAGAATTTTCTTCAGAAAGGTGAGAAAACTTCAACAGTCACACAATTCAGACAAAATATGTATCTTTTCATTTGGCTTCAAATTAGTTATGCGATAGCTCTACTAGCTATAGATACCAGAACAGATTACCCTTAACCTCAGTTCTGCCTCCCTTCCTCCACCACTCCAACACAAACATCCTATCTCTGGTATTACTATAGCCCATCCTTAATGTCTGGTTTCTAATTCAGACACCAAAAGTTCAACAAACAAAGCCAGTCAACAAGTCATCCTACAACTTATCCTATGTTTCCATGATATAATACTTAGAGCAAAAATCATTGTCTGTTTTTTCTTCCTCTTCATAACCAATTTCTCCTTCACCAAGGAGAGAAACTCCCTGCAGCACAGATGATTCACAAACCTAATATTTGACTCTGTAAGAAAAAGTTTAGATCAAACTGCGTGCATCAGATCAGTAGCTACTTGCTGTATACTTTGAGCTGATATAATTTCTTTGTGTAAAGCATATAAAATAAAATTTATACATACTATCCTTGTATCTGTTTTTAGCTACATCAACTCAAAATTTACTGCAATTATTCATTTAAAAATAGAACAGTAAGACCTTGTTACTCAGTTACATTCCCACAGATAATTGCAAACTATCCTCTCAATCTTACAAGATCAGTTTCTACATTGACAATTGTACAAAGCCTTAGTCTGTTTGATATACAAGGAGCACATGCAAAAATAAAGTTAGTAAAATAATGAGAATGTGTAAAATTTCATTCTGTGTTCTGGCATTAAGCAGGAACAATCCAGATTTTTCCTTCCCATCTACAATTTATTGCACCAAAAGTTAGTATATTTATATTAATAGTTTTAATTTGCTTTGCTAAGAAAATTATACTTATGTCTGTGCATTACTCTAAGCTTTTAAATTTTTTAATCCATTGATCAAGTAAAATCTAATCTTCTGATTTATTTTCTCATATGAGGAATTATCAAATGTGGTGCAAATCTGCAGGTGGTCACAGGGGAAGATTCTCTTAGTACTAGGCCTGAGACACACAGGCATAGCTCAGGCCCTGATTACTTTTCTGGTGAAATCTGTAACCTGTCCTAGTTGGAGCACATCATTCCTCTCCAAGCTGGAAGACCTAACAAAGGGGATACAGCAGAAGGAAGGCAATGGTGGCCTGGTGGCTGAGAGTGCTGCAAACATGGAGATGACAAGGACAGGATAGAGGAAAGAAAGGGAGTCAGGGTTGTAGGGGAAAGTTGGTGGTGCCTTAGACTGCAGTGGATGTGGGAAAGGGGACAGATGTGGGGATTGTGAAGAGCGTACATCGTATATTTGGGCTATACCACTACCACATAAGAGACAAATGCAAAACACATGTTGGCTGGGCAGGGCTAGATGGTTGGAAATTCTTTACTTCTGTTGCTTGGTGAACAAATTGCTACATGGACGCTGCCAAATGCACTTGTTTCTCATTGAAGGATCCAAAAGATGAAGCCTGCTTCTTCTCATCTGTGACCCTGGCCCAAATGTTCAGAGCAAATAACGCAAACAGGTATGTCTGAATAGTTTCTTGATCCTGTGTAGAAATCTAGTGGCTATAGGAGTCTGATCAGGTTTTAAGGCCTTGGCTCATTCGTAAGATCAGCTCTGAATTTTTACCTAGAGCACTTTCAAGTTTCACAAATGTTTGGATTTAAGACATCGTAGAAATAGCACAGAATGGCATGGCTTTAATTTGGCTAGAAGTTAAATGTGTGCAAAGGTGGCATTCTGATCCACCCTCCCATTGCACAATCCTTTCTTTGGATTGCATATGTTAGCAGTTCCATCACCTCTGCAGAAAATAAACTATTCTCACTTCATTCTTAAATGTTTTGCTCGTTTAGTTGTAGAAATTTTAATTTAATTTTCTGATAAGTAGAGGGCACACTTTTCATGTTCTGCTTTGCACTGGTGAAGTCTGAGATGTGTGTACTGTAAATAAAAGCTCTGCAGTACATAACAAATGGTAGTCAGGGTCATAGTCAGACTGTGGTTAACCACAATAATCAATGTTGTTCTGCCATTCAAGATCAGATCAAAAACAGTATGGCAAATTAAAGCAAAAGACCAAATGGATTCCTAATTCTTCTGTGATGTCATCTGCAAGTCGTCACCATTCTTTCTGCTCTGTTGGCAATCATGAATAGACCTCTTGAACCTGGTCCACTGGTATCTTACCAACGCTGCTGTGCTCCCAGATCATCATTGCAGTAGCTCACCTTTCCCTTTATAAGCAGGCTTGGGCTTGACTTCTTTTTCATCCCTTTTTCTTAGACGCTTGTTGAACTCAGACTCCTCCTCACCTGCAGTTACTTTTTCTAAGCCTAGGTCAGCCCCTCCTCCCAACTACTAATGAAACTCCTTGCCTGAGATCTTTGCTACCTTTAGTAACACAGTGGGCTTTATTCTTACATATATTTACTTTTCATTTAAATCCTTTTTCCATTGAGAAAAGTAGTATAGTTTTTGTAGTATAAATGAAACTCAGGTTCCCTGTCCGTAGGACCAACTTCTGATTTTAAGAAGTAGAAATACTGGCATGCTCCTATAAATCTACTATTAGTTTAAGAAAATTTTCACCTAACACAAATAACTGCAATGGTCGTAGGTTTTGGTCAAATATTTGCTGTTTCTGCTTTCTTTCTCTTCAATGCTACTTTCTCTCTCCTTCTTCGATGATTCAGAGTATTTTTGCCAAACACATAAATGAAGTAAATTCTTTTCCTTACTTTAACTCCACCAATCTAAATAGAAAAACTATTTTGTAAATGGGTGAACAACACACAAGAGCACTCTGTTTTGAAATACACAGTGAAGCTTCTATTGTAAGACAGGCCTAAATATGGCTTGCAGAATAATCATTGAAAGGAAATACATTATCTGATAACTCAAGAATTCTGGCATGAAAATTAGACATTGTAAATTTATTCCGATATGCTGTGAAGTTGTATCATATTCCATTGAATTAATTTTTGTGAGGTTTGTTTTATTGCTTTGTGAATCTGAAAACAATCCTTTTTTTTTTTTTGCAATGACAGTTATATTTACTGAGTTCCTGTACTTTGGGACATTTACATATTTAACTGTAAAATAGACATATAGTTCCTTAAGAACATTAAGAGCATTTAATACATACTAAGAACACTGAAATTCTGTAAATGCTGCAAAACAGAACAAACATTTTATCTCCAGTTGGTATCAATTAAAATTATTTCTTGTGCAACTATCTTGGGCTAAATGAATTTATACTCAACTCTGACAACATTAATGAAGCTAGGAATCATTCTCCAATTGATACTGCAGGCAAGTATTACAGTCTATAACAACACTCTGGCAGAATGGGTGTGAAAAGTTAAGAAGGTCACGGAAAATAGATATAATTGACCCATGTTTTTACTCCACAGAGTGAAAAGTTCATATACACATTTTGATAAAGACCCTGAAGGCCTTTATATAAACCAGATAGTAGATAAGTGATCCAAACTACAGATATCCAGTGCTGACACATGACATAAGGTAATTACAGAAGTACTAAATGTCAACCTGTTTTACACTATTCTTTTAGATAGTGGTTGTTGTGGTAAATAAACCAATTTTTCAATACTAAAGGTCAGTAGGTCATAAAATTTCATAACAGGGATTTCTTACTGTTAGCTGAAATAGAAGATAACAAAATCTCTCTTTTTTAAGCTAAGCAGAAACGAGCATCAAAAGGTGAAAGGACCTACAAGTTATTCAAGCAGAGGCCAAGTCCTTGCTCTTTTGCTCTAATTGATTATGTCAATGTGTGGGTGTACAGCACTACTAGCAACAGATCTACATTGTGTCTTTCCATGCATCTATGCATAGGCATTTTAGTTCATCAACTGCAACCACAGCATGGGCTGCTACTATTAAATAAAGAGCAATCAGAACACGTTTAATCCAAAGCAACAAGTTAACTTTACTTCAACCTAACAGTAACTATACTTGCACCTAAACAAGTAAGATTCTTCTATATTTTTAGGCAGTATTTCCAATTTAGCTATCAAACTACTAAGCAGATCTGTAAGGAAGTTGGTTAATTTATTATTTTTTTGAAGAGCAGCACTGAAAATATAGTCTGAACATCTATTTAGTTTTTGCTTTGTTTATGTGCTGTACCAACACATTTCTCACTGAACTGTACAGTTCTTGCCTTTAACATTTAAATACTATGTATGTTAACTGAGTTCTTGTTTAAGGAATCTTTGAAAGCACATTGCCAAATGTGTTGATTTGATTTACAAATCTAGTAAATTTGCAAGCTGTCTTTAAAAATGAAAAAATACTTCTGAACTCATTGTATGAGCTGAATAAATTTACTAGAACAAACCAGATTGATTCTTTTTAGATCTACGGCATCTTTAAACGTATTTTTTGTATTCTTTTTCAGAATGTTTTGCCATTTAAGTAATTTTCAGTAGCTTATTTATGTTGACCTATTTTCTTCTGGGTTTTTTTTTTATGCAGGCAATAAATTAGGCAAGTAATAAATTAAGCTTCACTAATATTTGAAAATCACCGTTGAATAGCCATTTGCAAGGCTCATCGAGCTTGTTTGTGAGCATTTATTTTTGAATATTTTTTCCCCACTAGACTTGAATTCCAGTTAATCCAATGAGACTTGTATCTTGCTTTCTTCAATGTAATATTAAAAAAAAAAACCCACAATGCCTGTGTGTCAGACTTCCTTTTAAGAAAGATTTGATTGCAAACACAAACAAAAAGCTTTTCTTCTTTTGTACTCCTTTATGATCTTCAAACAGGTTTCTATGAAAAGGACTAATATTTTTTCAATTTTAAGCCATACTCACCTTTGCAGTTAGGAAAGACAAAAAATGAAAATTTCATATTACAATAATTAATTTCTGATTGTAATGCTACAGTACAGTTTATGTTGTGTTCTAATTATGCAGATATGCATTAGGGAAAATAACTTTGAAGAAAAAACCACAATTGTTTAAACATTTTCATAATCACATTTGAAACTGTTGAGCAGTGGGGTCATATATAAAACAAAAGCTACACAGATTTTAATATTGAACTACAAACTACTCTGCTACTCTTAGGAGAGCCATGAGAGTAAAATATTTGGTCTATAAGTACAGCTAGTTTCAGAAACCTAACTTATTAAAAATGCAAACAAAGTAGGTCCTTTGTACAGTATGAGACAAACGGCAATTTGGGACAAGGGGGTGTTAGGGAGAGATAGATTGAAAGATTAAGCAAGCCTTGAGTATTTTTTATAACAACAAAGCAATCCAGTTGCCAAAAACAAAATGCCAAACTTGGGATGGTCAGTAAATTCCCCAGTTTACTCATGAAATGAGCTTCTCAAGTGTTAGTGTTGCTGACAGTGGCACCAAGCTGAACACAGCCGAATGGGATGCAGCCTTTCTGAACCTGCTGAGGGAGAACCCACAGGAATCCTGCCTTCTGTCCAGGTTGCCAGATGGCTGAATGTAAGGTGGATGACCACAGGACAGTGTTTGCCTACCACAGTGGTTAAGGGCTGTATGCATATGCATATATACACACACACAGATGCATGAAAGAAAAATATTGATGGCCCAACCTCTTTCAATTGATTCTGTAGGGGACCCAAACTGACTGCAGTCCTAATTTCAAGCATTTGAAGGGCCAAGAGTTTGGTACAGCTTCATTCTACCTATTATGTAAGCACAGTAAGACAAGCTGTCAATGAGATACCTGCAGTTGCCTTTGACCAGCATTTAAAAGAGCTTTTGTCTCAAGCCTGTCCTTTAACAAAGACAAAAGATTTAGTAACCACCAGCATCATCCCTGTAAGTTTAAGTAAAGATAAATTGAGTTTCAGGATCTGCAAGAGATCACATAGATAACAAGTATCATCTAACAATTCTTAAGGAAGACATTCCTCTTGCTAATAATACCATCACCATTGGATGAAGACCATTAGGTCTCACTTGATGATCAGCTTTATCACAGAATCACAGAACTGCAGGGGTTGGAAGGGACCTCGAGAGATCATGGGGTCCAACCCTCCTGCCAAAGCAGCTCCCTAGCTCATACTGCACAGATCAGTGTCCAGACGAGTCTTGAATATCTCCAGAGAAGGAGACTCCACCACCTCCCAGGGCAGCCTGTCCCAGGGCTCCCTCACCCTCACTGGGAAAAAGTTCCTCCGCATGTTGGTGCAGAACTTCCTGCGCTCCAACTTGCAGCCATTGCCCCTTGTCCTGTCTCCACTGACCAAAGAAAAGGGGCAGGCCAATTCCCCCTGCACCCCATACTTAAGATATTTATAAATTATTTATATTCATCTACCTCAGAAGCAGAAAATCTTTATTTGATATGCCAGATATTGACAGCAATGTAGATGCCACTTCATTCACCAACCATGGTTTCTTGAAAGAATTTATACAATTACTCTAATTTCTGGTCAGCATAGGCTAGCAGTTCTTAATCGCTATAAAACAGTGCACTGGTGGGATTTGTATGTTTTATGATTTATAATCTTATTTAAATGTAAAATGGACTTTTTTGTCAACTCTGAATACTTTAGAAACCATCACCTGGCTTGCAGGATGTTCTCACCATGCAGTTGAATTACAGAGAGAATTGGTTCACAGAAATGACTTCTGATTCTGTCAGTCTTGTTTTCTTCAAATCTGTCTGCTAGGAAAACAAACTCAATATACAGCTGGACAAGTAAGACAGTAAGCCTGAAGCCACATAGAGCACCACCGGTATTATCTAAAAAATATATATATTCAAAATACACGCATCCTTACTATCATCAGTCATGAGTTTGCATATCCAGTATACTTCTTCATTTATCCTTTCTTTTCATGACAACACTTATTAGCTCTATGCTCATCCTTACCTGACCATTTATGGTACTTGCTAAAGAAAAAAAAAACAAACCACAAAATAAACCAGCTCTTACTAATATAAGAAATGTCTACTGAGGGAATCAGCCCTCCAAAATACGTTGAAATTCTAAAAATATAATAGCAGGAGTAATAACTACCTTTAAAAAGTACAAGATTAGGTGGACTCCCAGTTTTCATTTAACCAGTCATTGCTACCTGTCTGGTTCTAATTTTAAATTACCGGTTGTGAGCTCAAACAGTGATTTACAACAACTACTCAAATATGCTACTAGCAGAAAAATCCACCTAACTAATTAGAAAAAAAAAAAGAAGTTGCAACTTAAAATCAGATGCTGTTATCTATCTCAGAGGAAAAACTACAGGGTCAACTGGTCCACACTCCCATTGAGTGGAGCGCATACACTAAAATTTTGTTCAAGATTATGGTACTATTACAATTCACAGAAGAACAGTACCAAGCATACTTATCAGATTAGGTAAGATGTTTTCTGGGCACTGTATAAACTGTTTTATTACAGAATTCCTTTGTACCATGTACATTGTTGTCACAGGTCTAATCTAAAAATCTCTTTGAAAGTCTAGGACAAAATCTAGGACAAAATCAAAGCGACAGGACATAACCTTCAATCCCTAATATCTTTAAAGAACTCACATGCTACCTGTCATTCTGTGTAGTCATTCAGAAGCTCCAAATTTTATATACAAAGATGATGATGTTCACAGTATCCAATTCTATTGTTTGATATGTTTAAGAAAGGCATGTTACTTTTGCCTAGATTCTACTCCCAAACTGGAAAAAAAATTGAGTCCGAACTAGATGGTCCAGGTATTAAAGAAAAAAATACACCTTTTAACAGCTAAAAGAGAAATGAATAAATATTGTATAATCTCTTGGAAGAATTAGAATCAAATTAGTTATACAACAATGCATGTCAGCTTCACAAAGCACACCCACTGATGTTGAAATTTGTATTACTTAAATATATATGCAAATACTAAATTCCCAAGTTGTTAGGGAGTATGTTAGGGAGATTCACTGATTTTAATTCCATGTGTTCCTGCAACCTAAGCACTGCCTATTGAGAAGACAGGCCCTTACAATCTCAGAAAGGATAATCGAAGTGATGTATATGCAACAGCTGGAGTCAGCATCACCAGCAGCCCTCAATACAAATATGGTACTAGGAGCATATCAACATATACAGGACCAATAAAAATGGGGACACTTAGGCCTGAAGGGACATTTTACTAGCTTTTTTTAAGGCTTAGGAGGCTACATGGATTCTTAAGAAACATCCAAAGAAGAATGTTATCCCTCCCCTTTCTGAGCTCAATGCCAGTTCCTCTAGTCAACAACTGACATTTTACCAGAGAAGGTCTTCGCAAGTTCTGGCAGCTTCCAAAAGCAGCTGGATATCAGAAATCCTTAGCCTAAATCTAAAAGTTCGTGCAAAGATGTGCCAACCTCTCCAGGAGGAGTGCTTTCAGAACCACCATCTCAATGTGCTGACTTTGAGAAAGATCTGCAGCTGACAGATTTCTTTGCCAAGCGCTCGTGATCTAGACATTAGTGGGCATACAGCTGAGATGTACTGCTTCGTGCTATGTGACACTTTTGAGAGTTAATGACCTTTATTTAAACAGTCTTAGTAACTGATTCCAGAACAGCAAAATTTTCTCTTAAAAATCTTATTTCCATTCTCCTTCACTCACCTTGAACCAATGCCTTGGGTCAGAAGTGCAGACTTCAGAATAGTATTCCTGGGATAAATGGCTATAAACCCAGTTTTCTGCTCTGCTGTCTGCACAGCCTTAAAGCAAAGCCATGCCATTTTTAGTTGGCTACTAAATAAGGAAACATGATGATTCTAGAGAAAAAAAACAACCCAAACAAACCCACACTTTATTTTACTCAGAGTTTTATTTTTAAATCTTTACTAGCAATACTGCATCTATTTTACTATTCTTGCTGCAAACATATGCAGTGCAGTTATACTGAATGGATCTGTTTCCAAGAGAGATGGTAATATTGTAAATGAGTGCTACAAAAGTACAGATGCTCACCTCTGTCATTAATTAGGTAAGAGCCCAGCCTATTTTTCACTTGCATGGGGTCCATCTATATTTTCTTTTATTTTCACATTAACAACTACGGAGTGTAATAATTTTGCTGCTTTGAATCATTCCACCCTCTCTGAATTACCTTTAGTTATCCACATTTTAATCCTCTGAATTCCAAGAACAGTACTCCACAAAGTAATGCAAATTAAAGAAGAAATTGGATAATTCTAGAAGCCATAAAATGATTCTTCATTAAATCTACAAATACTTGAAGTTAAGTGAATTGGATTTTAAGAAAGGAGAGCTCCTTGGTGCAGAAGCACCCTCTAATGGTTGGCTACTGACTGCTCTGGATAACAGCTGGGAAAGCAATTTAATACCTCCTCTAAAAAGGAAGGGAAACTGCTACGATACAAGAGAATCAGAAATGTGAACATATGCACACACGCACACATATTCACATTTCACACACATTCTCTGTTGCATATCATTAACACAAAAAAAAGCAACATAAATCTGATAAACTTTTTAAAGCCTGTATTTCCTTTTAACGCAGCATTCTCAATTTAGTAGATGAAAAAGCTTTTTATGTTTGCCCAGGTTTCAAACATTCTTCAAACTTTTAAGCCTAAACAGAAACTGGCTTGCCTATCTTATCTCTATTAACTTTTACAAAAGCAAACTAGTCCAAAAAAGCTTTAAGAAAACTGTTGTACTAAGTCAGTACAATAATGTAGCCCAGAATGAACACTGGGTCCAACCCAATGCTCAGCATTAGCCAGCTCTGAAGTTAAATCCTAGTAGTGGAATACTATGAGGGTTTTTGTGTTTTGTTTTGGTTTTACTGTTAAAAAGAGTTGTATTTACTTTTGGTGTTAAAGCTGTACTAGACACATTGGAAACTAAACCATTTCTGCTGCCTTAAAACTTGCCTTAGTATTTTTTATCCTTCTGTTCTATGGCTTAGCAGATTTTTTTTCTAAAAGTATCCCAAATTTGCTCAGCTAACTGCATTATTTTACCTCCACACTAGAATCTGCATTTAGCATACGGTCCTTTATTATTAGCTGTTAAGTATAATATCTCAGTGTTCATACAAAGCCAGTGGCAGATAGAGCAGTTAATAACATGAAAGTAATGAGGCTAACCGACCAACTTGCTTCTCAACATCACTTTTCAAATCTCTTTGGGCTAAATTTTCAGCCAGTGTGTGGGGAATTAGCCATAGAAATCCCATTAACGTTAATGAATGTTCCATGGTTAACTCCCCATGCTCTGTGCTGAAGATTTACCCCTATATCTCTAAAATAAATACATGCAGATGCCAAAGTTCTTTTTATAGAGCCTAAAGAAATTAAGGAGTCTATTCTCAAATAATTGACTTACACACATGTATCTTTTTCCCCCATGGATCATCTTCTACATATCAGAATGGGTGTAATGTCTGCATTATTCCCATTGAAAAAATTATCCAAAGCGCATGTTTACTGCAGAAGGGCTGAGTTTAGCTTATTGTATATTTAAAAAAAATAAATATCGGATTTGTCTCACAGTTTAGTACACAATGCACAGGTTGAAGAGTATTCAGTATCATTAGGAACAGCATGAATTTGTACTTCCAGTCCTGAAAAAAGACAGTATTTAGGAAAGTTATTACTCAGAGTTAGAAAGTATCAAGTATCGCTACTGAAAGACAAAATGCACCTAGGCCAATAAAAGCTTCTGTTCAAAGATAGTGGAGGACATCAACTAAGAAAATCCAAAGTTGGGAAGTGCTTCCTGGATCAAAACCAGAAGCTGCCCTCCATTTTTGAAAAATATGAGGGCTGAGGACATATTTTCTTCATCTTTTCAACTCCCACTTGCAATAATAAACCCTTGCTAGTTTTAGGATTTTAATTTAGAAGCCTACGTGCCTAGATGAACACATCATTTCAAGCTGCATGACAGGTTACAAAAAAGTGCCAAAACTTCACCAAAGCTATATCTTGCTTTGACAAAGCACTAAAATTCATATTTATAAATTCTTGGCTTCACTGGTGTCCTGGTTTCAGCTAAGATGGAGTTAATTTACTTTTTAGCAGTGGATGGAATGCCGTGTTTGGACAAGAGTAGTGCTGATAGCACCCTGATGTTTCTAGTTGTTGCTTAGCAATCAAGGACTTTTTTCAGTTCTTCATATTTCCCTACTAACGAGGAAGGAGGGGACACAGCCAGGACAGGTGACCTGAACTGGCCAAAGAGGATATTCCATGCCAATTACGTCTACCTCAGTAGAAAGGGGGGACTGGGAGGAAAAAGAAACCTCCAGGATGTGCAGTTTCTTTGGGATGGTCGGGTTCCGGGACAGCTCTGGGCTGTACGGCCTGAGTTGTGTGGTTCGGTGAGAGACTGCATTGTGTATCACCAGTTCCTTGTATTTTGTGCTCTACAGTCGTGTTATCATTGTTGTATGTTTTTTTATCTTTTTCTGCTATTTTAGTAAACTATCCTTATCTCAACCTGCTTCTAGGTTTTGGTTTGGTTTTTTTTTCCCCTCTTTACATTTCCCTTTCCTTCCCCAACCCCTCCCCCTTCTTTTGTTAAAAGAACAAGCAACTGTGTGGGGCTCGGCCCTTGGCTGGGGCTAAACCACCATAACTGGCATTAAAATACATGCCTAAGTGATTTATTTATCTGAAACTGCAACTGCCCATAGAGACATAAAGTGGTGCTGACCTTTTCATACACTAAGACTCTTTCAGGCTTCTGATGTATTTCAGAGATGCCTCAATCCATTAAGTCAAGGAACTGCTTCAAGCCATATTCACTTGCTAAAATTTGGGAAATAAATCTTCAGTAACACTCTTTTGGTATGTGAAGATTTACCTTCCATTCGTGAAAATGACTATTCATGGAGATCAGTCTGTGAGAGGTGAGGTATAATACTCAGTTGTCTGCAGCTTCTCTGGAAATAGGTTATTAGAGGGTTAGGACTATAACCTCAAAGAGGACAGCCTCCTTCCCCTCTGAATACAGAACTGAAAAATCATTTACATGGACCCTGTGCAAAATATCTGAAAACAATGTACAGGTAAATTAAGATAGACGAAACCCCTGAACTTATGCAGTGAAACCATATTTGAGAAGATTCCCTCAGAAACAAACACAATTCTTCTGGCTATACCTGCAGCTGAAGATAGCACATTTAGATAGAACTTCTTTTAGCTTATGTGCAGACTGTTAAAATCGCTTCTAGATCAAAGATTAAATGTATAGTCTTCCTAAGAACATCAAACTATGTGACTATAAACCAATCCTCTTTCAATAGCAACACATTTAGACAGATTCCCTCTTCCCATTGAAAGGTTTTTCATACAAGTCTTTCACAGCCAAGATAAAAAAAAGAGATAATTTTTCTGGTAGCATTCTTCACAAAAATGCTTTCAGTTAGACCTGGGGAATCTGGAATGAGGTAAGGTCAGGCCGGTGGGGGTGGAGAGGAGAATCAGTCATGTAAACAGGTTTTATATTGCATTTATTACGAACTCCCCTTATTTTCACTTGCTGCTTTGGAAATTAGCACAACCATGACTGGATTAATTCTCTGTGGGTTCCCCTCTGTACTATTATTGAGCAGTCATGGGAAAACTCAGCCAAATGAGTATGGCTCTAGTGAAGCCATACATCTAGGAGGAAGGGCAAGCACCAGAACACAGGGTTTGTCTAAAAAAAGACATTCAAACAGATAGGGCACTTAAGCTGACCTCCCTGAAGTGATGTCCTCATACTTTAATTGAGCTGAATTTTTGAAGTTTTATGTCACTCTAAGTGAAAAGGAATAATTTTAGAAAATGTTTGTTGGTGCTCCTGTTTTACAGACACATTCTTACCTATTCTTCAGGCAGACTGTTTCATCCCTCACTGCACCGATTCCCATCTGAGCAAGTCTTGTGCCTCTACCTGTGAACCCTCCATGGCTCCAAGACTACATGGACTAGCTGAAACGTCTCCTTAAAGTGCTGCAAGGCAACCAGGAATGTCTTTTTTGGCATGATGAGAAGAAACACAGACATTACAGCAGCAGTATCTTGCTCATGCCTCTAGACAATAAGAAAATAAAAAGCAAAGACTTTGGTATGCCAGTTCCTTCCCCATGGCTCACAGTTGGTGTTCCCTTTCCACAGCTGCATCCCCAGAGAGGGACACCATCCTGGCAAACAGCAGGAGTGCTGTCTCTTTTTGGTTTGTCCAGGGGGTTTCTGAACACAGTCTTCAACATCTCCTGGGAACCTGCCTCAAGACAACATACTCCAGCATCAAGACACCTTGTAGGGTGGGACTAAATTGCTGACATTGGTTCTCCTTTGACCTGTTCCCCTATTGATATGCTTGGCAGTATCAGCCAAGAGCTTAAGGATCTTTGTACATACTTGATGATGCTGGCTGCTTTTGGCATCCTATAAAGTAGCCTTTCCCATCATGCATAGGGCAGTGGGGGAAGGGCAGAGAGGACAGGCACTTTTGTCTTCCCAATACCACTTAAATGTGTGGAGCGCTCTACTTATGAAAGGTCCCCACAGCTGCTGCATTTCACAGCAGCCTCCTCCCTTAAAGCATCGGAAATTTCCACAAGCCTTAACAGTTGATTTCTCAATATTCAACTAGTTTGCAGCTGACTGGCATCAAGTGAGTGCAATGAGCTTTCAGATGGTAATGGCAAAATGCCAGCTGGTGCTGCCAAGAACTTCCCTACCTATCTATGGCAGCTCTGGAGTGAGTTCAGAGATGGACAGCGGCTTACATCATGCAGAATATTTGCTTCCACCACTGGTCATCCAAGTTGTGCATCATTACTTTGCTTCTCTACATGTATCAGCAGCTAGGTGATCTAACCCTAAAGCAGCACTCCACCAAACAAAGCTGCTTCAGATAAATGTCCTGGGGAAGTAAGTACTCTATTCATCTACCTACTCCTCCTCCTTCCTTAGCTGTATGGCCACAACTTCAAAAGCTTTCTGAAATCAAGGAGCCAAAACCACCTCTCCACATGACTCCACATGCACAATCTTATTTGAATTAATGATTATCATGATCTGTGCTGCCTTACAGCATTTCAAAATGGAATGGCAAAATTAACGGACATAGGGAGAGGAACCATCTAAGTTTTACAGCTTCATTTCAAATCCAAAAATTTCTGCAAGTATGCCAGGCATGAACATATGAAAAAAAAAAAATATATATAAGCATGGAAAAGAGGGATTGAACTGAAAAGAGGGATGGAACTGAGCAGCCTAACATGGAACTATAGGTCCTCTTTCCAGGATACTTAGTGGTTAAATCACAGAAGTAGGGAACATAAAATGTGTTATTCTAGCATTATGGAGTTATCAAGAGGCATTTCAGTTAGATAGAGTCAAGCTGCTTCACATGGAGTAAAGAAACTATTCCGGTTCCTCAAGTACTCTTCATATCGGACAACACCTTTCTAAACAGATCCCTAAGGACCAGGAAGAGCCTGGGATACTGTGATTCCTGCATCAACACATGTTTTAGGGCTTGTTAAGGTAATTCATTGCAATGAAGCCTCATAGCCTTTGTCCTTTCCAAGGATTTCTTCATGAGATGTGTGATATTTAGTAACCACATTCCTCATTTGTCAGCCTTCCTTCAGGATTGCAAAACACACACCTAAAAAATATTCCATTGCTCGATCACGCTAACACAAGGCATATTAATTAAGAATATGTTTGTGTAATTACATGGGAGAGGTGCTTTGCACAGCAGTTAAAGTACATGCAACATCTATAATAAGCAACCCTGTGTGTAAGATATTATTACAGAACAGGGTTCTTGGGCTGAAAGAAAGAAGTAATTTAAAAACTGATGCCAACGCTTTGGTGTTTTCTAGGTCACATAAATTGTTATTAGGGCCCAATAGATTTAAATAACAAAGCACATAAAATCATATTTTATCTGACTCAATAGGAACAATCGTTCTGTAGCGTTTGCTGAACAGAGTTAAACACATTTCTTCCACCAAGTTAATTAAAAATGTATCATCTAAATACAACGACCAGATTGGAATGGCTACTGCAAAACTTTGATTTTCTTTTGACCGCTTTACCTAAAAGAATAAGCACTGATGCAGTCCGATTTTCACATCTTAAAGCTGCAATGATTACTTCGTTTAGAGCTGGCTCTCTTCTCACAGATCCAATGACCAGAGTTGCACACGCTCCATGATAGAGATTTGCAGGCTAGAAAAGCTGTTGGGGGGACAGTCCAACTTCCTTAGGCAAGCAAGCTCCCCATTTACTGCTTAGAACAGGTACCAATATGTAGAAATAATGTGCAAATGCTCAGCAAAGCCATTTTTATGTTCTCTTTTTAATTTTAATATCAAAGTATTCCAAAGCCCAATTATGCTTCATTAGTGAAACTGTGACTATCCCACTTAATTATTTTAATATCTCAGGATTAGACAAGGAATGCAGAATTTTGGTAAAGCAGACAATGAAGGAAACACATGGACTGTTCCAAGAAAGAAAGGAGTGGAAAAAAGCAGGGAAAAAACGCTGTATTTCATGTTTTGAGCCAATCAACGATGAGCCATAGATATTGTATTACAGATGATTGCTTTAATCCTAAGGCATTTTAGGGTGTACTTGAAGTAACACAAGGGAAGCTTGTTTTGATATATTCCCAATATAAAGCTGCTAGGAAATGGCTCCTATATTCACAGACTGCAAGTTAAGGTCTTCCTTTCTCCCCCCCCCCCCCCCCCCCCCCCCCCCAAAAAAAAATCCCCAAAAAGACAAAATACTTGCAGACATACACAAAGACGAAATAAACCAACAGTTCATCACAGAGCTTTCTCTCTTCTGATATCCCTGTCCCTCCTGCACAACACAAAACCGTAACTACAGGCACACATTCATCCTGCCTTACAAATCTTTCATTTGCAACTGCTAACTTCTCCATGCACACTTCTCAATTTTTAAAACACCGGTTTCACCTTCACTGACTTCAGAAATTTTACAGAAACACAACTTTGCCCAATGGCACCACCTAGTGCTTAACATACCAATTTTCAGGCCTTACACTGACCAACTTTTCACTCCCAGTTGATGAAATGTAAAACTATTTAAATGAGAGCACGTTTCTTTCATTTTCTGCCAGTTTGTGCTTGTGTCTTCCACACCCCAAGCTGCACCGTGACCTCTGCGAACGTATTTTTTATTCAGTTACCGGTTGGTTTTCATCTGATACACACACTTAGGTCCTGACAAAAGACCTGGTTTGTGATCAAAGTCAATAAAATGGTCTCTAAAGCAGGATTTAACTGGTTGGTTAAGTGGAAATCATGCTAGACATATCTGTGTTTTAAACCATTAACCAAGAAAGAAAATTTCCTGTAAAATAATGTAAGTCCTGAAAAAATGTTTACTTAAAAGATTAAAGGCAGGCATTACCATATTAGAAAAATGCATCACCTAGTGCCCAAGCTTGTCTTTTATTGTTACAGGCAGGCTGGCAGACTTGCCATTTAGAAGTGTCAAACAACCATGCCATTTTTACAAGTGTACTTACAGTTGTGAATAACTTTGCAAAACTACCTCTGTGTAAACTGAAATGCAAAATACATCTTCACCAGGTTGACTTCTCTTTGCTGGAGGTGAAAAGTGAGATAACTCTGCAGCAAAAATGGTTCAGCTGCTTAAAACATTATTAATCCTTTTCTTTAAAACTATTTCAACCTTTGCAGGGTGGATCTTCATCTTTGAAACACACCCCATATTGTAGTTATGCCGGACTTTAAAAAAAAAAATATCTGTAGTGAAAAAACACCATGTTGTTCAAAACTGTTCAGTATAAAAAACCTCATCTGTTTTAGCAAATAAAGTCCATAGTTCCACCCCTATTTAGGATGCTCCAGTCTCCCTGTCCTCAATGCTGATTTGGTAGCATTTAAACCTTTCAGCCCTCTCCTAAGGCACGAGGTGCCATGATCTTCAGTCTCCTGTATTTCAAATAAAACCATCATATTATTCCCACACTGGCTGAGTCCAACACACTCTGAATTCCAGATTAACCTTCCCAGTTTGCTTGCTTGAAGAGGAGACTGCTTCAGAAGGTGGTGGTGGAACACAGATCGCAACGAGAGTTCCTAAGTGCCAAAAACTACTTTGTCTCCATTAATGGCTCAGCTGATCCCAAGTACACTGTGTTTTAGGTAACAGGTATGTTTTGAAATGCTTAGTGCTAGCAAGAGAAAGCAAAGATATGTTTTTTTTATCCTTGAACCTTGGTTTCTAATTCTGTGGTAGCTGGAGCAACCTGAGCCACTTTAGAAAGACTTCTTCAACACCTACAACACAGTGTAGAAATTCTCTGCCTTTTTTGTGATACCAGAGGACTTACACTGCAGAAATATTCTCATCCCACCAATTCCACCAACTTTTCCCAGTCTAAATGATATTTCTTCTATATGTCCTATGCAGTTCCTCACAAACCTAACCCTTGCTTCAGCCTCAACCCCTCTCTCTATTCTACTCTTCCACCTGCTAATTTCTTCTTAAACTATATGAATGCTTGCAGGAGGTAATTTTCAAAAAACAGTTAAACTTTTTAAATTAGTAGCTACAGTCAAACCACACTTGCTCAATACAGGCAAAATCTATAAGGGCAAATTTTACTTTAAAAATCCACACTTTTTTCTCAGATATTTACAAAGGATTTCACTGCATAGTATTTGAAGCTCCCTGATTTAGTGGTCCCACATCCCCTCAAGTCACCACTATCATGAAACCACTGTTCTTCTAGAATCTTTTTGTGCATTGTTTTTGCACACATTCTTTATAAACATTCTGCCAAAAGTTTTTAGCATTACACTTTCAAGGGAGCTCCAGGAGTCCAAATCAGTGGGTTAAGTGAGGCACAGCTAAAGGGGAAATCAGGGATGCATTTAATATATACAGGAATGCACAAAGTCATTGCTAATATTACACTTAAAAGTTGATGCTGGGTAGTAACGGGGTTTGTTACAGGCATCTCCAAAATTCCAGAACAGAGTCCCAATAAAACCAGTTCAATTGGTTGGATACCATGCACCCCAACTCATCCTTCAAATTGCAAAACCTTCTCAACCTTAAGAATAACGTTACCTTGCCTGCTGTGGGAAAGCACAAAACGGAGCAGCAGCAACTTCTCTGCTCCACCCATACCCCCAGCACAGAAAGTCCTGAGGAGGGACCCTAAAACAACCAGAGTTGTTGATCCCCCTTCAGTTGCACTGGTACAACTGTTTACAAGGCCACACAAAGAAAAATGTTCAATTTAAAACCAGTTCAATTCCCTGAACCAGCATATCAGGCATCCCTACAAATAATTTACCAGTACAATTACATGATGATGCAAGAAACAAGAGCTGTGTCAGCTGTCAGGGTTGCCAAAAAGATGGCTCTTAAAACTGCATTCTCAGGAAAGATATAATGTGAATCACTGATACCCAGCAAGGTGTGTTCAGCTAGAGACAGTGGGACACAACAGTTCCACAAGCAGAGGACACCTCTGAAGGCGATGGGAACAGTGCTTTCTCCTCCTCAGCAGAGCAGCAGAAGCTGAGTGGGCAGTATCATGGAACAAGTCTATCTCCTATTTTCTATCTAAAAGCTTTGCCCAGGCATAGGTGTCTACCTTGAGACATCTGCAGTTCCTCTTTTCCCCTGTTGTTCATCCCCCTACACTGTAATGCCACGGGCATTGCACAAGTGTTTCTGAACAATCACAAGCTGCAGCCTGGAATGTTAAGAGAAACCAAAACCAAGCACAGTTTACATTAACAAACCAGACTATAATCTGCGATGATTCAATTTGTTTTTATAAGCAGCAGAGGCTGGAGCAACTAGAGGTATCTCCCCATGAGATGATCCTCACAAACTGAGCCACACTCACATGCTTTATTCTCATCTTCTACCCATTCTCTGTTCTCTGTATGGTAGGAAGAGGAAACAACCTTCTGCATGTGAGCTTTGCTGGGAAACCAAGACAGGACTAGCACATCAGCAAGCCCCAAATATCTTGCGCAGTTACAGACAGGTAAAGAGAACCTTTTTCTCCTCATTTTTATTTCTGAGGAGAAGGAAGCTGGTGACAGAGCAATGAAGGTTTCAGTTCAACTGTTGAAGGCAAAGTAGTGAACAAACTGTAGACTGAAACATTTTCATCCTTCCTAAATAAAATGGGAGTATAGGTAATCTGAAAATTGAAGTTCACTATATTGTTTGGTCACAGCCTAGAAAAATGAGGCATACTGTGTCAGATGAAAATCAAAAGCAAGTTTAGGCACACATGAGCACAAGCCATAGAACTCCAACTCTGTGGACTGAAAGGTCACAGAGGTGACAAATCCCTAACAACAATGGAGATGATGACAAAGGCAATGATGAAGAAAAGGAGAATGGTATTTTAACAATTTCGTAAACATGAAACAGCAAAACATTTTCCTGATCAAATTACCATGATTTAAGACAATGGCCACTGATTGCATGCAAAATGTAATTGCATTTGCATGCAAGTGTCAGAGCTATGACTCCAGTCAAACACAAGCTATCCAGATTAGATCAGAAGTAGTTTTAAAAGTTTGAGAACTGTGTCACCTTGATTGGGTTCTTCATAAGCAGAAAAATCCCAACTGTAAAAAACCTAACTTCCATGCAGGTAGAGGAATCCTGTAAATAAATCCCTTTAAAAATACCTTTGTTGCTGGAGAGTGTATTTAGGAAAACTGAACATCTCAGGAAGTATTGCAGTACTCATGGCATTAAATTGTTTATTCCTTATCAACACTGCTTTTAAACATAGAAGCTGAAAGATTGAGGGGCAATACAAATTATACAATTCCTCTAGTTCAGGGCACCAGTTCTCTAACAGGGCACATTATTGCAGGGCAGACACAACAGCTCTCCTTCCCATTGTCCATCTAATTCTTTTTTTCTTGGGGACGAAGGGGTTCTCACCCTGTTGCAGGGTGGCTCAGCTACTTGTGAAATGAGTATTTCACAGTTCTGAACTGATGCAAGGTACAGCTTGGTGCCAGTGGTACACTAACACCAATTTCAGTTTTCCTTAATTTGCCAACATGTAATTTGTGGAACTGCTACATAAGCAACTGCATTGCCCCTGAAGCAGAGGCAGCGCAATAACCAGAACAACCATCCCAAGGTAAACTGTCCTGGATTGTGAATCAAATCCCCAAGGAATCTCATGCCCCTGTGAGCCCCAGTTTAGAAGCAGCAGCACTTGGCACCCTGTCTGGTTGATTAATGCATACACCCACCTTAAGGGGAGCCTGAAGATATTGCTAAGGGTTTCATGAGTCCATCATGCTGATTGCTTAATGCAGACATCATCTTTCCTTACCAAGTAGATTTACATAGCAAATATGAAGTAAATAGCTAAAATTTCCCTGTGTCTAGAAAGGGGATTTACAAAAGAGCACACTGCTTAAAAGTAAAATCCAAACATACTAAGCAGCTGTGTTGCCTAGCAGTTTCAAGCTGTACCTGTGCTACTTGATACTGTATAGAAGGAAGACTGCTGTATTCCATCACTCATTTTCAGGGCATTAACAGTGAACTTTGATTTTTCTCTTTGCCAAGTGTGTGACACACATGGAAGTCCCAACAGCGCAAGGCTCAACCTAATTCAAAGGATCCACAGTGCTCAAAGGTATAAGAAAGAACCAAACAGTGATGCTGAAGCATCTTATCTGCAACAATTTTCCAGGTGCTCATGGAAGAGAAGAGTGACTTTCTTTTTAGGCTATATATATACCAAGCAGTCAATGAAGTATGACTCAGTGTTAGGGGAGGCTTTGTTGTTAAGCAGAAAAAAAGCAGAGGAAAAGCTAAGGGAATGGGATGATTCTCTAAACCATGGCAAAGACCACATTTTTCATGCTAGGAAAAAGTCCATAATCAGGTAGTTTGTTGCTCTGCACTATCACAGACCGCTGAGTTTCATACAGAACACTTGCTTTGTCTTTTCTTTAGTTTCATACTTTATTTTCTCTCTTCTCTTCGTACTTCTCCTGAGACTGTACTCTTCTCTTTGTAGGTCTCCAGAATTCCTGTTCTGCCTTATAGCCTTCTGCCATGTCAGTCCATATACAGATAGGATCAGTCAGGATCTGTCTGTGTAAGAAAAGTCCAGCTGTATCCCTTGTGTCTGGAGCCAGTCTCTGCACATTCTCTCTCGCTGCGAGGAAGGCTCACATGCAGTCTCCTCAGTGGCCCAAAATCGAGGAAGTGCACTCAGTGAAGTTAGCTTTAGAAAGTTAACTGTTGAACTCAAAGGTCTCATGAGACATCACCAAACTCCATTTTTTCCAAAACCTAATTTAAAATGTCTGCTCAAAAGAACAGAGGTATCAGTGACTTTGGGATGTGGGAAAAACACAGAGAGAAAGCAAGCCCCCAGCAAATTTTTCCTAGCTTCATCCTTAGACCAACAACATCTTTTTGCTTTCTTCTTCCAAAAAACAACAGCCCAAGACAAACATGTAACACATTTCAGTTACAGCACTGAAAGTCCTAAGCAACTAAAAATAAGTTTATGCAAGCTTTCTGACCTCACCTATAGCAAATCGTTCAGTTCACAGAACAATTCATATGCAGTTACTTGGATATGGGATTCGTTCTTAAAGTCCAAGTAACTCCCAAATTTCTGTGGGCTTGGATATAAGTGTTCTGCTGTATACAATACCTAGGCAAAGTATAGTATTAGCAGCAGGTAATCCTTCTTAATATAATATTTATTTTGAAGGGACTAGTCTTCATTAAAAGCAGCATTTTAGTATTCTGTAAAATTGTGTTTATTCTCTATCCTTAAAAATGCTAAATGCAATTTTGGAATTTTCTCAAAAACAGAACTGTAACAAAAAAGCAAAAAAAAAATTAGTAAATTATGTTTAGGTTACCCCCTCCTGAAAAAGCCTAGCAATAAGTATTTTTTATTCAAGACTAATTCTTATATTTAACACTACTGATAGTAATATATCAACACTATTTAAATGAGTTACCTGAGCTAGAAGAGGATTTGAATTCCAAGTTAACTTGGGATGAAATTATTCTTTGCCCCACAAAAACTGCTCACAATAAAATTAAGCCCCGAATCTTTCCTCCCTGCCAAAACCAAGCCTGACACTTCCCTACATTCCCTCCTCCTCCCGCAGTGTGAAGAATGTTAACAGTGCTTGTGTTCACAGTGACAAATATGGATGACAACCAAGGAAGCAATTACAATAAATGTCTTATCTGCCTCCACTAAAAACACATACTTCAGCTTCAAAACAATATGCCACTCAATTTGAGTAAACCCTACCTGACACAAAAATTACCAACGTTTGTCATGCCTGAACACATTTTTGGACTAAATTAAACAAGCAAGTATTGCCTTTATCAACTCCTCTAAAAGAAAAAGAACATTTAGCAGCTTAAAAAGCAAGTCCATGTAGTGTGTTCCTGTCACTTTTTCTTAAAGAAAGAGTTCTGGGCATTTATAAACTGTGAAAACTGGGGTTTTGTTTTGTTTTTAAAATGGCATCTAGATTTTTGGTGGATTTCACTGGCAGTTGTGTTTGCAGCTTTGAAGTCTCCTCCAGGTCTGTCATTTGGTAAGGCTGTTGATGGGTGCCTGGGGTGCTTTGTCCTCCGGGAGGCTACTTGCCTTTAATTCATCTCTGATTAGAAGCAATTTATGCATTTTCATCTGTTTTATGTAAAGATCAAAGGGATCATGGATCCCAATGTTGACCCTATTATAGGCAAAAGAGGCAGGCTGCACATTTTTGCTTGGTTTCACTTTAAGCCTCAAAGCACCCATTCAAACCAGTTCTTGATATATCTCTCACAAGCCAACATTTTATATGGGGACCGAGTAGTACCTATTCTCTTGCCCGTACATTCATACACGCTTTTATATTTATATAAAACAAAGCCGTACAGTGAAATTCCCATTTTCAAATCTCAAGGTAATCATTTGCCCAATGACAACAAAGAGATAACAGATTAAATTCAACATTGCCAGAACAATACTCCTTACTGGTCCCATTAATAAATTTGTGATACTTCATCTAATCACAAGCTGATTTAGCTGGCCCTAGTTCTTTAAAGGCTTTCCCAGGTTTTCTTCTGCCTTCAAGTTACAATAAAGAGACTGATTTTTACACAATTTCTATAGGCATTTTTCACAACAAAGACAACTTTTACATTTATTCCAATAAAATCAATATTCGATAGCCACTGATATTAATTACACTAATATTAGGATTGTTGCCATCAACACAAGAGCAAGAATACAGATGTCATTGAAACTTACCTTAAGTGAAAAGAATGATATAAGGAAGTTTTGGTTTATTGCTATTTTTTTAAGCAAATTCAGTACATATGCCAACGAACACACGGATACAGGAAACTTCCAGGATGTTGTCCCAAGCCAGCAAATACACATTTGTAAATGCAAATGTCTCTTCTTAATTCCAGTCAGTTTAACCAGACTGCTCCTTCATAAGGATTCCTTTTTCTCACTCATCATGTGCAGAACAGGGAGAAAATATTGTGAAGACCAGCAGACAGAAAGGGGAAAAGCCCACCAAATGCCCACTTTAGAGGAAGAGGCATAGCACTGAGTTCAGGAAGGCTTCCCATGTGGCAACATCAGGAGAACAAAGACTGCCATGGATGATTTGTCACCTTAAAGACAAAGAATTAGGATTGGACTTAGTCAGCAATATCCTGAAAAGGATGTTCCAAATGATGGACTCTCAGTAAATGGTGGTTTTTATCTTGAGAACAGTGGATCCTACCTCTCCAAATTTGCCAAGTGTTCGTAAAACCTACCATGGTCATTCTTTCACAAGAGTGACAGAGGAGCTGCATGAAGCAGCAGAGATGCAAGAGAACAGCATTAAAAGAACTAAACAGGAGCATTACAGCTTATTTCTTAACAGGATAACTCCTACAAGATGAGAATATTTAGAATTTATATGTTGGGAAATAGAAAAAAAAAATCCATTACGTTATAAAGGACTTTGCAGTTTTCTCCTTCAGGACTGGTTTTGCTCAACCCACCACCACATACCATTAAAAAACACAAAACCAAAACCCAAAAAAACCACAACACTTCTTGGAACTTCTTACCATTCTGTCTATGAAATCTGTGACACTTTCTTTGGATTAAAAAAAATAATTCTTAGATGCATGACAATCTTCTCATATTGGGAATGAGAATGTTCTGGGATTTGTTTCTTATTCCCAACCTCCAAAAGCCAGGCATGTGGCACCTAAGGTTGAGTACAAATAGGTACCTGGAAGAGAAGATCACGATGTCCATTACAAGGTAATGGCTACTTTTTCCTACTCTCCAACACTCTATAAACCTTTAAAAAAAATTTGTTAAAAATCTTGAAAGCCACAGTCCCGAGAGCAGACAGGCTGAAGTCTGAGCTTACACCATTAACACCACTGCACTAAACTAGATTTAGCTTTTATCAAACCTAAAGGACATGCAAGAAGAGGTATAATGCACCCTCCACACCCCGACAAAACACACAAAACAACTCCAGCTTACAGTACAATTTAAGAAATAATTATAGTAGAGAACCTCAGGCTGTCAATCCTGCAGATTGCGAAAAAATAATAATTAAGCTCTCCGAAAAAGCGTCTGAATTCAAGACTAAAGCAGCCATAAGGGAAAGCAACACCACCAACAAAGAAAATACAATTCAAAGAGCTCTTTAAATTTCAACAGGCGAGGAAACTTATGAGATACTTATGGTTGAACGTTCCAGCAGAAATGGAAAAGCTACACAAAGAAAAAATTCCACGCTGCTTCTAAAAGGCAAAAATTACCTTGAGAAAATAGGCAAACTTCCAAATTCATTCCTAGGGAGCAACAACCCTCTTCCTTTTTCAGGACTGACCTACCCCTTGCCTAGGGATCCCTTAAATTGTATTCAGAAACATGTAATCAAGTTTATAGGGTAAAGGAGTGGGGGAAAAAAAATTGCCCAAGGCCAAAAGGAAGGTTCTGTTTTGGGGAAAGGGAAGGCAGTGAACAGATGAAGGAACCCTACATTTTCTCTCAGAAAACTGTTAGTCACATGCAGAAAACCCCTTGTCTGATTTTTTTTTTATATAAATTCAGGGCCTTTTACTACTTAACAGAAATCAAGTAGAAAAACTAACATGGAATTTATTAAAATCTGAAAGGCTATTATTACTAGTCTACATGTAACAAACTGACATGGGGGAAAAAGGACATAGGAATTAATTATCTGCCTTTTTTTTCTAAAAATAATCACTTTATGCTCCTTTGAACCACTGAAGAGGTTTCCTTGGATTTTTCTCTGAGCTCTCAGACCAAAACATTTGACAAAAGGGGAAACAGGTGGCTTCACTGGAAATGGTTTATTCCTTAGGAGAAAGAAAATTTGCCTGCTAAAAGTAGTTGGCCTATTTCTCTTCTTGTGGAATCAAGTTCACTCCAAAAAACTTGTGGAAACATTTGGCATTCATATCATATAATTAAGTAGAAAATAACTTACCTAGCTAGTCTTAGACTTACGCAGTTTGTTTCCACATTGCCACAAGGTATCATCTAATGCTTGTGTTTATTTTAAATCTAAAGGTCAGTTTCAAAGATAGAATTGGTTTGCTCCATTGTTGTCATGACGTATGATGCATGTATGAGCACCTCTATAACATACAGCCTGACTAATTTTAGATGGAACCTTAATGAACTAAAACATTAATACCTCTAAAATAGCCTTCCTAAATACAGAATGCCTCCAGCATTGTAAACTTCAGATAGACCCGTGTGCCCATGAAAGCACCCTGGCCATCTGGCTTCCACTTAGACCAAGTTAGCTGCCATAGGGTAGTAAGGCTCTACAGAGGGACCTGGACAGGCTGGATTGATGAGCTGGGGCCAACTGCATGAGATTCAACAAGGCGAAGTGCCACGTGCTGTACTTGGGTCACAACAACCCCATGCAAAGCTACAGGCTTTGAATGGCTCAAGAGCTTTCTGGAGGAGTGTCATAGGCATATTGATCAACAGCCGGCTGAACATGAGCCAGCAGTGTGCCCAGGTGGCCAAGAAGGCCAATGGCATCCTGATACAATGGCTTGTATCAGGAGCAGTGTGGTCAGCAGGAGTAGGGAAGTGATCCTTCCCCTGTACTTCGTGCTGAGGAGACTGAACCTCAAGTACTGTGTTCAGGTTTGGGACCCTCACTACAAGAAGGACATCAAGATGCTTGAGTGCGTCCAGAGAAGGACTACAAAGCTGGTGAAGAGTTTAGAAGACTTAGAAGTCTTATGAGAGGCAGCTGAGGGAGCTGGGATTGTTTAGTCAAGAGAAAAGGAGATTGATGGGAGACCTCATCACTTTCTACACCTACCTAAAAGGTGGTTGCAGTGAGGTGGGGGTCGGAATCTTCTCCCTGGTAGCTAGCAACAGGACAAGGGAAAACGGTCTGAAGTTGCATCAGGGGAAGTTTAGGTTGGATATTAGGAAAAATTTCTTTCCCAAGAGGGTTGTCAGATACTGGAACAGGATGCCTAGGGAGGCAGTTGAGTCACTGTCTCTGAAGGTGTTTAAGAGTATTTGTTGTACTTGGTGATATGGTCTAGTGTGTACCTAGTAGGGCTGGATACAGTCAACGATCTTGAAGGTCTTTTCCAACTGAAACCATTCTATGATTCTAAGTGCTGATGACATGGCCAGTGCATCAGCAATTTGCCAGACCAAGCCCAGCTCAGTAACTCCTCTATCCAGCCCTTCAGCCCAGAATGTCATCACAGCAGGATTAAAACCATGAAAACCCTGCAGCTCCACCTTCAGGGAGAAAACCCTCTATCATGGCTTTAAACCTCAACCAATGTATTTGAATTCAGAGAAGGTGGCTCTGCAAGGAAGATGTTCAGAATGTCACTCAAAACTGCTGCACACTCATGGAAACCTCATGATCCTGGACATCAGAAAAACAGACACTTTTTTCATGTCACAATGGCCTCTCCAAAACAACAAATTCACAGATGAGAGATCTGTCTCCCTTCTCTGCCTTCCTGGTTGTGAGAATGGGTCAGAGTGGTTAGGACAGAAGCATCCCTCCCTAGACACCATTGTTCTAAAATGATGAGGTCAATACCACAATATATGAAACACTCAGCTGCAGAGCTGTGTCTGCAGACACTCTCATTCCCTCACGCTTTGCGAAAATTTGGTCTTTTATTTAAGACAGACATTTGCTTGTATGCTATTTAATACAGCTGCTTTTCTCAGCACCTGAAAAGTATTTCAGGTGGGTTTTTTTTCCACTATTCCATATGATAAAATATCATGTCAATACTGCAACAGGCTCCTTTCTGCTCTGCAGAAGTTTCAAGGATGTGGTTGGATTGATTTCCTCTCACACCAAGCCTAAGAAAACCATTTGGAAAAGCCAAAAGACAGCACTCCACTGCAGAGTGAGTGACATGGCACATTGCATCACCCAACAGTCTACAGATGTCACAGGGATTTGATCTGTGAATAATGTCACCATCACACTGGCATAAACCAAATACAAAACTTAGATGTTTTTACAGAGGGATGATCTGTTCTTGATTTTCTTGATTTCTCAGACAACTAATCAACTGTTTGGCATATTATACATCCACACATTCCAACACAAATGTAAATGTAATGGCAGATTTGTTTGTTGGAGATACACCACTCACTGTGATCCTAAGTCTATCCTGAACTACTGCAATAGCAAAACACATGCACACCATCGTAAAAAGTTTTTAGCCCAAAGAAATCAAAGAACTTTCCTGTATTTACCATGCGTTTCCTGGCAGTTCAGAACCCAGAGAGCAGATACACTGAAAGATTAATTAGGTTAGTGAGAGAGGTTCTCCTCCTCCTCTACTCTGCCCTGGTGAGACTACATCTGGAATATGGTGCCCAGTTCTGGTCCCCTCAGATCAATAAGGACAGGGAGCCACTTGAAAGACTCCAGCACAGGGCCACAAACATGATTAAGGGAGTAGAATATCTTCCTTACGAGAACAGGCTGAAAGAGCTGGGTCTCTATCTTGGAGAAGGAGACCTTATCAATTTCTATAAATAGGTAAATGGTGAGTGTCAGGAGGACCAAGCCAGGTTCTTCTAACTGATGGACAGCAATAGGGCAAGGGGCAACAGGTGCACGCTGTAGCATACGAGGTTCCATGTGAACATACAGAAAAGTCACAGAATCACAGAATTGTAGGGGTTGGAAGGGATCTCAAGAGATGATCGGGTCCAACCCTCCTGCCAAAGCAGCTCCCTAGCTCATACTGCACAGACAGGTGTCCAGACGAGTCTTGAATATCTCCAGAGAAGGAGACTCCACACCTCTCCAGGCAACCTATTCCAGGGCTCTGTCACCCTCACTGTGAAAAAGCTTTTCCGCATGTTGGTGTGGAACTTCCTGTGTTCTAACTTGCAGACATTGCCCCTTGTCCTGTCTCCACTAACCACTGAAAAGGGGCTGCCTAACTTGCCCTGCATCCAATGCTTAATATAGTTGTAAACACCAATTAGGTCTCCCCTTATCTTCTTTTCTCTAGACTGAACAGTCCCAGCTTATTCAGCCTTTCCACATAGGGGAGATACTCCAGGCCCTTAATCATCTTCGTAGCCCTTCTTTAGACTCTCTCAAGGAGATCCCTGTCCTTTTTACACCAGGGAGCCCAGAACTGGACACAGTAGTCCAGGTGGGGCCTGACCAGGGCAGAGTAGAGGGGGAGGATCATCTCCTTCGACCTGCTGGCCACATTCCTCCTGATGCACCCCAGGATCCCATTGGCCCTCTTAGCCACCAGTGCACACTGCTGGCTCATAGCCAACCTGTCATCCACCAAGACCCCCAGGTCCTTCTCCATAGTGCTCTTCTCCAGTAGGACATCAACCAGCCTATACTGAAACGAACAAAAAAACCATGGCACATTGGAACAGGCTGCCCAGAGAGGCTGTGGAGTCTCCCTCTCTGGAGGCATTCAAAACCCACCTGGATGCGTTCCTGTGTGATTTAGTCTGGGTGATCCTGCTCTGGCAGGGTGGCTGAACTAGATGATCTTTCGAGGTCCCTTCCAACCCCTGCCATTCTGCAATTCAGTGAGCTGAGAATGGAAAACAGGTATTTTCTTCTTGGGCAAACACTTGGCATACTTCCATCACTCGCTGGCCCCTACGCTTTAAGCTCACAAGAACACACCCAGCACTGTGCTAAGAGGCAAACTTGAGGGTTTGCTTATGTAAAAAGTTTAGCTTGGGTAATATTTCCAGCTCAAAGCGCTGATGTGTTCAAAGTGCTAGATCTGGTTAGAATACCAAAACAGAACAGGGGCAAGAACTAAATTGTTTCTATAAATTGCAACTGATAACCAAACCAGCATGTTACCCACACGTAAAAGAGTGAGTCATTCAGCTGATTCGACTGAAAAAGTAAAATTTACAAATTTCTCCCACTGATTCAGTAATTTCAGACAACAAATTAAGAATTACATCATGAATATAGGAAAATTTGAGTCTATTTTGCATACATTAACTTGAAAGCAAATTCCTTTAAAAGCAATTAATGAACACATGACAAAACCTGTATTTTTTTACTTTAATTAAAGATCTGTATTTTCAAATTATCTTTTTTCCCCTCTTCTGGTTTATGCAAGTAAAGATAACAATAGTTTTCAGTTTTATGAGGCTATACTGTCAGTTTTTCCACAGTCAGATATTTAATACATCACCAAATAAACCCATCAACAATTAAAACAGAAAACCTTGTTTCAGAAGGAAACGTGCAACTTTATGCAGCAGGCTTTTAGAAATAAAAACCAGTTTAAAAAAAAAAGAAAAAGCTTTTGTTCCCAAACATTTATGTCTTGGATTAATTTTTAAAGTCTTCTATAAATCTTCAACATTGTTCAGATATATTACATAAACATGAAATGTGGCAAAAGTCAACAAGTTAATTTATTGCAGTCTGTAATCAACAATCTATGCTGATCTTCAGAAAAGATAAACTAGAAACAGATGCTCATTCTGTGGAGGAGATAAAAGGAAATGGGAAACTCTGAAAGTGTTCCAGAAACGCAAATGCATACATCATTTGTGCTAAAGGCAACACCAAGATTCTCTCTTAAACGAAGCAATATATCAACATGTAAGAACAAGGAAATATTTTTCTGTCAGCAGAAAACACAGAAAGCATTGCCCGTGATGAGTAAGCGATCAGACTAAAACCAACATGGCAACAAGAATGACAAGAATTACTTAAAAATTTATTTTTGGTGTGCTCATGCGCCACAACATCTGCAGGTTGCAATCCAGAAGACATATGGAGAGTTCATGGCACTGCAGCTTGTCTGATTTTCTATGATCTACAAGCCACACACTATTATGTCATCCTCCTATTCCCAAACATCCCCATTAGGTTCTTCATTTTTCCCTCAAGTTTCCCCAAATGCCACATGCATTACACTCATTTACTTCTTCGTAGCCAGGACCTGCAATTCCCTTTTCTTTCTTCTCCTCTGCTACTACATGCTTCTCACACAAGCCAAGCATAAAGCAGCACAAAATGGCTGCTCCAGAGCAACACACTTTTTCAGGAAATCAGTGATTACATATTTAAAGATTGATATCAAAGGCCAAATTGGGGAAAAAAAATAAAAATCAAACAAGCAAACCTTGACCTCAGGTCAAAGCCTTTTCTTGAGGAGTCTGAGGAAGGGAACACTTATTTAGATGTCCTTAGATTTTCACTGAACACATACACTTTTGGACCTTCATGAGACCTCTACCTTAGCCATCAAATTGCCCAATTAGCTCAAAAAATGAGTGTGAAAACTGAGAGGCAGACTGTGTGATCAGTTGCCTCTTCAGGTTATCAAAGAAAAATGCTGTTCCCTTACTCAGCAGATTTTGCTTACAGGACTCAGGTGATGGAAAAAACAGGGGTGTGTGTGGGAATACCAGTGTTCTGAATATAAATGCACTCGTCTACCTGGAAACTATTGCTGCTACTATGAGCTAAGTGTTAACTACCTCAGTTCATAACGTGAAGATAGGAAAACTCTCAGCTATATTTCATGTTGAACATTAAAGGCTGAAAACCTTTAGGTAGTACTGCAGATGAATTGATTTCTACCCTAATCTCAAGACAAAGTTTCCATGACCAACAGAACTAGCATTTACTCACTCCAGAAGAGTAAATTTTTACAAAAAAACAGCTGGAAATCTATTTTCAGTACTTTCCAAATCAGCTTAATTAGCAAAATTCTGTATCTATTTATTTTTAGTTTTTATAAAACTATAAAACATATTCATTAAAAACACTCATTCTTCAAAACTCTTAAAGATCCACAGTTCATAGGGGAAGTCACTACCCCACGCGACCCTCAAAGTACATTATTACATTTCAACTGCCACTGCCTGAAGTAACTATGTAAATCCCTATTAGCATTTCACTTTTCAAAGCTACAGCACTTAGAAATTGGCATTGGGACCCTGAATTCAAACACTTTGTGGTTATGGCAAAACTCCACTGCACAGTAAGCATACGACTGGGCAATAAGTGCCATTCCCTGATTCATTTTCGAACAATTTAACATCTTAATAATCAAAAGGAATGTTATCCAAGCTCTGAGGAAAGATGTGTGGATGAGTGATAAGAAAAAGTAATGTATCTTCGGAGAAAAAGACTGAAGGGTAACTCATTGTTCCCAGAAAGAAAAGGTAAAAATTGCAATGCACCTCTCTCTACCTGGTGAAAGCCATACATACCTCAGGAATGTTTTCTGCACATTTTCTAAAATGTAAGAGAAAATGAGAACAAAACCTAATTATTAACACAAGGCAGCTGTAATGGGGGTCACAAAACCTAACATTTTGGACTGTATGGAAATGTCTTTCCCCAGAGGGATAAAGTTCCTTATACCCCATTTCTGCCACATCCAACCACAATGCTGACTCTGCTGGGCAGATCCACTTTTTCATCACTTAAACTTCATAGGAAAAGTGTGCCCCGGAGCTACAATTCTAAAAGGCAAACAATAACTCATTTCAGAGCTCTTGCTTAAGCATGGAGAGTGAATTCTAACATATTTCTCAAAAATCAGAAAGAAGTGGAACATATGGAAATGTTTGTCAAGCAAAACCTGGGAGAGGCCCAGGAACACTTGAAGGTGTCAACAGGCCTTGGAGGAACAAAAACATCTTAACTTTCTCCACATAGAGAACAGGAGAATAGCTGACACGCTGAGGAAAGTGCCTCAGTTCTCACCAAACTCATTTCTGCTCTCACGTTCCCAGGCACCAACTGCAGTTAAACAACAACAAAAAACCCTACAGCTTTTTTATGTGCCGATTCATCAAGATAGTTGTATCTTTTTTGCAGTATGATGAGTGCCTAATTACAATGATTCAAATCTCTTGTCACCTTCAGGCTAGACTACAGATAGCAATGGTTTTTAGCCAGAGCTGATAGTGAAAATGAACTTGACACAGCACGCAATGGTTTGTTAAGCATGATATAATATTAAAAACATCACTCCCCTTTTTAATCTAGCCAGGAGGAGGAAGAAATCACATGATTTTGAGTTCAAAGTTGCTAAATCCCTTCTTCAGCAGGGGAACATGCCTGTCTGATTACATTTTCAGGTTGAATGCATTTGTCACTATCACCTTTCTCCACATTCAGTCCTGTTTTGAGCCCTGTTGGCTTCAGACAGTTCTTTCTCCTCCTAATTTTGCTATAATTTCTCAGGAGTTCCTTGAACTTACTACTAATTTTTCTTCTTGGAAAACAGTTACACACAGGCTAGGCCCTGCAGTGCAGCTCGATGTTAATGCACTGCAGTCCTGGTCCCTTTTGCACTGCGATTTCCTCTACCAAAAAACTTCTCAAAGAGCATCTACTCTGCCCATGTGCCTTTTGCAAGTGGGCCTTATTTGCACTTCTATGACCTCAAATGCGGCAGGAGTTGACTGTGTGATATGCACCCTTGTTGTGCTGCTGCTTATTGCCAAGACTCACGCTTCAGCGTCCAGCCCCCAGAATGGCACTGCCTGCTAACCCACCGCAAAACGCATCCACACCCAGCAGGGAACTTGAGATACGAGGACAGAGAAACAAGCTTCCTCAGGGGTAGGAGTTTAGGAATTAAATCAGCTTAATACCTCAAATAGGTAGTCTGGATGACCCCCAGAGGTCCCTTCCAACCTCCGTCATTCTGTCATTTTAATACGGGTCTGTTACAAGGACAGCGATCTGCACTATCCCTTGAGACCAGATGACTTTGATGAGCCACACACGTGAGCACACACGCAAGGCTTAGGTGGGGAACTGTATACCATTTCAGAGCCTCAAAATACATTCAGCTTCTGTTGAAGCCAGGGAACAAACCCCTGAGGCTGTAATTCTCAGTCACTAGGGCTACACGTCCTGCCCAAGCCAGTCTAAAACTTTGGCATTTAGAAAACCATCTTGATACTCCCATATCCCAATGTTTTTGGTTCCTCAGGTTCTATTTCATGAGCATTAACATAATTATTCATCTAATCTCAAACCATTTGCTTGTCTTTCACATTTAGATTCTTAAGGAAAAAAAAAAAGACATTGCTAACAGGCAAAACTGGAGATGCTTAAAATGCTTTAAATGGAAAGCTGCAATTATACCTAATCAGGTATTTTTATGTCTCTTAAAATATTTACGTTTTTAAATGAAAAGGTTAAATGTTTTTTAAATGGGTGATATTATATATATATAACCAAAATTTACACAGACAAAACTTGCAATAGCACAGGAGAAAACATATCAAAGAAACTGGCCATGGTACAGTTAATATGAATAATATCAGAACTACCTGTATTATTGCCAACCCAGCATGTGTAACTTCACTACATATGACTGCTAAATTGATAAAACTATCAAAGATAAACAAACATAGATACGAATGTTCTCTACACAAACAGTTGCTCTTTACATACTGAGGAATAAAACTATCAAAGATAAACAAACATAGATACGAATGTTCTCTACACAAACAGTTGCTCTTTACATACTGAGGAATCTTTTTAGCCACAGTGACTAAGAAATAAAAAGAGGGCCTAGCTGAATAGCAATGCTATGGTACAGGCAAAATTGCACATTTTGTTGCAAGGTCCCAGGTTACTGAAAATTCAGTGCAATTCTTGGCTGTTTTGCCCAACCTGTGTTTCAAAATAAATAGTTGATTTTTTTTTTTTAAAATGGATTTCTAAACAGCTTCTGCCAGAAAAGCGCTTTCCAATCTTGGGGGAAAGATATTATAGGCACCCTGAAAGTGTCATGAAATACGAGGAAACAGCAATAAGCAAGAGTGACCAACTTTTCTAACAGGCTTAGAGTTACCTGATGAAATCACTACAACACAGAAGCATTTTGAAGCTTGCTTTTCTTTCAGGACACACATTAATTTAATTTCTTCTTTTAAAACCTTAAAAAAAGTGTAGCTTACCATTTGTGTTGTGTGTATGATTTGTGATCCAACAGGTGTAGACAAAACATGAACAAGCTTTTGAAAATAAAGAATGGGCTTATGTTAAACTGTTTAACATGAGGATGAAACCTGTCCTGACTGATTTTTAAATAAAACAGAGTTAAATTCATACCACTGACATTAAGCATAATGGAACAATAACTATTTATGGTTTCTCTGTGAATTCCAGTAGTAAAACTCTGGATGTGGTCACAGAAATTATAAATCTGCATTTGTTATCTGGAAAACAAAATAATTATAGTAATTTCATGCTATTAAAAGCAATTGTCTTTAATTACCTTAATATGTTACTTCATTGTTTGAAAAGACAGGATGTCAGTGTGAATAGCATTGGTTTGGCAGCCCCAAATTATCAACCACCATTAAAATGGTGCATGTTCTCCCTATTCCCTTCCCCAAAAAGAGGGCCTGAGCTCTCACAGAAGCTTAACTTTCTACCTTAGTATCACACAATAAAAAAATTTAAATTAATTGGACGGTTTCAAAAATTCCAAGTGGTGTGTTCATAACTTTTAAAGTTTATCCTTTGCATCACACATATCTTATAATTATTAATCATTTCACAGTTTGACCCACTCTTTCTAGCAACCCGTGTCTCATTTGACTTCAATTTACACCAAATATAACCAGCAATATAATGGAACTTACAGTACCACGCAAACAACCTGTTACTTGATAATAATCCTGCAGATGTCTGTGTAAGGATGTCCTTACAGCACCAGCCAATCACTGCCAAATTTCTTGCTTTTACAGTGTTTAAAAAGAAAGAAAAAAACAACAACCAAAAACCCAACCACAAACCAACCAAAACTAACAGCAACAACAACAACAACAAAAAAATCAATTGTGGCAATGACACGGTTACTGCTGTGAGTATATTATAGGTCAGCTTTTGGCATGAAAATAAAACTTATGTCCTTTTGTGATAGTAAGACTGCAACATTTAATTAGATATTTTGACTCCTAGATATAAAGCTGGGTATCAACAACTGGTTGAAATCTACCACCTTGTGTTTGTAATTCCATGTATTCTGAAAAAATTTTAATCATTTACAAATTTTGGTGTATGACTTTAACCACAAAGATTATTTACTTTTTTTTTTAAACAGTTGACCTTGTTTAAAAATTCAGTGTTTCTGAACAATTTGGAAAGATCTCTCAAATAAAACCTGTGACTGACCAGTCTAGTTAGTCCCAACATTTCACTCCTTCCATTGCCTTAGCTGTAAAAGATAGCATTTCATTAACTTGTCCACTCACATTTAATCTTCCACATTGGCAGTGCAAGACAAAACCCATAAATGGCTTCAGCAGGCAGAAGTTAAGTAATTCCTGTATTTTACACACGCCATTATTTTTTAAAAGTCTTTTTTATATGTCTGATATAATATTAGGGGCCTTCTCACTTTTATCTGTGAATTTCTTTGCCCAAAACCTTTGCCTGAGTTAGGCTTGCTCAAATTAAAGTCACGGCTGCTGTTACATTTCTTTGTGATGCTTCTTTTTCATCCACCTTCATACGTTAAGGGAAGCAGCAATATTTTCACCATTATCATTAGTCCTTTACTTTCAAGCAGAAGACCAACAGCCTAATCTTCACACTAATCCATGAAACAGATGACAATTAATATATACATGAGAAAAAGATGCAGAATGTTCATTCTCCCACTTCCTTGCCCCATTCAGCAAACACCACATTTCCTTTCATGATAATAACATTGATTTGATCCCAGCAAAGAGATCTTTGAAAAAATAACGTAGAAGTAAATGTAGAATAACTAACTTGCGTGGCCTCAATTACAAAGTGACACTTACTGCACAGTTCATCCATGACTAGGGAGTTTTATAATTCCCCACGTGCCATGTGGTGGGAAAAAACCCAAATCAAAGAGCAGCACTGTCACAGGTACGCTGCTCCTGCAGCTCTATGCATCATCTGCACTCTCACATCCTTGAATTCCGAGTGACTGATAACCTCAGCACAACACGCTTTAAAAGCCAACCAATGCCAAAGACAGCATTTGTTCTGACATGATAGGCAGCATATTTTCTAGGCCACTTTTTAAAGAATGTTGAAGCACTTGCACACTGTGTGCAATTTCATGATCATGGCAGTTCACAGAAGTTCAGCTGTGCACTAGAATTGAACGTGTTGCCCAATGCCACCAATCGGATTCAGAAAACAAGCATGAGAGCCGTGCAGTTCATTTACCAAGTCACGTACTGAATAGGGATACAACTTGGTGTCTCGTAAAGCAGAGACTGAAAAACTCACTTGGGGGTTTCCTAATAGCACAAATAAATAATTCTACCCAGGAAAAAAACAAACTCTTAGCAAAAGACAGCAGGTGATAAACAGCATCACTGACAGGTGCCAAAGAGATCTTTATGGAATCTATATATTCAATTTGCCTTTCAACAAATTGTGAAGTTAACAAGTTATTCTGAAATCAAATAGTCCCCTGAGGAATAAGATCTGCTTGCTGCCTAAACATTTAGTCAAATTAAACCACCACCCAATGCCACTGTTTCATTATCTGAATTTTGTATTCTAACAAAAGAAAAGCACCCTCTTACAAGTTTTCCAGTAACAGACTTACACTGAATTCCACATGAAGAGACCTTTGCAGCCACCTGAAAGAGTCATGAAGTTAACAGCACTAGCACAGTGCCAGCAGAGTGGCCAGTGCATATTCTGAGCTTTCACATGAATTCTGTCACAAGCTGCATGTCATTCACTAACATAATTAAGAATTTTGTTTCTATTTGAATGGATTAATTATATTTACAGAAGATCTCTTTCAATATCTAAAATTACCAACACTTAAAACACAGAATTACTTCCTCACATGTCATGAGGTATATAGATGGTCACGAGGAGGAGCCATTCCTCTGCTTTGTGTGAGAACCTCACTTTGTGAGATCATGGAAAAGCTCCTCCTAGAAGCTATGTCAAGGCACATGGATGACAGGGAGGTGATCAGAGACGTGGCTTCACAAAGGACAAATCATGCCTGGCAAATCTGGTGGCTTTCTCTGATATGCATGACTGCACTGGTGGACAAGGAAAGAGCAACTGATGGCATCTGCCTTGACTTCTCTAAGGTCTTTTGACAGACCCACACACCATCTTTGCCTCTAAACCATTTGATGGATAAGAAATTGGTTGGATGGCCACATCCAAGAAGTTATAGTCCACCACTCAGTATCTCAAAGGAGATCAGTAAGTAACAAGTGGTATCCCCAGGTGAACATATTTTGGGACCAGTATTGCTCAACATCTTCATTGATGACACAGTGGGCTTGAGCGCACCCTCAGAATGTCTGCAGATGACACCAAGCTGAGTGGTGCAGTTGATAGGTCTGAGGGGAGGGATGCCATTCAGAGAGACCTTAACAGGCTTGAGAAGCAGGCTAACCTCATGAAGTTTGAGTGCAAGACCTTGCACTCACGTCAGGGCAATCACCAGAATCACTAACAGACTGGGAAGAAGATGGATTGAGAGCTGACTTAGGGATATTGGTAGATGAAAAAATCAGGTATGACCAAGCAATGTGTCCAGAAAGCCAACTGTATTCCAGACTGCATAAAAAGAAGCATGGCCAGCAGGTCAAGGGAGGAGATCCTGCTCCACTCTGAGCAGACTTTGAATACTGCATCCAGCTTTGTGGACTTCAGCACAAGAAAGATGTGGACCTGTTGGCTGGCTCCAGAGAAGAGCCACAAAAAAGACTGGAGCAATAGAACAGCTCTCCTACTGAGAGAGCTGGGGTTTTTTAGCCTGGAGAACCTAACTGGAGCCTTTAATACTTAAAGTGAGCTTACAAGAAAAACAAAGAGAGACTTTTTACACAAGGGCCTGTAATGACAAGACAAAGGGCAATGGTTTTAATCTGAGAGAAGATAGATTTAGATTAGAAGGAAGAAAATCTTTACCATGAGGGGTGAGACACTGGAACAGGTTGCCTGGAGAAGCTGTGGATATCTCATCCTCAAAGTGTTCAGGGGAGGCTGGATGGGGCTTTGAGCAACCTGATCTAAAGGAAGATGTGCCCCCCGCCGGCTTCCTCTCAGCAGGAGGGTTGGACTAGATGATCTTCAAAAGATAACTTCCAACCCAAACCATTCTATGATAAGAGCAGTAGACAACTCATTACAAATCACTGTATTTATATTCACTGCATCTGGTCAAGTTATCAAAACAAAAACTGTCAAAACAATAGATTGAGAAAGATCTACTTAAAATACACAGCTCAGATAAGAAGGCATGGGAAGAGCTTTGTACAACTGCACATTAAGCTTTATATTTGCTTCTGTTTTCTTTATACTGTGATTTAAAGAACAGTCAGTTAATATAACCATTATCAAATGAGTCCATGTAGATCTATACTTCTAATGCATTTTACAAGCCTTCTATTGCATAAGGAAGCTGGGCTCAATGTTTACAAAATCACCCAAGTGTTATCCAGCAATGAAGATCATTGTTTAAAAGTGCATGTCTGTCCCAAAATTATACAACAAGATGGCATTGTTATCTTGATGTAGATATTCTTGCCTTTAAAAAGGTGCATTCACGTTCCTCAGCCTGGATACAATGACAACTACACCTCCACAACAGCATCTTGCCCTACTTGATCAGAAGTTTGGGTGCAACTGAGACCAGCAGGTGGCCAACAGTACTACCTGGTGACTGTTGGCCAACAGTACTACAACTGAGTTCCCAGCACTGATAGCAGATCTTACAGTTGGGCTGTGATAATCCACTAGCTTTTATTAAAGAAATCAACGACATTAATTCATCAAGAACTGAGCCTAGCATTGCAGTTAAACCAATGATACTGTTACTTAATTTTCACTAATTTCTGTCCCACGTATCTATGTCATACAAACAGGTTAACATGTGCACGATATACATGTATGCCTGTAGTCATAGTCCTGGCGTCCACAGGATGACAAAACCATGCTGTTCTTTTAATTCTCTCAGCAGTTTTAAGTCTTTACATCACATTCCTCCCCTACCTCCCCCCCATCTGACTTGCCAGGCCAGTCACATTGGTTGGGTTTCACATGCAACTGGCCTGCTATTGTTAAAAAACCCACTTCTCATGACATTCTAAGCAGGTGTGAAATATCACAAAATATACAACAACCTGTCTACATCAGTCAAAAGTGCTAACAGGGAAAACACTACAGTTGGGAAAACCCTACTATTTCTCTAAACACTGCAGTTGTCAATTTTCCAACAGAAACATACCACTCTTGCCCTTGCTCTGCCAAATACTGAGATTACTTAATCATATATTAAGAAATATATTCATGCTAGATATTTTGTAAACCTTTTAGAAATACTCTTCTGCTTTTTTCCCAGAATCTTGAGCTGAGGACTCACTCGGGAAATAGCTTTGGTGTATAGCATATTATAGGTTATATAAACATAAAACATTTTGTAGCACTTTGAGTTAAGTTTACTTATGGGTTTGACAAATTAGCTAGACCAGAATTGTATAAATATGTCATTAAATCCCACTTTGCATTCAAATATTACCTGTCTCTTAACAGTGCATTCATCCTGCTTTGGTGCTTTATATGTTTACAAAGATACTCTAAAGTTTTCTGTTAAGAGAAAAATTGCATAGAATGGGAATAACTTCTGTGGTAACTTTAGGATCTTATAACTTGTAAATTAGCAATGAAAGAGCTGAGAAGTCTTTGGGAGCATATTTGAAGTATTAATGAAAGAGTCAGATTACAAAAAGCCATAGTGGGAGTCTTATATGAGGAAGCTTTAAAGTTAGTTGCAATGTATTAAAAAACAACATTCAAATAAATTATTTTTCACTGCAGTATGCCAAGTTTTTGGAGATAGAATTAAAATTGGGCTTTCATTTTAGACCAAGTAAAGCATAATATTAGACTGTAATATTGCATATACTAGTGAGATCCAAATGCCCACGGTGTTGCAAGAGAACATTTTCCCTCAAGCATTTGAAATATAATGCTTCTTTAATATTCTCTGTTGGATATTGTTAGAATGGAATTTCAAATATTTCCTGCAATTTGAGTTAAAGATTACTGAATAATGCTGAGCAGCAAAAAATTTTTGAAGCGTACATCTAAAGCTGGCATAGTAGCTTAATGTCCTGTTGTTTCTTGCTTTAGCAAAATTAATTTCTACAGTCTTCAACCATGAATTCAAGCACCACCTGGAGATACAAACCCATAATTTAACTGTGGTGTATTTCTAGCTCCCTTGACTAATACGCTGAGGCTAGACCCTGGAAGTCAGACAGCTATAAAAGGAAAAGGCCATTTCATAGCAATACTTTATATTCTCCTAAGTCAGACAGCAGGCAACTTGAAAAACAGTATCTGGCCCATTACTGTAAATAAATGGGATTACAGTCATGAAATAGATGTACGTGGTTTTGCCTATATTAAAAGTATATATTCTACTCTATAGTCGAGAGTAACACTTTTCTAATAGGACTCAAAATATTCAAAAGGCTTTTATCCAATTAAGATTGAATCCTTTTACCATACTTGTGTTAGTGCATCACCATGGTTACTCAATACAGGTAAGGGTAGGCTGCAAATTAACCCGAACAGACGTAGTTGTACCATTCTAGAAAGAAATAAGAAAAAGACTATAATCGTGATTCTGTTTGCTCGATTACCTCATGAAGATGCCTCCTTCACCTCAAGATGCAGGTAACTCTCTTTTCCATAATCTACATCCACAATGTAAGTGGCCGTGCTCCCAATTTTGTGCCACGGTTCCCTTATCATTCATACTGAATACACGCAGACTCACTCCTTGGTTCTCTCCAACAGGAAGCCTGCTAACTCCCCTCAAAATGGCTTGGAACACTGCTTCAGACAGTATGACTACAATGAGTTCAAAGTAACTCCTCAACGCCACCCCAGCCAGATAAGGCAACTCTAAATGCCTTCATGGCACGCCCATAAGTTTTAAACATTGATCCTCAGGCCCATGCTGTGAGAAAATCATTCTCAAGGGTTCCAAAAAACCAACAAAAATACACATATGCATGTTTCAGAGCTGCAGGAAACTCAAAAGTTACATACCATGGGTATGGCCAATAGAGTCCACACAGATGGTGCCCCAGGCTTAAGTTTTAATTAAGAGGCAGAGACAATTTAGCCTTACAGTGTGCAACTGACAACATGAATCTATGGAGCAGCAGAAAAACTTCCATAAGAAAACAAAGCATTAAGTCTACTTTGAACTGAAAAATTCATGTTTTAGAAATTGCATTTCACATATGAATCATGTCACCAAGATAAAAATTTATCAGTATCTGCTTTCTGTAAAGAGCTAGTTTTTGTTACAGTTTTTTTTTTTTTTTAAGTCGACATCACAGGAGATTATTTTCCCTCCCCAGATATTTCTATTGATATTTTCTTTAAAACATTGTTCAATGGTTGGGGAAAAAGGGAGAAAAGTTCAATCTGTATAGTAGCAGCAATTAAAAAATTAGCTCTGTGAAATACAGAAACAAAGATAAATTGATATCATAAACCAAGCTGAAATATTTTAAGCAAATTGTGAACATAATTCATAAAAAAACAATGAGAACAGCACTTAATTATGCCACAGACTTGGCATGGAAAAGCATCCATCAGTCAGTCTGACATGGAAAGGATGGCTAAAGGAAGCAGACAGATACACCTCACTTCTAAAAACATAGAAAATAATCATAATGGCTTGTAAGATTCTGTGATTCTGTAATTTCTTAATTTCTTGTATTAAAAGTTGCTACTTGATTATCAGGTAATGAACAAGTGAAAAATACATTTAAGAGGAAAAAGCAAACATTTCTTTTCAGTGGAAGCTGTTTTGCCACTTGACCAAATGATTACTTCATTTTTAAAAAAAATTACAAGGACATCAGCTTAATGTCTAAGTGCAGTTTATTGCTGTTTTGGTTTTTTTTTAAATTGTTAAAATGAGCTAACTTACAATTACAAGGTTTGATTTTGTAGAATTTGAATTGTTACACAGGTAGTTTATTCTTTAGAATACCAACCTGCCTCTTCTGATGGGGATTAAAATACATCACTTTTACTGTGTTCTATAAAACAAGAGGAACTGGTGAAGCTATTGCACAATACCAAGATAATTTGTAGTCGTTCATAAAAAAAAAGCAGATTTTCAATTATTTATATGCCTTCAGCTAATGCATTAACCTCCTAGCTTTACTGAACAGGAACATATTAAAACAGGCTGGTACAATCTTCATTGAAATTCCTCAAAAAGAAGTTCTGCAACAATTTCATAACGCTCCAAAAATCAAATGAAAAGAAGTAATGTACCATTTCCAGTGATCATTGCAAAGGTGACATTCTTTTTATATGAATCTCTAATCTGGCATCCTTCTTGTTGCATTTTAATTGAGAATTCACATTTCCCCAATTACTTTATTACTCTTACACAGGCTGCATAGAAGAGTATCTTGAGAGGTACTTCAATGCAAATGCTTCAAATAATTGAATCCATGACATCCAGATTTTCATCACGAATGTATACTCAGGTTCTATGATCATCTGGAAGCTCGCTTAGATTAACAGGTGGACAGGAAATACAAGAAGCACTTTGTCACTCATGCTACTCTCCTATTTACAATGGATGCTTTTACCTCTACCACCTCAGTTCGCCTGTCATAGGAAGAAACACCTAATTCACTCAGAAGTTACAAGTCATTCCTCTGCACATTGATATTAGCAAGTAGAAAATCCACACATCACAAAGTGTCTGTTCAACCAAGGAGAGGGCAGATTTGTGTTGAGGTAAAAGAGAATACAGTAAGGCTACTTCTCATACACCAGGAACACAATTCTTCTGTTCTTTCTGTAATAATTCGGAGATCAACTTTGTTGAATTTACAACTAATGTACTGAAGTCTTTGTGTGTGTGTGTATGCATTTCATTTCTTTTGGTTTTTTTTTTTAACAGGCATTGTCTATACCCTGTACATCCTCCAAAAATAGTTCTCAGAAGGTAAATAATGATAGATCTTCCAGAATCTGTTTTGTCTACAGTGGGGTTGGGAATAGCAAGCTATTGTTCTGCCACAACATCTAGTCAGTGATGGAGCCATCCAACATCTGAACCGACCTCCAGGCTACTAGCATCAGACCAACTGCTTCAGATCTACCCACGCACAGACAGCAAAGGAGGCCTTAACCGTTAGTGTTCCCTGACAAATGCACAATACCTGTTTGCACTATTAACCTACTTAGAAATAAGAAACAAAAAAAGAACATTCTGGTCACAATTTTTATTAAGATTTGACTCAAAGATTACCAATTCATATTACAAGCAAGCTATACATCATTTGTGTCTCTTCACAGTCAATATGCACGTGAATACACGGTGTTTTATAGCATCGTATCTATCTACTAAAAACATACTGAAGGTGATCCACATCAATTAAGAAATTATTAGTTACCTCTAATTATAAAAAAACCCACAACTAGACTATTGAGAAGTAAAAATGAAGCCATAGGATAAAATTAAAACAGTTCCATAAAAGGCAAAGTTTCTCCTTAAGAGTAAATTTTCTGAACCACAGCAAAAACGACATCAGGGTTATAAACAGAATTTCTAGATACATGAGTTTCTCCACACTATTTAGTACCTATGCTGTTTCACATAACTGGCATTTAGAAATGAACAGTGAAAAATTTGGTTTGGACACTAGCACTAGGAATACAAAAAATAAATAATGTATAAAAATAGACACTCTTGACAAAAAGGTATTTTCATTTCTGAGACCAAGATATTAACTGTTCTTGCTTATATTTAAGTCTTTATCTTTTTTTAATTATTACTGGTTTCTCAAATATTTTTAAAAATAGCTTTTGATCCTCTTAATCCCATTTTAGTACATTTTAGTGCTTTATTTTATTTCTGAAAAATCCCTTATTATTTCTGTTCCTTTGCATCAGAACTCAGAAGCAGCTGCCAAAGCTATTCCCACTCTATTATTATTACTAGCACTGAAACTGGCCATTACGTATTTTTTTTAACATAGTCTTAAACATTTTAAACATTAATTACATCACACAGACATAGCCATGAGAGACGTTTTTGTAGTAAAAATTGTAAGCAAATACATAAAAGAAACTGCATTACACATGGAGATAACAAGCATATTCACAAATAGTTACAATTTATTAAAAACTAAAAAATAAATGTAAAAACTTACCTAAAAAAATTCATCAATTTCTATAGATGGCATTGAAGAAAAAGAAAATCCCATCCAAAATACAGTTAAAGAACACAGCCAGCTGTTAACAGAGAATAATTCATTTTAAAATATTAAAAAAAAAGAGAATTCTGGCAGACTACCCTTCAAAACTACGAGCTGCCTTCCTTGAAAAATAACACTTAATCCCCACAAAATGGAGATTAAACATCTTAAGTATTAAGCATGTTGTTTAGTTACACCAATTCCCAAGTAATTCAACACCTTTTGAGTGGAAAAACTGTAAAAAGTATTTCAAGCATTAGCCAAGAGCCCAATCCACATGCACACTAAATTTCCATTACTGCTTTTGCACATAACGTGGTTCATGCAGCTCTGTGGCTTAAAGTGCTATACAAATCCCACATACTAATAAAACATGGGCAAAGCAGTAAGGAAAACTTACACCACCGCTGTATTGGCAACAGAAGATGCAAAAGTGGTAAGAAAAAAAATGAGATAATAACAAACTGGAGGAAATCCAAAGACTGTGACAAAACTGACAGGAAAACTGGCATTCAATTTAGAGTGAAAATATCCTAAACTTTGTAAAGGTGGTAAGATTAATAAATCTAAAGAAGTCAAATAGGCCACGCTTCTTGTAGATGAAGAGCATATTTGGAAGCCTGGGCTGCAAAAATGTGAACACTGTATGTTAACAGGTTTCTACAGTGACAACAATCTGAAGACAGCGGCATGATTGCACAGCATGAGAAATACCAAGGAGAACCAACACTTCCTACACCACCAGAACAAATTCTATCCAAAATTTAAGAAAAACCCTAATAAACACCGGTAAAAGGAGTTGCAAAAACCAGATAGGAAGGCAAAAGCATCTCCAATTTATTTTCATGTATCTGCATTTTGATTGGGAGATATTGAAGTGTAACAAGTAGAAGTTAAGCCAATTTAAAAAGGAAGTTGTCTAATTGTTAAGTTTTGCTAACCTTAAAAATTACACCACATTCATAAAAGGTGACACTTTAAGGCATTTTTAATTCAGTCAGCAAAAAAGGCAGCGCAATGCTGTTAAAACAATTTAACCATCTCAGACTAAATACACTGGGAAGAAGTTTAAAATAAACTAACATTTCTGACAAAAGTATTTATGCCATGGCTTTGTACCATATTCACTATGAATTGCTTTCGACACCAGACACGTTGCCATCTTCAACAACAAATAATTCAAGGAGCACATGCCTGGGCAAAAAATGAGCGAGAATGAAAACAGAGCCTTACCTACAGAAGAAAGTTGGATTACCTTAGCTGAAATCCACTAACTATATACAGTCTGCTATATTGGCACACAGACATCAGTTTACAGCATGCTAACACTGCTTTAGCTGAAAATTGATAAGGAATCAATTTAAACTGAACCAATTATGCTGAGTGGAATTTACCTTACGCAGGTCCACATCAGGTTTTCTGTACATTTAAGTAAACTTAAGTAGCATTAAGTAAGTCTGTACAACATTTGAATGTGAACAAGGTTAGTCACTAGGGGTTAAGCATTTTAGGACACCCTGAAATAACATGACTGGAAAACAAGCTCCCTTCTACTTACTAAGCTTCTATGCATTTCACTGCAAAGCCAGACCTCAGCTTTGCTTGCAGCTATTTGGCTTTCAAATTCATCCCCAGACGAGAACTTGGGTACAATCTTCATTCATATTCAAAATGTACGGTTATTAACTGAGATAAATCAGTATAGTTTGACACTTAAAATAAACTAAGTACGACCGTATCTTTCCAACTCTGACACTGCCGTTTTCTGTACTGCAGAAGCTGTCAGAGGTTTAGCTAAAGACTTGTTCGAGACACAGAAGGCTTTGCAGTGTGGCATGCACGATTAGCAACCAGACTGCTAAAATGAGGCAGCTTTGCACGACAAGCATAAATATTTACATTTAGACTCACCGTCCCCAGTTAGCAACTTGTTACTTCGGAGAACCGCAGAGGAAATTGTGTAAGCATACACTTTGTTTAGGGTTTGTTTGGGTTTTTTAATACAATCAACTATAAAGACTAGAGTAAGATATAAAATTAATCCTGCAGAAAAATATTCAGAGAAGTGAGACTTCACTAAAGACTTAACTAACTTACAGAAGTTGTTCAAAAGGCTGTCAGGATCCGAGGAAACAATCAACTATGTTAAAGAGTAACAGCACAGTGGAGGAGTTAGTGGAGTTTGTGGGTTTATTTCTGCCAGTATCAGCTTCTCTTTAGGCACAGACCGACATTACTTGAGTCAACAATCCAAAATACAACTAAATTAGCAGCTTTATTTTTGTACAGCAGGTCACTGGTTTAGTCACACGCCAAAACAGCACAGGGAAGCTCCTGGCAAGCAAATAAAAGGAAACGGCCAGGCACAAGCTCACGGGACTCTAAAGCGCGGGGATAACTAGGCACCGTCCTCGGAAGGAAGGGGTCACAGGCCGCAGGGAGCGGGGAAGCGAGGAAGGACACCCGGAGCCTGCAGGGCGACCGGAGGCAACGCCCGAGGCCAGCGGTGCCGGGCACCCGGGACGCGCCGGTGCCCACAGCCAGCTTCCCCGGAGGAGACAGGTCCTGAAGGAAACGAGGGAAAGAGGCTGCGGCGTGGAAGGAGCGAGGGGAAAGCCCTGCCCGCCCTCACGGCGCCCGGGCCAGGGCCTGAGGAGAGGAGCGCGCGGCCTGCCCCGCGCCGCCCCCCCGCCCCGCCCGGCTCGCTGAGACCACGGGCGCGCGCCGCCGACTGGGTGATCGCGGGGGGGGGGGAGGGGGGAGTACGGGAGATCTCCCGGAAACGGCCCGACCCGCCGAGACGCCCACCCCAGGGAAGGGAATGGCACGGCTCAGCCGCGCACCCGAACCCACCGAGCGCTCCGAAGAGACGGCGGGGCGGGAAGGGGAGCAGGGGGCAGAGCGCTGCCGCCGCCAGTACCGAGGTGCCGGCCGCGCCGCTCCCGTGCCCCCCGTCACCTAGCAACCACAGAAGCACGGCCACCCGCGCACGCGCAGCAGCCACGCGTTCTCGCGACGCAATACGTACCCGGCCGGCGTCTCTCCTCGCGCGCATGCGCTTCTCCATCCGCTGCTGAGTAACGTGCGCTACACCCGCCCTCCCCCCGGTGCATGCGCAAGCAGAAACGCCCCCACCGCTGCAACTCCCCCGGCTTTTATCTCCTGCCTGCGCGTGCGCAACGACGGGTGCTGCCTGCTGCCCCCTAGCGGCTCCTAGCAGAGAGCCGCCGCTCTGCGCCGCAATGAATGGGGTGAGGGGGGCGGCGGGCAACCGCTGCCACGAGCCAATCGCGTCCGGGGGCGAGGCGCGCGTGCCCGGCGGCACGCTGGGAGCTGTAGTTCCCAGAGAGCCCTAAGCCGCGCGCGGCGCGGGAGCCGCGACTACAGTCCCCAGGCGGCCGCGCGGGGCCCATAGGCCCGCCCCCCGCCGCGGTACCTTAGCGCAGCGCTGTCGCCACTCCAGTCCCGCTCTAGAGGTGACCTCGAGGCTGCCGGACTTGCTGCTCCTCTTAGCCATGGTCGGTACCGCTCCCCGAGGTGGTGGGCCTTCCTTTAGGTGGTGGTTGGAGCGGGGTGACGCTCTGGCTGGGGCGGTTGGGGCAGGGGGCTCCTGTCAGGCGGAGGTGGCCGCGAAATGGCGCCGGTTCTACTCGCGCACACGCACACGTCCGCCCCCGTCTCCTCGCCGGGCGGCCCCTGCAGCCGGCCTGCTCGCGGCGCCTCCGCCAGGCCCCGGGGGGTGACTTGAAGGTGCTTCTGACACCCGGGAGGAAACAGGCCCGGCGGCGGCCCGGGGCTCGCCTCCGCCCTCACAGGGGCCGCGCCGCTGTGACCTTCCTCCAGCCCAGACTTGGGGGGTCGGCCCCTGCCATGTCGGCCCAGCGTCGCCTCTGCTTCGTCTTTACTAGCATGCGGGGGAGGCCAGGTCGTGGTCCTGCTGGCGTCAGCCGAGCCAGCCTCCCTGGGCTGCTGCTGGCCCTTCGGCGGATTAACCGTGCCTTTTTCTAAAGCCGGTGCCGTTTTCTAAAGCCGGCGCTTTTCCGGGGCCCCTGGTTGGCGACGTGGCCTTTGAGAAGGCTGAGATGCTTGCTTCTTAATTCTTTGGGGTAGTAAAGGTTCTGGGTGCAGCTCTGTGTTAGCTCGGAGGGAAGTGCCAGTGAAATGTGCTCTCGTTTCATGCCTGTTTGCTGTCAGAAATCCAGCTTTTTGTGTAGGTTATCCTAATTGTCAAGGAGTCTTCCTAGTGCTGCCTTGAGGTTACACGGGTGGGCTGGAGTTCTTTGATTTTCTGTGGCATAAATGCATACGCAAACTTGTGCAGAGACCCTGCTCTCTCTCCTTTATAACAATGGAAAGTCTCCGTGGTTTTGGGGACTTTATATCCTGCTATTCAAACCTTTTCTTTCAGTACTTTGCTGTATAAAAGATGCTTATGTGCTCTGGAATGTGGCTTATTATTTCAGCTATATGCTAAAAAACGCTGAAATCTGTAAATCCTATCTAAACTCTCCTATCTCTGTTCAAAGTAAGGAATGTCAGGAGTGACCACAAGGCAGCAAGTTTTCGTTTGTATTTGAGCTTTGAAAACATGGGCTGCTGTGAACTTGCTTTTTTCCAGGAAAACTGCTACTTGAAAGTCACTTTGACATTCAAACTTTTAAGAACATCACTAGTTTTATCTTATTTTTTTACTATTCTAATTAAAACTTGTGCCCAATGCCAAATGCTTAAACTTCTGAAACAAAATCATGTGTCTATTGATGCAACTGCTATAAGCTAAATGAAATGGAAAAAGTTTTTAAGGGCACCTGGTCTCAAGGTCATTTCTTCAGGAAAGAATTCCTTTGGAATTCAGCCTATGAACTGTCACATTGCTGGGGTTGCTGAAGTGCACAACTGTCTTGCTAATACCTTCTACCACTTTTCCAAATGTGTTTATTGTCACTGAATCCCTACTTTAAAGAGAGAAGAGCAAAGGGAAAGTTTGCTAGGCAGACTTTAGACTTTTGAGGAGATACAGGTTAATTTAGTGCTTAAAGCCTGCTTGCCAAGCAAGGTAGGATACCTTAGTTGGCATTAATACTTGGGAATAGTGTTAGGCTAATGATATTTAATAAACAATCAAGCTTATCAGCAATAATCTTTATAGAGGTCTTTTATCACTGTAATTAGTAATGCAAAGTCCATCACCTGTGTAAACAGGATATTGGTTTCTGTCATTCCTACATTTGCTAGATTGTGAGTTATTTAGTGTTACTCTTTGACTTACCTTTGTAATCTCAGTTTTGCAGTGTAGTACTGTTTTCATGGATGGCACTAATATTTTATGACTGCTCATATCAGCAGTAATTGCAGAGATAATCGAGGCACCAAGTTCTAAAGCCAAGTTGTGTGTTAGGGGAAGGTATTAAATCCACAGTTTCCTCACTTGATGCTGAAAGCTTTACTTCTGTCTGTGATAATTTTGGGGCAGGAGGTTGTGGAATCATACACATTTGCTAAAGCTGAGGGAGAAGGGTGCCTGGGAATGCGATGTTCCAGGTTCTCATTTTGCTTTCAGCTTCATTATCTTTACTAATGTTTCAGTTTCTTAAAGCATTTTAACTATGCCTTGTGTGTGTAAAGTGGGGATGGCTTTGAAACGGTTTAGTTCAGTTAGATTTGGTTTAGTTTATCCTCTAGTCCTTGTATACCTGAAAGTGAGTAAAGGTCACCTCTGCAGTTACCACAGTGTGAAAGTATTCTTATCAAAGTCCAGGGTAGGAGCCAAATCAGGGATTAAAGTGTCTGAATGTGAATGTGTGGAACCTACAGCTCCCACCTCCAGGAGTAGCCACAGATGCTCAGTAATACCAATCTTTACAAGTGATGTAAGGTTTCTAGGGAGAGTTAACTATATTTTATAAGAAGCAGAACATTTTGAAGTCCATCTTCTGGAATTAAGAGAAAGCATGAGTATTTCTTTGATACTGATTGCTCACAGTTGGTGCAGTGGTAGGGGAGGTCGGGGGAAGTTTGTGTGTGAATCCAATGCACTGAAGCCTTGAATAAACAAGTGGGCACTACTCCTCACCTTATTTTAGAGCTTGTATTTCTTCTTCCTCCAGTCCAAAATGAGGGGAGAACAGGAAGGATGGTAGTAACCAAACATTTTTTTTTGAGAAGGTGAAGCTGAGTCATGACAGAAGGATATTTTTAACAAGGCTAAATGTTAAGTTTGTCTCAGTAAAAAAAAAAACCCAAAACAAAACCTCTTGCCATTTTATCTTCCACTTATTCCCTCTCCAGTTGTTTTGCTAAATATTCACCGTAATGGTAGTAGACAGCTGGGCCTTTTTTATGTTCTAATCAGATTAGCATATAAAGTGCATATAGTGGAAGAAAATTCTCATTTCCTTCTTCTTGTGACACTGCTTTAAAGATTGGTGCACAGGTTGCAAAGTAGAAAGCCTAACTTCTTAATATCTGTGTTCCATTCACATTTATTCAGAAATGAATTCACAATTCATTTCAGACACCATATAATTCAAAGAAAAGGTGTTCTGCTGTTATCTGAGTTCTGGAGGAGTGTGCTTAGTGTGGGATCCCTTTTTATTTGCTGCTGATATGGGATTTTGCTAGGCCAAGGTTTTGCAGCACAGTACTTACTTTTCTAACTAATATGATTAGCTGCCTTAAAAGAGTGTTCATTATTCCCTGTATGTAAATAAAATGCAGGTTCTCCTTAAACATGCTGAGAAGTTGGCTTTAAAATCTGATACACAACCTAATCTGTGCCGTCCATCATTGTTAAGACTTTGTGATACATTTGGATGGTATAAATTCCCTATTCAAGAATAGTGTACCAAAACTAATTCTGAGATTTAAAACAGTATCAATTATCTGCACTCCTTTCCCCTCCTCGTGGAGTACTGACAATATTTGAGGGACAAGATTTGCAGTAGGACAGTTTCAAAAGGAAGTAAGGCAGTTCAACGCTGTAACTGGTAGCCATTTACCCAAATATTTAAAGAATCATTTCCATAATGAAGGCAAAGTCGTGTTGAGGTCTAAGTCTCTGAGTTCAGTAGTTATACTGCATCACTTATGCTCTCGTTTCATCTAGTATGCCATAGCATGGGATAGGTGGCCTCATTTTTATAATTATCTCATGCTAGCTTGATACAGCTGGGCTTGGCTGGTCACTTCTGGAGAGAGAATACACTCAAACCCCAAAGTGGTTTTCCTATAAATATCAATTACAGGAATGTTGGTCGGAAAGGATCTCTAGAGGTCATCCAGTCTGACTTCCTTCTTACTAGGAGTCTGGAGGTTGCCCAGTCCAGCCTGAAAGCAAGGCTTTTCCCCCTGCTAAATCGGGTCATCTGGGTCCTGAAAACTGCCAAGGGTGAAGGTTGCCTAGGTTCTGTGGGTACCCTGTTTCAGTGCAGCAGTGCCACCCTAATCACAAATTTTTCTCTTAATTTGTAGCTGCTGTCCTGTGTTCTAACATCTGCTGCTGCTGAGAAGTGTTTGGCAGTGTTATCTTTGTAACCTTCCTCAAAGTAGTAGTTGGCTTCTGTTAGATCACCCCTTATCCTATACTTTTCCAGACTGCCCAGCTCCCTCAGATTCATCTTACAGGACATGAACTCTGGGCCTCAGCTATCTCAGTGATGTTTCCCTTCAGTTTTTCAACGTCCATTTAAAACTCAGTTTCCCAGAACTGGCCTCGGCAACCACCAGCATTAAGCTAAATGCCTGCCTTTGTTCTGCAGGCTACGCTTTCCCTAATGTAACCCAGTATGCAATTAAATTGCTTCAGACATAATTGAATGTGGAAGATGTCTTGTCCATAATTCAAATTACCATCTTTTAATTATTTGAAAAAGTGGGCATGGGATTCCAGCAGGCTGGTTGGAGTCTGCTTGTTTCTGTCCTAGCACAGTGCCCCAACCCTGTTCCCTCTAGGGGAAAAAGGGATATGCAAAAGCCAGACTTACACAGCGCTGGGCCAGGAATGTGCTTTGGCATGTTTCACCTTTTCAACATCAGATAACCTCTGGAGTTCCCCAAGTCCTGGTTCTGCTTAACAAAAATGACTTTTGCCATAGGATAAGCCATCCTGCTTCCCCACCCCCTCCCCTACCCCAAACACCATTTGCAATGCTACAGTGTGTTTTCCCAGCCTTTTAGAGTTTTGGGTCAGTTTGACAATGGCTGGTTGTGTTACAGATGTGTCTGTATTTGTCCATAATGTAGCTTTTGTCTGTGGATTTGTTAAATTCCCATGTAACAGTTTAGTGAGGCAGTAGATTCCTTGGTTTCTGGCATTCTCTAAATCTGGTTGCAAGTAAGTGTTCAAAATGCTCAGTGGAAACAGCCCTGGAAATTGAAAGAATCTGAAAGCTGGTGAAGTGTGGCAGCTTGGAAAACTTCTGTGGTAAGTTTGAAGTATAAATGGGTAATCTAACAGTGTTGTAACACCTTATGCTAAAAAGGCAGCATTGTTAAAAAGAATACAAACATTTTTCTAATGGATTGACATTCCTGGCATTTTGGAAGCTTTTCCAAATTCTTAAGGATGTTTTTGCAAGAGTGATCTATTTCTGTAAAAGGCAGTAGAGAAATGGCTGGTGTTTCTAGCAGAATAGAAGTGTGATCCCAGGACCTGGCCCTGATCCATATTTAGGCATGTGCTTTCATCCAGGTTAAATAATCATAAACTTCTTTCTCTAGTTAATTTTTACCACTCTCACATGATGTTATCCTGGGCTGTGTAACTGTGGGTAAGTCTCTGCAACTTTCTTGCAGGGTGAACCTATCAGAGTCCTGGTGACCGGAGCTGCCGGGCAGATTGCTTACTCGCTCCTCTACAGCATCGCCAAGGGAGATGTCTTTGGCAAGGATCAGGTAACTAACGCTGGATTACCAGTTGTCTCTGCTGCACAGTAATGAATAAGCTAGTGTCTGAACTTGTTTTCTGTAGAGACTCAGAATGATTTACCAACATGCAATAATTTATTCTTTAAACTGAGTCCTGCCGTATTGTGCAAGGTTTCAGTTGTTGGTCATATTGAAGATTTTCAGTCTCCTGTGAATGGGTTTTTAGTCTTGGACAAGATAGCAATTTCTAGCACATGAGACAAAAACATTTTGAAAACAGATTACCTGCAACTTGCACTAAACCATTTGTTTCTTTACAGCCTCTTGTTCTTGTGCTGCTGGATATCAGCCCCATGATGACTGTATTGGAAGGGGTGGTGATGGAGCTGCAAGACTGTGCTCTACCGCTGCTGAGAGGTGGCCAAAAGAAATTTTACTTACAAGATGTTCTAGTATGGCTGTTGAATTTATGTGTTCCTGTAGCTGGCAGGACACTGATCAGAAACAAAAACTAGATGATCCTTTCTTGGGTTTATATTTTGTGGAAGATAATTTTATTTAACTTCAGTTGTAATCTAGGAAGCATGTCATCGAATTAGTTTTCTATATGCAATTGAGAACGCAGATACCTGGGTTTTGGTTTATATTATCTAATCCTGGGTTGCCAGCATGCACAACAAGTTGTCTGATACTTGTGCATTTATCCGTTGTGTTCTGGTCTGGTGGTAAAATAACATTGAATCTTTAGATACATTTAAATGCCTTCACAAAATATAAAAAAAAGGCTTTAGAAATAGCTTCTGCATAAAGGCACAAGTTGAAAAATCCCTCAAGTAATGTACACAAGTTAAGTTCTGATAAATCTGAACAAGCAAAATTAAGGGAGCCAATAGATAATACTGCAATTATTGCAGTACTTTAAAAATGTCACTACTAACTTTGTTACAAATAAGACTTTCTTAAGTTTGCATTGTTAAAGGGAGAGTAAAACTTAAAATGTATAAAGACTTGCCACTAAGAATTTTTCTTGTAGAAGTGGCAAACAGCTTGTATGTAATATGAGTACCTCACACATGTGCGCATAGGTGTTCTGAGAGCACCATGTGAAAGGTATCTTCTGACATACAAATTGTGAAAACGGAAGAGAAATCTGTCTGAAGCTTTTGGCAAATATTTGCATATAAATACTTGCCAGGAAAGAGTTTCTAATCTGTGAAGTTAGGGCCAAATGACTATACATGTGTTTTTGGAAGGGAGCGGTGGTGGTGTCAGATCAGACTATATACTATTTATGAACTAAATAATATTCCTGTTGACACTTTGCCATGAGTATTTATCTTACTGTTGTTTTTTCCCCTCTCATTACATTTTTTCAGAGGTCATTCCAACAGACAAGGAGGAAGTTGCATTCAAAGACCTTGATATTGCAATTCTGGTTGGCTCCATGCCAAGGAAAGAGGGAATGGAGAGGAAGGATTTACTCAAAGCCAATGTGAAAATTTTCAAGTCTCAGGGTGCAGCCTTGGACAAGTATGCCAAAAAGACTGTTAAGGTGAATACAGAAGCTGAATTGAAACAGTTAACTCCCTGAGTGATGTTATGTAGAGCTCTAAATCATTGTAGAATGATATTGTGCAAACAGTAGCCTATTCATTGCAGGCATTCCTTTCCTTAAGCCCTGGAAAATACACCACAGTCATCGTTACATGTATGTTAAGTAGGTAGATGATTTAGAACTTAATTTGTTTGGAGAAAAAGCTAAGTCTTAAATTACATTGCTGTAATACACATGTACTCTGAACTGGTTACCAGCAGTTCTTAAAAAAAAAACCCACCACAACCCCAGAAAACCCCACCAAAAACCTATATATAAGAAAAGCAGTCTTCTCATTATCTCTCTTGTTGGAGAGAATGAAATTATCTACATGCAGCTGCCTACTTCATATCCATCTGTGGCTTTACCATAATGACCCTGAACTTCAGCATCAATATGGAATTAGAGTTGCACAAAAAAGTAGGCTTTCTTTAGGTTGTTTGCATCTGGGTCTTTGGAACACTGGAAGCTTTTAATTGTTCTCTCTCAGATTCCTTCAGCACAGTTAATGGGATCATGTGGCTGCTCTCCTACTGCTCTTAATCTCAGACCCAGACACCGACTGTGCTTTGTAACAGACTTTTTAATGTCTACTTCCTCTGCTGATGAACTTCCTACTGCTTCTAAAGACTTGTTTGCTTCTTTATACAGTTGGAATAGAAACTATCAATATAACTATTGCAGAGTAATGGAAAATTTACTGAACTCACTTTCAAAAGGGGAAATACAAAGGGGGGTTTGCGGATTAGCTTGTGTGATTGAGAGTATATGGAACTTGACATTAATCATTTGAGGCACATTAGTAGATGAAGGATGAATAAAAATCAGTTTTCCTTAGTAATAAATTGATCTAAGTTCAGGCAGTATTTTACTTCTGACTGCCTATGAACATTGAGATAAGTAACTGTTCTAGCTTTCTTAATTATAAAGCAATTATATAAAGCAGTGGCAGGCAATCTAGCAGCTGTTTAAAAGGTGATGGTGAATTCATTGTGGGCTAACGTGTGCATGTATCGTGCTTTCCCTGTATCTGGTAGCTTAGGGTTTGAAGCCAGGCTGTGGGTCAGTGTGCAGATAGATCTCCCTAGAAATCTTACCTTCTTTCACGTTTGAATGTCAAATTTTATAAAGAATATACTTAACTAGAAAATACGTTTCTGTGCAGTTATAAAAGACACAGTGACCGTGAACAAATGCACATTAAAAATCCTGTTGAAAACAACTAAGAGATTTAGAAAACACATTTTTTGATAGTTTCTTTTGTAGGCAAAGTCGTGCATTTCACGAGAGTGAGCGTCTTTTGCAGAAGCAGCTTCTTCATCTTTTCTACATTTCCCCTTCCCCTCTGTCGTTTTTAGGTTGTGGTAGTTGGGAATCCAGCAAATACTAACTGCCTGATTGCATCTAAGTCAGCCCCATCCATACCAAAGGAAAACTTCAGCTGCTTAACTCGTTTGGATCACAACAGAGCTAAATCTCAGGTAAAAAGGGCCTGTTCAAAGTAGAGTGCTTTCTGTTGTCTCTGCTGAAGACAGACAGTGCAATGCTTTCAAAGAAGCCTGTGAATTGAGAAGCTGGAGTTAATACAGTGGTTGTCTTTAATTTCCAATTAGATTGCTCTGAAACTTGGTGTGACTGCTAATGATGTGAAGAATGTCATCATCTGGGGCAACCACTCCTCCACTCAGTATCCAGATGTTAACCATGCGAAGGTAAATGTGAAAGGAAAGGAAGTTGGAGTTTATGAAGCTATAAAAGATGACAGCTGGCTGAAGGGAGACTTTATCCTGGTAAGAGCCTGTTGTTTGTTTTGGGTTTTTTTAACTGGTTATACTGTGCTTCTGCTTTCTCCTGACCTCAGGAGACCACCTGTAATTGTAAACTATGGAAATGACTGAGTGAAGCAGCTCTAATTCACTAGAATAGGTCATCCTCAGATAGCTTGTCTTTATCAGTTACTTGCGTTTGAAAAATGTAAGGCATTATGAAATGAGAAAAAGCCACTTGGAGCGCTGAAATGGATCAAAAAATTTATTGATCTAGGTTAGGTGCAACATCTGGCACACAAGCACTGCTGACAGTTCACTATGGTGACTTTTTTGAGCTTTCTAGATGAAATAGGATGATCTTCTGTTTGCTGTTCCCTGCCCACCAAAAGAAGCCCAGCAGCCCTTCCCGTGCATGCGCATACACATGCACTCACACACTTCCCAAATCTAAATCCATGGCCTCAGCAGCAGCATTTCTGAAAAGTAATCTGAAAAATTTAGAAATAGAAATATAGTAAAACAAGTTAACAGTATTAATTGATCAGAAGCACAGGCTACCTAAATGCAATGTAAAGCAAAACAGGATTACTAAAGCCCCTGATGAACAAGGCTCCAAGTAGCTGTACTTCGCTTGGTATTGCAGAGTTACTGGCATGGTGACAGCCAGGTGCTGTATCCTAGCCAAAGCACATTTACTTTGGGACTGTGGGTGTGTTTTGTCATACGTCTGTGCTCTGTCCTGGCTTGGCTTTGGATACAGCTTATTCCAGTTCACGCTTGTTGCTACAGGATAAATGATTGTATGCTGGCAACCAAAGTTCATGAGCCAGAGTGAAAGCAGAAGCCTGTCCTTGACCTTGATCCTGCTGCTATCTTACATGGCCAAGGCAGGGTACTGGTTTGGCTTTCTAGGTACATTGTAGTGCTGGTCTATAGTAGAATGCTTTGCCTAAGATAAGGAGGTTTCATAATTCTTGCTTTCTAGACTGGGGTCTGGTTAGCCTAGAGCCTTACCAAAAATTTTAAAAGAAAAGAGACAAAAAAACAAAGTTTAAGAAGCTATTCTAATTCTAAGAAGTGCAATTCTTAAGTACAAAATTTCTACATGTAAACCTGAGTATAGGGAGGTAGGTTCAACTATCTTCAGGTATTAATTTTATGCGTTACATATTGTAGGATTGAGACCAGCAAGTAGTTTGTGTTGGTATTCAGCAAAAAAATAATTCCCAGTATTACACTGAGACGCCTGTTACATACCTGAAATCTCTTGGTGGTAAAAAGCTTGAAACATCTGGTTGGTATGAGAGAAGCTATGGTGGACTGGGGACTGTAGAGAAGGACCAAATAAAGGAGCTAGTCTCTGAAATATTCCATTATGTTCTTGTCATGGAAAACTCTTCTAAATTGTATTTCTGGATTGTATGCTGTGTTTACTTGGTGACAGAACTGTATCTAGACTGATGAAATTAAATGATGTTTGTAAGGCAGTCTTTTTGCAGGGTGTTTACTAACAGCATTTAGACCAAGCCATGATTCTGTTGCTTTACAATTTAGTGGTTTTTCTTAATTGCAGACTGTTCAGCAACGTGGAGCAGCCGTGATTAAGGCTAGGAAGCTGTCCAGTGCAATGTCAGCTGCCAAAGCTATCTGTGATCATGTGAGGGACATTTGGTTTGGCACTCCAGCGGTAAGATGTTGCTCTTGAGTAAGTGCTCGTTTGTGTAATGCTTTGATTACATGCCACTGTCTTTGACCTCAAGTGTCACTTCTCTTTTTTTTCTGCAACAGTGTGTCATAGGATTTGCAGTATATGGGAATTTTGCTTGCTTCTAGCAGCAAACCAAATACTTATCCCTTATTTTTCTCTTTTCAGGGGGAGTTTGTTTCCATGGGAGTCATTTCTGATGGCAATTCTTACGGTGTTCCTGAAGACTTGTTATATTCATTCCCTGTTGTGATCAAGGTAACTAGATCTTCTGCAAGACCTAGCTAAACTGCCATGTGAGCTCATTTACAGCAGTGCTTCTAGCAAAGGACCGCAGTTGCTGGGACCTGGGGATGTTAGCAGTTTTTCACAGAGGGGACCATTGTTAGCCATTTTGTAGTAGTTGTCAAATAGATACTGACAGACAAGTAGAATCTGACGTGATGAGGTGGTGCTGGTTGTACTCTTCATCTGGAAACAAAATTCACTTCTGCCTGATGTGTCTTTTAAGGCTGTAAACCCTGATTGACTGTAAAGGAAACTACAGCTTAAGACAGACTGAAGCTTGTTCTTATATGGAGGGCCTTTTTTTGTTTGTTTTTGAACAGGACAAGACCTGGAAGTTTGTTGAGGGTCTTCCCATTAATGATTTTTCTCGTGAGAAGATGGATCTGACTGCGAAGGAGTTAACTGAAGAGAAGGAGACTGCTGTGGAATTCCTCTCCAGTGCATGACTAGGTGATAAGGAAATAAAACATCATTTAAGAGTGGAAGAATCTAAAAGTCGTCTTTAAGTCTGCTACCAAACACTATTACTGTATTCAAGTCAACTGTCTGTGGCAATTGTGCATTTTGAAGTTCATATGCTTACTGGTACTGTTGTGCCTATTGAGTCACTAGCACAAAGATACTAAAGAAGTAAAGCTAGTTTGTTGACCAAACTTTGTTCAATACTAGTTGCTTTCAATGTATGATACAGAACAATTGTTTGCCTCAGCCTTGGCTTCTAACGCACAATCTGAATTTTGATTAGAATTTGGCACTATTGGAACCCCATCTTAGGCCATGATCACTTCAGCATCCTATGGCTCAACTGAAAATGAAACTAGAATGCCAGTAGTTCTCCTTGAACCAGTAGTTCGTTGACTCAAGCCTGTCACCGGACAGACTGCAAGTGTTTACTGTTCACTCTGATTACGCTTACAATGTTTGTCAATAGAAATATTAAAAGATGCTTAATCACATAATGGCTAAGAGTAGTCTGTTCTAGGTCTTTATTTGTATGTCTTTGTTATGTCGCTGGCATCACTGGATAGCACAACACCAAAAACCCTGAAGGCCTATTTTAAAACATTGATGGAAACTCATTCCAAGAAGCTTTATTGATGACTACCACTTCATTCCAACCCCTACAATTCTGTGATTGGTCTTTCCCAGGCAGAACTGCTTTATAGCACCATCAGACAGCAAGCCTGAAGGCAGATCTGTACTCCAGTGCTACAGTTCAAAAGCAGTGTTGGTACTGTAGCTCAGTATTAATTTGATTGTAGCTTCAAAGCCTCTTGTCCCAGGAGACAAGTCTCACTTCATTAAGACCAAGTGAAGTTCATAACTTGCTGGGGAATTTTCCTAGTGCAGCCTACAACCTCTTCAACTTCAGGAAGCTATTTCAGAATCATTGTACTGTAATTATTCATTTGCAAACACGCAGGTGAATGTTGTAACTCTCTTCTAGATTCCTGCTTTGTCTGCTACCACTGTAGCCTCCTTCTGTAGTCTTAAAGGATTTAGACTAGGGTGGTTGTTCTAGGAATTTCTTAGACATATGACCTGCCATTTGTTTTCTAAGCACCTTAAATCTTTCCCACCCCTATCACAGAGTGCAAACTCTCATGATAACAGGATTTTTCAAAAACACAATGTCAGTGCTAAGTTACTGTCTGCCCTGTTCCAATATGTTTCTACCTTGTACTAAAGTAAATTGGGTATGTCATAACTGGAGCCATCTCATTTCCCTTTGATTGGTTGCCATTAAATGAGGATTCAAGAAGTAGAACTGCTTTGAGAAAAGAAGCTTAAATTGAATTTTAAACAAATTAACAGTTTCTTTGAGGATTTATCAGCTTGACTCTAAAATAAATCATCAAATCTCGATAAGCATATCCTTAAAATAAGTCAGCTGTCGTGATGTTACTGTAGCTATTGGGTGCAGGGAGAGTGATGCACTAAAGTCCTGCAGCACAGGCCTGCTGGAGCAGGGTACAGTAAGAGAATGCCCTGAATGTTTATGAAGCAGCTGTTTGAAGAACCGGTGTGCTCTTGCAGTCTTAGGAATAGACAAAAACTATGTAGGTTGTATTTTTTTCTTGGTTTGTGGTTGGGGGTGGTTTTTCTCATTTCTCTGAACTTTCTGGAGTTCAGCCATGGAGAAATGATTAGAAGAAAATTTCATACATCTGTCTTTTTACAACAGTTTGGGAACTTCTTCAGAAATTGGGGAGGTTAAGGAAAGCTGCCAACATGATGGCTGCCTTCTGGTGCTCCATACAAAAATCTCATCGCACCACAAGCCTGGGGCTCAAAGGATTTCATTCCAGTAATTACCATGCTACAGCTTATCTTAAAATAATGTGTTATACAGTGAATGTTACAAGAGATAGCTACAGTGTGTGCTGCTACTCAGTTTAAGAAGGCTACGGGCTAAGTAAAGAGTACAAACATGTGCCTGAAAGCCATAAATAAGATATGATAAATCCTGCTGGTGTGCAGTACATTTTGCACCATATGTACAGAAACATCACAATGTAGGGAAGAAGCTTTTGACAAAATAAATCGGGAAGATCTGGCTTTTCAGGGGGTTTTGGTGTTTGTTTTTAAGCAGCCTTCTCCAGGAGACAACTCACTTGTGAAGTGATGCTTAAAACGCTTGGTATATCTGAACGATTGTGTAAATAACCTTAGTACTTGATAGACTAACTCATGATATGTTTAACTCCTTGAGTTAACACTTGAGTCTACATTTGATTCCTCTCATATTGCGAGTTGCAAGCACTGTTTGTATTTCCTCCAGTCTTCTGTGAAGCAATTCAAGAGGAAATCTCCCATCTGCTCATTGACTGCATGCTTAACTTGTACACCACTACATACAAACTCATTTTAGCAAGTGGTGGGTATTCTTTGCGTTCATGTCTCTGAACTGTTCTGCTTTCTCCAGTTTTTATATTCCTGGGAGATGCCTTCCTGCTGTGACTAGCTGTACTCTGTACAGCCTGCACTGGTTTTGCAGAGGGCTTTGCTCTTGGTTGGCGGCGTATGAAAATGTGCACATGAAAGTAGAAGGAGTAGCCATCTGCTTTTCCTTCTGCCTTCTGGACTGTTAGTTTTCTACTACAAGAGGAAGCTTGCACATTGCTACTCTAATTATTAAGTGCTTTGCTCTTTACTGAGATGCTTCTATTCTGTGATTATTTTTATTTTTTTGAGTGTTTGTGGCCTGGAGGACATGATGTACTCTTTGTCAATGACTGCCTCCCAGGAGGGCACAGAGAAAGCAGAGCCGGGCTCAGTGGCACATAGTGGAAGGTCAAGAGGCGACAGACACCCGCTGGAACACCAGAAACCGATTTACCAAATCTAAGGGTGGTCCATCTCTGAAGCAACCAGAGAGGATGTGGAAGCTCCATCCTTGGACCTGGCTCTGAGCAGCCAGTTACAGGTCAGCCCTGTCTTAAGCCAAAGTTTGAAGTGAGTGACTTCTGACCTACAAAGGTGCTGATGAGTATATTCACACCAACTGCATCTTCTAAACAACTTAAAATACCTAAGTATCAAAAGTAACTCTTGAGTTAGTGGTCAGCCTATTTTCAGTACATGCTCTCTGTGCAGGAAGGAATGTCATGTCCACTTTTTATTCACTGATTACTTCCCTTAGAGAACAAGCATGAGGACAGCATCTCCCTGGTGAGTACAGTACATAGAAGCATCCTTTGAGAAACAATTTGAATTGTTTAAGTCAAAGCTGGTCACCTTCTGGTAGGTTTTAGATGCGTCGGCAGAAAGGCTCCCAGGGAAGACTGGAAACTTCAGCCTCACTGATGTGCTTTGTCATGGAACACCTGGAAAATGTGGATCCCAAATCCTCCCTTCGTGCCAATGAAAGCTGTACAAGGCAGGCTGCTGAGCTGATCTCTGCTTTCTTGACAGTTTTCCTGTTCCAGCAAGAATTCTTACGAGAGAGAGAAGAAATAAAGCCTTTCCCCAAATGAACAGAAGATTGATTCCAAGTTTGTCTCACATTGTTCTCCCACTGCAGCTATTCCTGCTATTTTTTACGGTGACTGCAGGTGAAGCTGAAAGCTCTAGCTCTTAGAAATGAACCTAAATCAACATGATGCCAGTGCTCACCACAGTTTCGCACCCAGAGTGTATTTATAACCCATCATGTCATATCAAATTAATAGGATTTGAATCACACTTTGCACAAGGGAATGCAGGAGAACTCTGGCAAGTAAACCTAATGCAGTGTGCTTTCAAAGGGCCAGATTTACAGCACAGAGAAAAGTTGTACTGGACGAATTTTTTAGGATTATTTATTTATCTTCTTTTTTCCCCCCCCTTATTTCCTGTGGCTTGGGAATATTTTTACATTTATAGACATTCTGAATTCCAAATAGCAAATCCTAGAGGATAACTACAGCTGCTCAGTTGTAATGAAAGAGGAACTCACATAAATATAACTATTTGCAAGTGAGAATGCAGATCATTTGTGTTCAAATACCAAGTTTTGGGTTGGTTTGGGTTTTTTAATTGCAACAACTTCTTAAGTGGCGGCTTTGCAGAGGAGCGTGACAAATGCTGTTGTATCAGAACAGACACTGAGCAGGCAGCTGCTTAAAATAAATTACTGTAACTGCAGGTAAATATAGACATTAATAGACAGGGATGCAGTCTTCAGCTTAGCCAGAAAAAAAAGCCCATTGCTTTGGTTTTACAGGATCTGTAGCATATTAATTTATTACCCAAAAAAACTGATTGCACAATGCTTTCTTTTTTTGAGTCTGCTAACCAAAATCACCAATGTAGATAAATGTTACAAAGGGTTTGCACAGACACCTTTGCCTACTCTCTCAAAACACATAGCCATCAGACTGCCAGGAGGGATTTGTTCCTGGAATACAGTGAAAGCTCTACAAACCGAAGCCAACCTGTACTTGATGCTTTGAGCATTCGTAGTCTCCTGATGAAATGCATTTCAGGAACAAATCTGTGGCCACTCAGACCGTGTCAGTCATATTGACTTCATAGTATAATGACCCCATTTTTCCCCATGGCTGAAAGCTCCAAACTCAGGCTATCAGGCTCCCACGGTACCCCCTCCCTCTCTTTTCCCCCCATACCACAGCCAAAGAGCAAAGCTGGGACAGAGCAGCTTGGTAGAGGGAAGAGGGACCGCTGCCTTCCAGGCAGATGACACTAATATATGCAGTGTGTGCATCTGTATGTGCCCACACTCTGCTCCCCCAATCCCACTATGATGGTTGAAGGAGCCACTTGGCTGTCCCTGCAAGGCTGGTCCTTACAAGCCTAGACCTCCATGGCTATCATTTAGCTGCACAAACCAACTTCCCAAGAGTTTATAGTAACAGACAACTAGTAATACTTGGAATGAAGGTGAGCTTTCGTTTGTTGTCAGCAGTACTGGAGCAAGGACATACCTGAGCCAATAATTCCAACCTAGCTCAGGTTGGCTTCACTGAGCATCCCTGGCATCCTTCAGCATTGTATTCAGCTGCAGCAGCAGTGTGTACGTACGTGTGCAAAGGCAAAATAATGAAGCTAAGCCGTAAGGCTGAGAAAATACAAATCTCAGTTTGCTAAACTTTGGCCTTTTTTTAACATCAGCATTGGTGAAGCCCCAGAGTTGGGCTTCCCAGAGATCCAGCATACCCTTCTGTTGAGAAATTTCCACTGATTACATGAAAATACCAAGTTCTGCTTTCTCATTTGCAAGTGTTCAACAAACACTGGAGGTTTGAGTCGTTTTGAACTGAGAACAACAATACACCTTGGCTGACATGATCCTAGTAAAAAACAATACATAATATATGGTTATTTCCTAAGCTGGTAGGAACAGAAGCCTCTAAAAGCTTGAGATGGAAGATTTGGGAAGCCACTAATAAACCAGTGTGGGAGTTATTTCAGGAGCGAGTTGAACCCCTACTGAAAGCCCACTGACAGAGTCTTAATAGTCTGGCTGAAAACTGGTGTTACAAGAAACCAAACAACAACCAAGCAACAGAAGGGGATGTTTTTCAGGACAAACAGCAAGCTGCAAGGTTTTAGTGCTGTGGTAAATGCCATCTCAAATGGCAAGTCCAGCAAGGTCTCTCCTGCCGGCGGTTGGCGTTTGGATGGAGACAGTGGAGATAGGAAGCTCTGGCCATACCTTTGTGCTTGCATGCTCCTAGGAAGGGGAAAAAATTACAACATTTGGGCTTTCTGCTTGAAGGAAAGAGTGATGAGTATTTTTAGCTAGATCTCTTCTGCATGCTGAGCTGACAACAGATGTACTTTTTCTATGTGAAGATGCCTGACTGAGGAGAGCGCAGCGTGAGCTGCTTACACCAGCGGGCTTGAACGCAAGCCCCAGAGGTAAGCTTGCTGTTCTGCAGGATTTTAAACAGAGGATGTGCCACTTCCTCAGCTCCACGGCCATGGGCACATAGTGCTAATTCCCAGTCGCCCTTCCAGTTCTGGGGAAAAATCAACACTTTCTTAAAGGTTGGTTCTTCCTGAAGAAGCTCCCTGAAGCTAAACTCAGAGGGACTCAGCCAAGGAAGGTGGGAAAGAATTAAGTTTGGTCCTCAGAGAAGAGGCTGTAGTAGAGAATTAACCCCTCGAAGATCTCTGTGTTTTCTAAGCTAAAAAAAAAATAATAATAAAAAGGAGCTTGACTCCAAAGTAACTGTTAGCCATGATGGGCATAGCTGTGTCATGCACATATCCCACAGGGACATGGAGATGTGTGTTAGCAATGCCCATTACTCCTTTGTCCTTGATCTTGCTGTAAGGGCAGACATGTTACATTGAGTGAAAACACAGAGGTCCTGAGACTAAAAACCAGGGAAGACAGCTCAGTGGGAGGCAGAAGGTGAAAGTCCGTCAAGTTCCTACTTTATCCATTGGCAGGTGCTTGTCTCATGGATATACACTTGTTCCAGGGTACTTGAGGTCCCAGGAAGTAACACATCTTTGGGCTGATAACCGTGCAGCTGATGTACTGAGTGGTTGTGCCTCCAGCAGGACCCCAGCAGCAACCAGCTTCACCACCAAACTGAAAGCCGAGTCCCATGAGGAGGGAGAGGAGGTCAGCAGGGGACAGCTTGCAGATGGCATTGAACAAGGGTCAGGTAGCCAGGGCAAGAGGTGCCACTCCTGGTTACACAACCTAATTGCGACATGCTAGGAAAAGATAAGGAAGGAGGGTTTGGATTAATTCAAGGTGGGATTTTGCCTCTTCCAAATTTTGCCATTGGGCCTTTCATGCATTTCATGACCCAAAAAGGGCAGATTGTTTCCTAAAATAGTTTAAATTCACAGACATGTCCCTGCCCAGCTGTTTGCAGACTCAGAGTTCAAGAGCAGCAGCTTGATTTGACAAGAGCTTCCAGTATGGGCTTGTTATCAGTTCATGGAGGAAAAAATAGATTTGGCAACGTTCTGTACTCATGCTGCACAGACATCAGGTAAGATGGCATCTGCCTTCAGAGCTCCCTGAGTGCACTGAACATCACTCCAGTGCTTCGCAGGCAGGGTATCACATCCAGCTTTTGGAATAATTAATTAAAATATTTTATTCCTTATCAGGAGGTCCTTTCCCAAATCTTTTTCTGTCGCTCTCCCTGGACCATCCCTGGCCAACAATCATGATGCACATGAAGTCTGTAAATGCCAAGGCAGTTTTACCCAGGATGTCTGTAGGTGGAGGAGCAATTGCAGCTTCCTGGGATGTCTCACTCACCAATGGAGTCAAAGACTGGGAAGCACAACTCCAAGGGGTGTGTGTCTTTGTGCGGGTTGTTCCTAAGCAGGAAATCTTTGGAGCAAGGGTGACCTTGGAGAGGCTTCATGTCCTGTTCTCCTCTGGTCTGGCATCACCCTTTCCCTCCACACCTAGTTACTACTAGACTTCTGGAGCAAGAAGCTTTGGAGAGGCTTTCTTCACCTTGAGCACACCAGGACTGTTGTACATAACTCCTCCATTGGAAGAGGGCAGTCCATGTATCCCTGATGGGATTTTACTATAAAACTAATCTGCCACGCTGGCATTTATCCCAGGATGCCATCAAGTGAAGTATTTTTAACTCAGATCCTTGAGCAGAACAGTAAATAGTGCTTCTGGCTCTGCTTAGAGGGGCAGATAGCAGCAGAGATAGCTTTCTGCACCCACGGCGGCATTGGTGCTTTTTGGCATTACTGGTTTTCAATGCCAAGACAGCCTTAAAGCCTGAATGAATAGATAAATAAACAGACAGAGCAATTAAATGCTTCCACAACGCAAGCTTTGTTTGTGCCTCCAGATGGAGCTCGTAGAGAGGAAGTTGCACAGGGAGGATTATTTTTTTTTATCCCCTCAACCTGTGAGCCTGGAGAATTTAAATATTGATCAGGGGAAAACAGACAAATCTTCTTCCAGTTCTGCAGTTACAAGTCTAGGGGCCCTGGAGCATCTTGGACAGGAGAGGGAAGGTATCAGCCAGCCCTCATCACCACCAGGGTTGGTACCTGTCTCCATCCAATGGAGGACATGATCCTTATGGGTCCCTCCCAACTCAGTATATTCTGATTCTATGACATGTCTACACAGGTCCTGGTTTCAGCTGAGGTAGAGTTAATTTTCTTCATAGTAGCTGCTATGGGGCTCTGTTTTGGACTTGTGCTGGAAGAAGTGGTGATACTATGTTTTTGTTACGTAGAGATGGTTTTGTTATTGCTGAGCAGTGCTTGCACAGAGCCAAGGCCTTTTCTGCTTCTCACCCCACCCCACCAGTTGGGATGGCTGGAGTTGCACAAGGAGCTGAGAGGGGACAGAGACAGGACGGCCATCCCCAACTGACCCAAAGGGATATTCCGTACTGTATGATGTCCTGCTCAGCTTATAAGGAGCTTGGTGAAGAGGACGGACAGGGTGAGCAGCAGTATTTGGAGTGATGGTGTTTGTCTTCCCAAGTAACATGATGGAACATGATGAAGCCCTGTTCTCCCAGGGATGGCTGAACACCTGCCTGCCCACGGTAAGCGGGGAGTGAATGCCTTGGTTTGCTTTGCTTGTGTGTGCAGCTTTTGCTTTGCCTATTAAACTGTCTTTGTCTCAACACAGGAGTTTTCTCTCTTTCACTCTTCCAATTCTCTCCCCCATCCCAGTGGGGGTTAATGAGTGAGCGGCTGCATGGGGCTCAGCTGCCAGCTGAGGTAAAACTGTGACAACACAAAAGGTGTTCTCCTTAGCACGGAGAGTAAACTCCAGAAACACGTTGTGTTAGATGTAATTTTCCATTCCCAAGCAGGAACAGCACTTGAGATCAAGTTATAAACTCAGGAAACAAGTTCTGCTGCTGGCTCTGAGACATCCTGGCCAACAGCAGCCTGGTACCCTACCTTCGCCCCTCAGCTTCTGTTAGCTGGTGGTTGCAGCATGAGTTGAAATTCCCAACCAAGGATGCTATTAAGACCATGGTCAGAGTTTCCTTCAAAACACTTTGGAGAAGACGGGGTGGCCATGCACCAGGTGACACTGGTGTGAGAGGCAAGCAGAACAGCAAAGCTCAGCAAACCACAAAACATGTAATCCTGACCTGTTACTTCTCCTCTCCTAACTGGAGAAGTTAAATACTGGTGAGGGTGGCTATGCTACTTCTGTAGGCTTCCCAGGTGAAAACTTCAAGATGAGCAATGCTCTTCACTATGAAATACCTTTTCACAAAAATCCTACATGCTGTTTGGTAATATCTCTGAAGATTTTTGGGCTTGTTGATGTCCGTGAATGGAAATACCTGGAGGACTGGGGGGCAGCTGGCCGAGGGTTGCCAGCCCTTTCCAGTGCTCTCTGCAAAGCCACTGGAGATGAAGTTGGCTTATTCAGCAAGTGCTGAGTGATTCATCCACACATTGCACAGATAGATAATTAAAACAGGCTCCACAGAAGCCATGCTCCTATCTAACTCCATTGTTGAACAGCTGGGTGAGAAGTAAATGAAGTTTCTCTTTAGTGCTCCTCAGCACCATCCCAGCCTGTGGAGTTGGACTGGTGTTAACAGGAATCAACCACCTTGGCTGGCAGTGGCTGAGGGCTGCTGTTTAAGGGCATGGTGGAGCACGTGGAAGTTTTAGCAGATCCTGCACCTGATGTCCATGCAGAATCCATCTGAAATTAATGTACTCCCTATACCAAATCCATACGAGTACCTATAAAAACCCCGATGAGGATATTATCCTACCAGATTATCACAAGTTTCCTGAAAAGGGAAGAGCTCAGTAGCAGTATCTCTGAGCTTTTGCCTGAGCTTTTTATTGCAAAAATTCAATAAGTCTTTGCCAACTTGCTTGTCAGCAGCCAATTGTTTGCTCAAATGTGTAGTCATAGCATGTGTGTTTCTGTTTCTCCTTCTCCATCCAGCACAGTATGTGGACACCGTCCCAAGACTCCCACCGTTGTGTGAGGTGCTGTGAAGAGTTCTTCGTCCTTCTGTAGAGCAGACCCGATGTCTGCCTCTGCAATCTTGCCGTGTATGACCAGAGGTTTACAAAATGTCATCCCTTCCTCCCTTTTTTTATGTTCCCCTTTCCCACAGTGGAGCAAAAGAAGGAAACCTGTTTCAGTGCCTCCCCGACACTGAAGATGAATCATCTGAACTGTTCCAGTTTATGCCTGGCAGCAGAATTTAGGGAAGCCTGTTGCCATGACCACAAGGACATCAATGCTGAAAGGTCTCAGAGGTTTTGACAGCTGATCTGTAAGTAAATGGACCACATTATACACCTCCTGGGGACCAGCATCGTACTGGGCAGAGAGAGTGAGGGTGAAATGGAGGTATGAGGTATAAAACATGGGATGGTGGGGCTGGGTGATATCTGAGGGTGTTTCGATGCTCCTGCCCTTGCCCTACCAATCTGCCTGCTCAGAGCCAGAGAAGGCAACCAAGAGTCTCAGCAAAGCCCTGCCATGACTAGTTCCACCTGACAGAGCAGAGCATGCCCTGGTAAAATATAAAATACTATTAAAATATGATAGAAGTGCAGCATAAATAAAATAAGTTGTTAATAAAATACTAAAAGCCACAATGTTCTTCCCACCCTGCTTATCGTGTTTATTAACAAACCTGAGGTGGGCCAGATGTCCATGTAGAGTGATGCTCAGTGTCAGTGGCCACTCTCATGGCTCTTGTGGCCATGTCTAGCACCTAGGCCAGGCTGGTGGACTAAGCTTTGCCACTTTAGATCTTCCTCTCCCCCCCCCTTTTCGTCTGTTTTCTGCTTGTGTGGGATCTTCCAACGAAGGCAGGTCTGCACTAAAATGCAGACAGTGAACTGCAGTGGCTGACCTGTAAATGGAGCTGGCTGCCCTTGAAGAAGATGTGGGGCAGACAGCAAAAGCCTCCAGGGCTGCCCAGGCTCAGCTGTCAGCACCTGGAGACTTTTGGGTGTACAGCAATTGCTGAATAATTAATTACCTGCTCACTTCTTCCTCCCACTCCAGCTCCTGGGGCTGCCTAGCAGCACCGCTGCTGAGATTACCTGGTGAAAGTAAGATGTATAAGCCCACAAGCAGACATGTACGTCTGTGTATGTGTGTCTCTGGGTAACAGATGAGTTTTGGCAGCATCCAAGCAAGATTGCCATCATGAGCCCTGTCTGATGGGGCTGTTTTGTGGCTGTGTGAAGGAACATGTTCACCACAGCTGCAGCAGGTGACATTTCTCCTATTTTATAGTCTGTAGCATTTTGTAATGAATGAGAAGCTCTTCTTTACCTGCAAATATTGGCAGAGGTCCACACGTTTAGCTTCTCTGCTTGGGCTTTTTCAAGGTTTCCTTGTTCTCCTTTCACAGCCTCCCATCCCTTTTTGTCTCAGTCAGATTCCCAAGGCCTCACTCTCAGAGCTTTGTTTTCTGTAATAGCAGGGTGCTGTCTGTCTGTCTATCAGTCATCCCACACATGCTGCTGGCTCTTTTTCTACATTGCTTACCACATACATGGCTCTGGCACTCACTGTTTTCTGCACTGTATACCAGCGTAGCTATTTCAGTCAACAAAGACCAAGTTTCACCTCCTAGGTCCTTGCTGGTATCCTGGGACTCACTTGGGTGGATACAGGTCCTTCCACATTTCCTCCACTTTCTTCAGTGCCTCTTTCTCATGTCAGGAGGTGGTCTCAGCAGAAAGATTTGAACCACTCTTCTTGTACCTCCATCCCTCTTCAGCTTCCCTCCTTTCAGCTGGTGAGCAGAGATCAGAAGAAATCATATATTCTACTAACCCCATGGAGCTTTCTTAGCTAGTTGGCAATTTATGGCAACTTTACAGGGCTGCAAGGGGCTCTAAAGGTCTGCAGGACATGAGAGGTGTAGAAGAAGAAGCCTCGTGGTTTCTAGCTGTGTGTCTGTGCTGATGTGGTGCACGTGTCACTGTTCAAATGTGCATGGAGGGAGTCGTGCAAGCACTTTGACAAGCTAGAAATGCTGGAAGTTGCTTTGAGTGGAGAGGGCACTGTCAGGTTGGATAAGATGGATGAAGACTTGAGATATATGGGTTCTAGCTGCATCACACTGTTGACCTCCAAGTCCTCACACTGGCTGTACCTCTAGCACAAAAGCACCACACTAATGAAGAAAGCTGAAAAGCTTTTCTTGAAGAGTTTCTAGGTACAAAACAGGAGGAGAACAGGAGAGCACCCACATGCTGATGTTGGGTAGTCAGCACCTCCAGTTCTGGGGTGCTTGGGGAGTGGGGAACCCTGTAGTCAAACCATGGTGAGACATCTGCCTTCTCCACAGCAGGGATACACTGACATGAGTGTGTTGGCACCTGGACTTTGCACTGAACATGATGATCTGTCCTATTGTCATGCCCACTGTGAAAGTGGCAAAAAGCAAGGGTCACATGGGAAGGTGGTGAGCCCCAAGGTGCAGACAAGCTCCTTATCCTTTTGTCATCACTGCAAATCTGTTAGAGGTTGTCTTCATTGAGCAGAAAAGTCACAAGCTGCTCTAAAAGATGAGAGGGAAGCTATTCCTTGTTGCACTCTGCTTTTGCCTTCTCTGAGCTTTTCTTGCCACGAGAAGCATGTGTTCCTGTAGAAGCACACATTTCAATTATTAATGCATTACAAACACACATAAGAAACAAAGTAAAGAATGACAAAAATAGTTTCTACTTTTTAATTTGTATGTCCAGGTGTGAAGGCAGTGTCTGTAGGCAAAGCAAAATCTGCAGGGTGAGACAACATCTTTTATTCTACCCACTCATGCGTCTGGGAAAATCAGGCTCTGGTAGGTACACAGATCTTCTCAGAAAAAAAGAAATCCTTGTTTTGTACAAATAAATAACTTTTTAAAAATAAAAATAAGTAAATCTTTGAGGAAGGAACAAGGAGAACAGAAGGAACTTTAGGCCGTGCACAGAGAGGGAGAAAAACTTCCCCTGTGCAAAGGCTGACTTTACACATATGTGACCTGGATAGGCCACCTCCTTGACTAGTGTTGATGCTCTTGATGTAAACAACAGTTCTACTACAGATGTGTGGGTGGACAACTCTGGTCTCCATCATCAGTTTAGTTTATGGGCATCATGTTTCCTTAATGCCTTGGATGATCACAAACTTCACTTTGAGTCATCTCAGCCAAAGTCCATCAGACCCCTGGGACCTGCCCTTGGGTCTGTCTGTCGTCTCTGAAGCCATTAAGAATCCTCATGCTGCACCTAGCTTAATCATGCAATATTATGCCCATGAGAAAAATACATGTGAAAGCTTTGCAGTTAAAGAGGGTTTTTGCAGAGAGCAGAGGCATCTCGTAAACAATGTGAGGTCCCAGATGATTAGTCTTTCAGCTAAGGAAGCAGAGAGAAGAGCTTGGCTAGATGGGGTTTCCACTAGGAGGCCAGCATGACAAGCACACCAGAAATGAATAGCATGTCACCTGTATCCAGTATTAAAAATAAAAAGGCTTTCTTTCCTGTAGGCCATCCCAACCTTTTCTTCATACTCAGCATAACAACAGTGAGTCTTTCAAGGGTCTTCATCTTGATTGTGTCATACTCCTGCCAATGGCCAGCCAGCAATAACCATTTGTGCCTCTGCTATCAGGTATCTTACAGAGATAGGACATTACTGCAGAACATGGCTCCTGTTGCTTCTATCATCTCAGGGAAGCAAGAGTCTGCTGTTAGGAGCAGGACCATTTGTGTTAGTAAGTAGCTTTTATCACAAAAAAAATTAGCTTTTATCACAAATGCATGGCAGGCACAGCTCCAAGGAGAGGAAAAATGTCTATATACATGCACATGCATTACTGGTGCTGGAGGTACTGCTGCCTCCTCTAAAGCCTTGAAGAGAGGGATGTGTTTTGCAGGAAGAATACTGAGAGCTGTTCTTCCAGAAGGACAAAAGGAGTGCTGGGATAGCTTCAGGCTGGGAAGGAGTTTTAAACACATGCAGCAAAGGGAAATGAAAGCAAAAATAACATTTTCCCCTCCGTTGTGGTAATTAACATAATCTTTAGTTTCCATCAGTGAAGAGCCCGTGTCCTGGTCTGGTTTTGATACTCTCTGGTCTAAATGCCCATTTCTCAAACATGTGTGTTTTAAAGCTTAGGAATTTGAAAATAATGGGTTCCTGGCCTTATTATCCTGCACTGGGTCCATTTGCCATGTAGCTGTAGAATTGTCCATGTTGGAAGGGTCCTTGGGAGGTCTCTGGTCTGAACCTGGCTCTGTCTTCTCAGCAACTTCCTTGTAGGTGTTCAAAGACCCCATTTAGGTTCTCTTTAAGTCTTCTCTTCTCCATACTGAACAGGCATCAGTCCCTCAGCCTCTTCTCATATACCATCTTGGTGGTCTCCTCTGAGCAATCTCCAGTTTATGGACACTGCTGTTGTACAAGGGTCCCAAAACTGGATGCAGAATCCAGACAGGCAGGCAGAGAAGTAACCTAGAGAAACGACTTACAAGGAAAGGGTAACCATCTCTTTCTCAATCTACTGGCTGTCCTTTTGATTTAAAAGTGGTGAATACTCTGGGAGATCAAATCTCCCATGCAACATTTTGGATTTTGCCTGAAATGGGCACTAGCTGCTAAACAAGTTTTTAGGAGAAGAGTAAGTATTTGAAGAAATTATAGTTTAGACTTAGCTCCTTTAGGTTCCACCTCCAAAATTGACTTCACATTTCACCTCCCAGCTACAACACTGGCAGTTAAGTATATTGCATCGACTATAGTGCAACAAAGAAATGCTGTTTCCCTGAAGCCAGCTACCAGCACCCAAACCAAAGGTGTCACTTGAACCAGGAGGTGTCCCCACAGGGCAGCTGCACCGGCTTGGGGAAGACTTGGAGGGAAGCCACAGAAGACACAACCTTGCAGTGCTGCAAATGGAGATCTTCCTCTTGATATTTTGGGTTTTGGCTTCTAGTAGAAATGGTGCTCCCTTTTCATTTGGAGAGTAAAAGACCAAATCTTTGCCAGTCTCCCTTGGACTCCTAACTGGAGTAAGTGCAGTGTAGGTGCCGGAGAAAACAGAAGTGCCATTTACCTTGTTGTCCCCTATTCCTCCTACCCCTTTGTTTCAGGGTGCCTGTCAAGTGGAGGCAGAGAAGTAACCTAGAGAAACAATCTTTCTTGGCCAACCAGTAGCTTCACAAGAAGTGCTCCTTTTGGTGCAGAAAGTTTCCATTCTAGTTCCAGGTCTTTTCATCCAGAGAGAAAAGGGCAGTGTGAGTCTATTCAACTCTTCATGGAGATTACAGCAAATGGGCCTTGAGCATATCATCAGTTCCTGCTGCTGTATGATTATTTCTGCAAGGTGAGATTAGGAGAAGTTCTCTTTCATTCCAAAATATGCAGGAGTCTGGACATTTTCCTGAGCATCTTCCCATGCAAAAGAGGACAGCAGAAGCACTATCTCTTCGCAAAGCTCTTGACACACAAAGCCAGAAGCACCACCGTGATGTGAAACTACCTTTTCCTTTCTTTTCCTTTTCACCTGAGCACAGAAACAAGATGCTTCATTTTGGTTCACAGAGACACCTTGGATGATGGAAGAAAACCCCAGAGACTTCATTTCTTTTTGGTGAGTGGGGAAAGAAAGTTGTTGTGGTGTTTCCACATTTGCATTTCTACACTCTTACACTTCGCTATCAGGTAATTTTCAAGGCATCACCTCCCAACCTTACTGCTGTTAACTGAATGAGGATGACTTCTAAAATGTAATACAGAGTTTGATTAATGTTGATGCTCTTCTGCACTGGTTGCTTTTCCTTCACAACTAGAGAAATCAATAGAAGGAAAGACCCAACTGAAAAATATCTCCTGAACAGTCTCCCCAAACGTACAAGCTACCTGCTTTGAGACATGACTTAGAGTGACCTACACTGAAAGTCCTTGGTCTTTCAACCAGGTCTTTTAGCCCAAATAATTACCTTGGCCATGTGATAAGTGGGGAGGAAACTCTTATCTTGATTTTTGGCATGGACATTGCTGACTATGTGTTCAGTGAGTGCAGGGAGCCAGGGGCATACACAGGGTAACTGCCTTCCCATATTGGCTGTAGGGAGGACAGGGGTACCCCACAGCTGAAGGGTCACTGCAGCTCCTCTTCCAAATACCAGGCTGCTTTGTTACAAGGCATTGATGACACCACCAAAACTCTGGGACCTGACATTTCTCCCCCCTGAGGCATCCAAGCAATATGCTTTGTTGGCACATTTGTCAACACAGATAATCTTGGAAAGACTGCTTCAGTTCTATGGGGAAAAAAATGTCAGATATATTGCCTAGAAATTTTACCTCACTATGTATCTTCATCAAAAGTACCAATCATAAATTCCCCAAATACTTCGTCAGTGAGGGAAAGGCTGTCACATCTGTAGCCTTTCTTCACGTCATGAACCATCTGGTTCCTGCTATGTCCACAAAGGAGGTGATGAAGCCCACACCTACACAGGGTAAAATTTCTCTTGACAATGGGAGTGATACCCAAGCAAATAATCGGGCATCTGACTCACAGTGCTTCTACCTACATGTTGCTCCTCCACATGTGACGTGGGCAGTACTTGCTGGGCTGCAGAAGTAGGTGGGAAAGGTCAAGGAAGTGACTGCAAAAGAGCCATCGATCCATGTATAACCTCAGGCACAGAGTTAAACAGACAGAAGAGCAGTAAAAAAAGCAATAAATGATTACCCAATGTTTACTTTTGCTTTTTTTTTTTACTTTCTCTGTAAATGTAAACATTTGGGGCATCGCGGCACGAAGGGGCTGGCTCCTCTGTAGGTTTTTTTTTTAAGAAGATTGAACTGAAAAAAGGTCAAGAAACGCAGTTTGAGTGACCTCAAACTGAAAATCAAAGCCACGCAGATGCAACCTGATCAAAGCTTTCTTGTGGTTTCCCAAGCACTTTTGCTATTGATTTTGCCTGGGGTTTGGTTATGGGCTTCAATAAAAGCGGGGCCAGGCAGAGAATCAATGCTGCTTCTCACCCTTATTTTCAGTCCATCACATGCTATTGATAGCACCCAGTATTTCTCATGATGACAAGTTTCTATTTTCCCCGAAGTAGTTCAGGAGCTTCATCTGGAGATACATTTTGCTTGTCCAGTAGGTAGACACTGTACAGCCAAGACAACCTCATTTTCGGTTTCAGCACCCTACCTTTACTTTTTGCATTTCGTGCCATTATCTTCCATTTACTTCAACTAAAAGGTTTATTCTCTTTTTTTTCTCCCATTTTATAATGAGTTGAGAATAATCTTTTTCATGTGTGCTTAATAAGAAGGAATACAAAAAAGGTTTCCTGGTTTTTTTCTCTCTCAGCATAAGGTGTTTTGACTCCAGCACAGGTTAACCTACTTTTTTTAAGTGAAGCGAGGGAAGCTAGTCAGGAACAGCAATTAATGGTATGAATTTAAGAGACAGGAAAACAAGTAGAGTCAAAAGAATCAGTAGCCTGAAGCTCACAAAAGCACTGGCTGAACCCCAAAGAGAGGAGACACAAAAAGGAAACATATGACACTGGTAGAAAGACAACTTGGCCAGGAGGATGAGGAGGTGACATCAACTTAGGAGGAGCTGATTAACTGGAAACAAGAGGAGCGGGACTGGTCTGAGGGATAAGTGTAAAAGCTACTGAGTCTGGGAAGAGGGGCAGAAATAGAGACGATTAAGGGCAATGGAGAAAGAAGGATGGATTAGCCCTGTGATAAGGATTTCTCCAGTGGTAAGGATTTCTCCAGGCGAGGTGATGAGATGGGACAGAAGGTGCTGGTGGGAGGTGGAAATAGAACGGAGAAGAGGTCGGCGTGTGAAGATGTCGGGTGGATGGCATCGATCTTACGACCCAACTCGCCGCTCAGGCAGGTGTGAGATGAGAGGCAGCTCATCTTTGAAAGAAGCTGGCAGGCCACCAAGCTCCAGCAAAGGCCTCGAGGACACAGCTGCGAGAGCACGTGGCAGGAGAAGTGCCTGTGCTGCACAGCACCTCTGATGTGTTTGCTTTGGCCCTGTCGAGGCAAATGAGATTAGCTGGGGAAAGAAAGCAGAGTACAGATAGCAGCCACTGTGGCTGGGAGGGTGTGGGGTGAGTTATCTTGCCCCACTGCAGTCATAGCGTGGGAGCAGAGACAGAAGGAAAAAAGTTGCTCAGGCAACTCTGATTATCGCTGCCATAAAGAAATCTGGGCAGAAGCCAGCAACTGAGGTTGCAGGAAAAGCTGAGGAGGAAATTATACGGGTGAAAAAACAAGATGGAGGCAGCAGTAGCAGGACAGCCTGTGCTTGGATATGACCTTGGGTGCAGAGCTGGAGCAGGGCTTATGAAATTTTCCAAGAATTCCATGAAAGAGGATGCTCCTCTCATCGCTGCTGAGCGAACCCTTTTGGTTCAATCATGTGGGGTCTGTGGGGCTGTTCCTGTCCCCACCAAGACTGTGCTGCAGTGGGACCCCTCTCTCAACCTAGCAGGGATCCAGCACAGCTCAAGGTGAGGGTCTGGAGCGGCAGGGGACAGAGATTTCTTCAGTTTCTGGGCATAGTTTCAACAGTCAGCTGGCCGTATCTAATGACCAATTTCGTACGGGTGTGCGGCAGCACTGGAGGCGAAGAGCAGCCAGCCAGTTCTCCGAGCAGTGAATGCATGGTGCTGTCCTGCAGCAACCCCTGGAGCTGTGGCTTACTTAGAGATTCAGCCGAACCCCCACATGCAGCAAAAAAGACAATATAAGGAGAGGCAAGAGTCCAAGCCAGAGAAAATGGCATTGGGCTGTCCATGCTACTCCCACACGATTTTCTAAGACAGCTTGTGTCCTTGGACACCTGAGTAACTCAGAGCAATCAGGACGTGCCTCACCTTTTCTCCTGACTCATATCCTGCTGTGCAATTGGGTATGCAAAACCAAAAGGTTGTGATATTTTTTTCAGGCCACCATCATTTAAAGAGTTTCAGCTGAGCCTACGAGCTGACCTGCCTGAAGCCTGGAAAGCAGGCAGCTCCCAGGGTACCACGATTCCTGAAAATGCATGCTCGTGCTATGAAATGGAGGCAGCACTTTAAAGGCTTTTCTCCCATTTATGCTGCTTTGGCAGAATCAATACTATAAAGATAAATTGTTTGGACAAACTACTGTTTCCCTTCCAGACTCCCCAGGGTGAACACATTTGTGTTGGCTTTTGTACATGAGCATAGGTTTTTTTGAGATTTATTACATTGGGGGGGTAGGGAGGGAGCAAATCATTAATCCACACCGTACCCACCTCTGTCTGGCTGTGCCATGGAAGATATGATGGGGGTGGGAGGTGAATTTGCACAATCCTATTCTGTTTGTTCTCTCTCAATAACACCTTTAACATCCTCCCTGTGTAGCTGTGTAATCGCCCCTAAATTTGAGCTCTTGATGCAGTCATCAATTTTCAACAGAGCAGAGAAAAATAAAGAAGCTGGAAAGGCTTTAGCTATGACTGTGTTCAGTATCTATCAGTGCTACACATTATTAGCACAGCCCTCCCTTTTCAAGAGTCCCTTTTGCCTCTGTTTTTTATGACTCAATCCCAAATTTGCTTCGTTTAAGAAGTGACTGTTCCACAGGCAATCCAAGATACCCCTTTGCTATACAGAAAACTGCAAGTGGTGCTGTGGTGAAGTGCTGCAAGAGAAAACATGCCAACTGGGGAGAAAGGAATGGTTTGGGTCTGTCTCCCTGGAGAGTTCCATTCAAAGACACATAACAACCTTCCCCAAGCAGTCACGGAGCAGGCAGAAAAGAAGAACTGGGACTAAAAAGAGAGTAGAAATCAATCTCAACGAGTTAAATTAGAGCTGGAAGGATAGATTAGATGTTGTTTTGTTATTTATGTGGCTATTCACCCTACCCAAAATGGGAGCGAGACATCAACTTAACTGAAGGTTTAATTCACTACCAGGACTGTGCATAACAACTGAGCTCCCACGTTGTTCAGCTTACCATAACCACCACATTCCTGGGCGAAAGAGCTTGCGTTGGATCTAGAACAAAGTGGAGGCACTGCAATAGATGTTAATATTTAATCAGCTGGAGACTGCCAGACCTCTGGCACACGCAAAGGCAGAAGCCGGAGCCTGGGAGCAGGTCCTCCCTTCACAGTTCGCACGCACTTCTCCACTGATAGCAAGGAGGAAACCTTCTCAGAATTCTCAAACTCCCTTTGATAAGATGAACTGAGTCAACCCTGGAGCTGTTGTCACACACAAAAAAAAACATTTTAAAAAGCCATTTTTTTTCCTGCAATAACCCCACTTGATATGGAACCGGACTTAAAGACAAACCAGGGATTTTCCTGGTTACAAGGAACAGAAAACTTACTCATCCTAACCACCCAACGTATTGCTAAAGCAATATTTAAGCTGCTTTGTATTTATTTTTTCTGGCCTTTCACTCTGCAGGGCTGCCAGGTGATGGGCAGACGTAGTCATCCATGGCCATCTGGGAAAGGTGGATTAGCTGAGGCTGAGCTGGCATCAGTTTCCAGTGCTGGCAATCACCCAGCCCTCGTCAGCTCTCACCTTCAGAGAAGTGCTGCTGAATCACAGGGCTCGTCTGCCGGTGCCCTGGCCGAAAAGACTGGGCCTGACTTTTGAGGATTTAGAGAAGAAGGGGACAACAGGTGGAAGATGTGTTGTTAGAAAGGAGAGGGTATTTTTAGAGCTTGTTTCTTTTTCAAGGAAGCTGTTGAACACATGATGAGATAAAATAGACAGTTGAGGCACTTGAACAACTAATGAGGTCGGGGTCATGATAAGTATCATGTCCCATCAGGGGGCTACTGAAGTCAGAGTAAGGTGTATCTAGAGAAAAGCGTCAAGTTCATGTTTGAAGCTTACTGTCTGGGGACAAGCCAGTCTGTGGTATGGGACACAAGCAGTTGCATCAGGGGTTGTTGCTCTTAGAGGATTTAGGCTGTTTTGCCAGCTCTTGTTGAGTGAATAGCTGCTGGAGTTTCTTATAGAGCTTTTCCAAGAAGATGGTCAAAATCACAAGACAGTTTTGTTGTGTCTTTTTCCCCTGCAAACCTCCTGCCTTTTCTCCCTTGTCCCTACAAGCACATGAGCACCTTTCAAGGTCTTGGTGTCTAACTAGACACGTGGCCCCAACTGTTTCCCCTCTGTCCCTTTAGCTCCGTTTGAGAGAGCAGCATTAGGCAAGGGTTTCCCTTCCAGCAGAAAGCTCTGGACAGCCACCCTGGCAGGGCAGTTTGTGTGCCTATCTCCCCGGGAGCCGGCGATTAGCAGGTGTCGCATTAGAGCCGCTTATGTGGGCTCAGCCACACTGGCTCAGCCCTATTTTTAGCCAGCGCTGGGTTCACTGACAGGGCTGTGGGGGTGTGTGAAAAGGTGGATGTGCTACGGGACATCATCCCCAAAGGTTTCTTATGAATCCTTGTGGTCCTTCCCTGAACTGTGTAACCACAAGCAAATGCAGCCTCGGGAGGTAGAATTATTGCTCTTTGCTGTCTCGCAAGCCCACCATGCTTTGACTTAGGTGGTACCAGGAGATCTTCATGTTTGCTGCCTGGTGGGTAGAAGAGTTCTGCCAACCCACTGGAGATTCCTGCATGTAGCCTGTGGGTCCTCACGCCTGCACGACGGAGAGGTGGTCATAGGCAATCACTAGACCAACACGAGCCAAGCAGGATGGACGTAAGCAAGGGCAGATTCAGAGCTGGCAGTGTCCATCAGGGTGTTATGTGCACATCCGTCGGGGGCAGATCTTATTTTGGAAGAGGTGGCAGGGCTCACTGCTGCATTTCCTGAGAGCCAAGTAAAAGTCATGCCAACAAACAAGGATCTATTTTAATCACAGCCCTGACAACTGTCCCTCCTCCATGGGGGTTTGAAATGTCACCTTAAAGACAGGGGGCTCGGTACATGCTGTACAGTTTAATGAAAAAAGTCACGTGGAGCCTCGTGGATCGAGGTTTGCTGAGTTAAACTAGGAAAATTAAACACAAGTCACGCTCCAGCAGGATTTTGTATCACTACATTTATCATATTAAAATCGTTTTTCGTGTGAAAAGAGGAGAAGGCCAAGTTCTGTCCTTGCATATCCAAATACACATGTTGTCTTTGAACTGGGACCCGGGTCAACACTGATGGGTTTGCTTACCTCTGTGGGAGTTGCTGCTCCTCAGTAGCACAGCTTGGTTCTTTAAAACAAGCTGGACGTGCCCCTCTGAGGAGCAGATTTGGGTAAGTCCCCCTCACCCTCTCCTGTGGGTACCTATAAGTCTGGGCTTGCTTAGCCCCCTGATTTCCCAGAGAAGTGGCAAACCTCTCAGTAGGTTGCATTATAGACTGGATTTACGAGCCAGACTCAGAAAAAAATAATGTATTTAACAGGAAAAAATCCTGGTAGAATTATTGGTAAGAAACATGCAATTCAGAGAGGAAATGAAGAGTTTTGTAAGCACAGCATTTTAAAAGTCCTCTCTTTTAAATTTCCTCTCAGTGTTCAGCTTGCTTCCTTGCCTTCTGCCAGTTCACATTTAGATGGCAAATGCTTGTGGGCAGAATTAACTACAAAGGATTTGCTTTTACAGCAGGGTGCAGGTTCAGTCGTGGTAGTTGCTGAGGTAAATAAAGTTGCTTGTGTGTACCCTTCTTAGAAGGGTAGGGAAATGAGTTGCCTCTAATGGAATAGCACTGGCCATCTAATTTTCACTTCTCAAGCAAGATTTCACAAAAACTTGACAACTGCTAAATGCCAAGGAACAATATATGGCAAGAATTAAGGACGTGTATTTTGCATCTTCTCCCAGTGGAACATTTGGGGAACAGACAACTGGATGAAAAAAGGAGGATGGGGACTGCTGTCTGATTACAACAGATGCTCTGTCTCCAGTACTAGAAAATACACTAGTGTTTTACTGCCATGTTTATTATTTAACCGCAGGACAACTCGCTGCCACTGAAAATATTCCACTGGAGGCCTAGCGTGCTGCTGAGTCCAACAAGCATTTATTTTAAGGGGGCAAAAAACCCCAGAATTGGCTTCTCCCCTCCATCTGAAGGCACCAGAAGACCAATGCTGCTGGAGCCAGCAGGACCAGGGTGAGGAGCTGCTCAGCGACCCTCCCTTGTCTCTCTCTGCAGTGGTGAGTGATGGAAAGTGCACTGGGTGCCATCAATGCAGGGATTGTGATGTGCCTTTCCCTCCCTTCCCCAGGTCTGTCTGCAGGCTTCCCGGCACAGAGCTGCTTTTTCAATAGCCCCTGCTATTTTAGGTGCCTTTTAACTATCTTGCCAGCTTGGCCTCAAAACGCCACGGGGGACACAGCCAGGGTCTGTGCCAGGAGAGCAGAATGGGAGCGCAGGATCGGCCTGGAAGATGTGGAAAGCTGTGTGCGAGGAATTATAAGCCGTGACCTTATTGCGTGCTTGAAGAAAGGAATGGCTAGCCAGAGCTCTCCCCAGAAGACATACGGGGAAGATTTAATGGGAGCCATGCACAGCCAAATTCCTTCCCAGCCAGCATCCCTCCTCCTCAGCCCAGTTTTTCTAACAATGGGGCATTAACTTCCCTTCTCACCAAGCATTATTGCCTTGTCCAGCATTTAGCTCTTAAGCATCCCGTGCCCCCGCACAGGCTGTGCTCCCGCATCCGTGCCCTCAGCTAATTTATATTTGCTGTTTATGCTGGAACATTAATTTGCCTAGCAACCAGAGATATTTTTTCCATGCTGGTTTACTATGATTTGTGTGTGTTCACAGGGACATCTCTGCTGTTTACAGGTTTCCTGAGGGCAGCGTTTCCCTTGGTTTTCCTCCGCTCTGGCTCCTCCGTGGCGGCTCAGCCAGGTGCTGGTGCACCTGTGGGAGCAAATGAAGTTGTACAAAGCTCAGCCACATGTAAGCTCAGCACCTCGTTTAAGGTAACAAGCTATTTGGCCCTAAAATATCAGGCAGACAGGGCGGCAGACACCTGTTCCAGGCCCCAGCTCAGGTGAAAGGGTTTCTTGGATGCATCGTGCTGCAGTGCCTGGCTACTGATGTCCTGCTGGCTCCTGTTGTGTATGGGATGTGTGACCCAGTTCCCCTTGAAGCCCTGCCAATGAGCCAGATAGCACTCACTTTGCTTCTGCTTCACCTTGGCACTTGCAGGTGGGTATTTTAAAGCACATGTCTCTCTCTCTCTGGCAGTTCTGGTCAGGTCTACCTCTCTATTTTGGTGCCCTCAACAAAGGCAGAGAAGGCTTTTTCTGCATGCAACATGCCCACTCTGCTTTGACGCCTCTTTGCCCATTGCAGAGCGGTGCTCAGGAATGATTTGGGACAGGGCTGATAATTGGCTTAGATAAAATTGCCCAGGGCTAATGATTTACCCATAGAAGAGATCAAGGTCCTGCACTTGGGAATATCCCTGGTCACCTATGCAGTGCACACGCTCGTGTAAAACCAGGCTGTGACACCAGGGTAGAGGCTCTGGATTTCCCTCTCTTGGGATATTGGGTCCATATGGGGCTGATGGAGCAGTACTCCCTGCAGACATCTTGGTGAGGGAGCTGGCAGCCCGCATCTCCTCCTCTTGGGAAATATGAAGCTGCTGGAATATTTCTGTAGCTCTTTTTCTTGAGGCTTTTGTTTGATACAGATCCATAATCATCCTGCACAAGTTGGGAACAAGCATTTGAGACGGGCTTTGGTACTGGGGGCCAGCTGGCAAAGAGCAGGTTGTACCCACACCCCTGAACTCTCTTACTGACTGGGTCCAAGCTGCCTTGGAGGAAGGTCACCAGCCAAGTACCGTCTGGGGCACTCTAAAAGGTTGGGATGAAGTCATGGGGGGTTCCATGTCCTGTGCTGTTACCATAATCACAGCAGAACTGCAGTATTAACAGCAGTGGCAAATACAGCCTTGATGTCTTACCTTTGGTTTCCATGTTTTCTGCTTGCCAACTCACATGTTGCTAGATCTCTCCTGTTTTCGTTTGGTGCAGTTTCCAAATGATCCAAAGCTTCCTGAGCTTTGAAGGAGCTGGATCAGAAACGAAAGCTGGGTCCTTCTTTTAGAACCCCAAATCAGTTTCTGGGCACCCTGTGCGTGGGAAAAGCATGGATTTTCATTTAGATGTCAACTTTGAAGCTCTGGCACTTCTCTGACCTTGTAGCTGCCACAAGGACAAGAGAGGGGTTTCTTGTTTTTCCCAGAAACATTGCACTTCCCAGAGGACTTGTAGCTGTGGCAAACACAGAGACCACAGCTCCAGTGTTGATTCAGTAGAGCTGGTTTTGAAAGCCAAGCGTGCTGGTACTCACAGAGCAGAGGAGCGGGTCTCCTGAGCTGAGGTCTGTCTTGCTTGTGACAGCATTTGTAGCAAAGCTGCAGCATGTCTGGAAAGATCCCCTGTGTTGCTCATGGTCCAAAGCACTCCTTTCACACCTGGGACAAGGGATGGGTTCAGGACTGTCCTCCTTCTAGCTGGTCCAGAGAAAAGAGAAAGGTGTTGCAGCTGAAAAGGATGGAGCTACCTGGGGGAAACAGGGAATGTACGTAGAGAGGAAAAACATCATAGCAAAAGACAGTGGTTGGGGATAAAAGGCAGTTTAAGAGTGAGATATGTCTGCAGAGAAATGTCCTGGAAGGAAAAGTGAGGGAAGAGTCAGAAAAAGTAGAAAATCACATGTTACCAAAGTGCTCTCAGGAAGGTCTGCCAATGCGCTTTTTTTAAGCAAAAAAAGCTGCTGTCAGGACATGATCAGATAGTGTTTCAAGTCCCAGCCATGCCAGCCCTTTGCCCCACTCTGCCTCTCTGTACCCTGACGCAGCATCTCTTCTGCATCAGACAATTAGACAGGTGAGGGCAGTGGCAAGGCTTCAGAACATGAAGAGACCTTTACATCTTTTTATTTGTTTTCATATAAGATCCCAAATCATGTACACATGCATTCTTCTTTCAATCAGAAAATGCTTGTATACATATATACATACATTTGTTGACACACAAGTATCTCTTCCCCATGCAGAGACAGGCTGCCTCTCAGTTCTTCATCCTACTTAAATCATACTTTCTCCTAAAAGAGCCACAGCAGCAATCCAAGCTCTAGTTTTGTTGACAGAAGGATCCACACTGATCCCATCCCTCCACTAACCCACTTGGTGTGGGGCTGCCACCGTGATATCCCAAACTTGTTCCCCAGCAAAACCTTCCATTGCAAAAGAAAGGTCCTTCCTCAGACCTCTCATCTGCTGAGGAGCAAAGGTGACTGCAGAGGCCTTCTGCACTCACCCTTGCCTGAAGCACTGGTGCTGGGGAAGGACAGGGTGCCTGGGCTGAAGGAGATGAATTCCTGGTTTCCACAGCCAGGGTCAAGCTGTGCTCCTAGATACCAACCAGTTGGTCATACTGGTTTGGCTGGATTTTCACGTTCTTTTACTTATCACAGGTTACCTTCATACAGCAGCTGCCTCTGCTAAGAGGGCTGATCCGCCCTGGGAAGTGAGTGGGAGGGAACCTGTAGTATTTTGGCTTCTCCCCATAACCTCCTGTTTGCACCCAGGTGCTGGTACCCAGGACCTTGGGTGCCTAGAGTGAATAGAGGTGGCGCTCCCCTGAGCTACCTTCCTCCCGCTCTGTCCCACAAGTTTGGGGAGCTGCTGGGGTTGGATGGAGCAAACTTGACAGCAAAATGCTCTTCCTGCATTATTTTACTCGCAGGGAAACCTAAACCCTTGGCTGCACCTATTTGCTGACTCAAAGCTGTGACAGATGATGCTGTAATCCAAATGTCACCATGGCAGTAACCTTACACCGGGTGAGTGGGGTCGTGGGTCTCATGACTATTGTCATATTTTTGGAGCTGTGTTCATCCCAGAGATAATGCTTCCCTTTGCAACTTCCTTCCTCTGCTGAGCTTACTGCTGTGCCTGTGCAGTCATCCTCCTTGGGACACACAACCGATGGCTTCTGGGAGGACCCTGTGCTGGGGACAGAGCAGCTGGGGGCTGACAGGGTGCTCTCCACTTTGGGCAGTGGTGGTTCGTCCCTACCTGAAGCAAGCACTGACACCTTGTCCCCAAATGGTCACCTTCAGGCCACGAGACCATCATGCTTCCCCAGCACTTTCAGTTCAAAAGTTGTTCTGTGGTTAGTGGGCTGGTGTCAAGCGCTTGGAGTTACTTTAAAACAGAGTAGGAAGCTCCTTTCCTTTCTCTGTATGGCTCATATAGAAAAGCTGAGGTCAGGTTTGTATGAAGTTTAAAACAAACCTGAAGTTTGGGGGAGATCATGGAAATATTGCAGGATCAACCCAGAGGGGAGCTTTACTGACTTGTTAAGGTCTTAAGATACCCCTAGAGGCACCCACAAATGGACTCAGCGAGGTTTTGTTCTGCTTTTATTGGATCAATATCAGTTAACTCTTCAGGTAGTTGCTGGAATATGTATTCTTATATTTTTATTTGCTGTGAAAGACCTGTCTCTCTCTGACCAGAAAGATATTTTCATCTCACTTGAGGGCAGATGGAGCCTTTAAGCATCCCATCAGCCTCAGATGCTGGCAGTCTGTGATGTGTGCTGGCCCTTCCAAATGCAGATGGACTCATCCCATTCGTTCTAAGAGCACTTTACATTGTCCCTGGGTATTTTAAGTCCAGGTCAGTGTAAAGTGGCTTTTGTATTAAGAGGTATCAGGCCCAGAGATTTTTGTGACTCCACTTATTGCAATCCTCGTAATCAGCTTGAAGTCTCTAATTAGCTGCAGTAATGACTCATCCCTATAGACGAAGCTTGAAGGTGAAGGGTAACACACTTGAGTAGCTCCCTTATCCTGGGAAAGGCTGAGATGTATTGTGCTTTTTTTTTTCAAGGAGAGATGAGCAGCTAAGAAAGCCACCCTCTCCCCAGGTCTCATTAATGGCATTAAAAAAACATTTGGTATGTTCAAAAGCTATATCCACCTCTCTTCTGACCAGACCAGAAGTCTCTCTAAATCAGCTTTAAAAGATCTAATTGCCAAGCAGTTGGGTTTTCTGGAGGCCACCTGTTGTTGCCTTTTGAGGTGCACCAGGTAAGGTCTCATTTTGCTGAGGATCCTGGTTTTCCCCAGGGGACCCTCATGCCAGGTGCACAGCAGGTGATCCAAGGGCCTTGCCTGTCTGAATCAATCTCTGGGCTGGTCCATGGAGAACTGGCTTGGGAGGGAAAATATTCCCATCCTGGGCAAATTTAATTAAAACCTGAGAAGAGAAAGGAGGAAGTTCTTGACAAAGGGGATTATAAAATTTAAAGGGGAAGCTGCTCTGCCAGCTCTTGTTGACTGAATAGCTCCTGGTGTTGCTCGAGACCCCATAAATGGCTATCATTTCCTTTTCAACTGCTTGTTTTTTTCAAGAGATATGGTCTCCCTTCAGCCTTCTTTTCTCCAGGCTAAGAAACCCCAGTTCCCTCAGCCTCTCCTCATAAGACGTGTGCTCTGGACCCTTCACCAGCTTTGTTGCCCTTTAGACACACTCCAGCACCTGAATGTCCTTCTTGTAGTGAGTGGCCCAAACTGAACACTGTAACTGAGGAGCAACCTTACCAGAGCTGAGTGAGTACAGGGGTATGATCACTGCTCTAGTCCTGCTGGCCACATTATTCCTCATCCAGGATGCCATTGGCCTCCTTGGCCACCTGGGCACACTGCTGGCTCATGTTCAGCCATTTGAGGATCAACACCCCCAGGTCCTTCTCCTCCAGGCAGCTTTGCAGCCACTCTTCCCCAAGCCCGTAGTGATGTCTGGGGTTGTTGTGACCCAAGGGCAGGACTCAGCACTTAGCCTTGTTGAACTTCACATAGTTGGCCTTGTCTCCTCAATCCAGCCTGTCCAGATTCCAAAGTACAGCCTTCCTACTCTCTACTCTGCAGAGTCCTTGTGGGAGGCCCCTTAAAGAGGGACAGGGTGGTGCTCCAGAAGCCCTGCTGGTTGCTTTAGCCAGCTCTTGATTTGCCGTGCCGGCTTTTGGGACCTCTCTCCCTCAGGGACGAATTCTCCGAAGGATCTAGTGTGTGGATCCTTGCAGGCTGGGGGACTGCAGCACCCTGCTGCCTTCCCACATGGGTGAAGCTAACAAAGGGCGAGCCACCTACAAGCAGGGAGCCAGTGGCTGCAACAAGGTAGGGTGGTGGCTCCGCAGATGGAGGCAGGGTTTGGCCTTACCATACAGCTGTTGGAGTGGAGCCACCTTTGCAGTGCCACCGAGACAGAGGGCGAGAAGGATAAGCTGGCACTTGCACTGACCTGGGCGGAGGTGCCACTAACCAAAGAGCTAGTGGGATGTGGAACAGCCCCCAGGGCTTGGCAGGAACAGCACCAAGCAAAAATGAAACATCCTCTGGAGAGGCAGCACCTGCCAGTGTAACCTCCTGCATGGTTGTGTGGCTTCCTGGTCTTTATCAGCATATTTCCCTTTAAATGAAAAATGCTTTTATTTAAAAAACCACCTGGTTTCAGTCCTGAACTTCCCAATGGGGCAGAATGGCAAGCCCTGCCTTAAACCCCAGCATGGTGATACATGGGCAAGAGACGCTGAAGGCCAAGCTAGCATGGTCACACTATGCATATAGCCCATAGAATCACAGAATCGTAGGGGCTGGAAGGGACCTCCAGAGATCATCAGGTCCAACCCCCCTGCCAAAGCAGCTCCCCAGCTCATATTGCACAGGTCGGCATCCAGACAGGTCTTGAATATCTCCAGAGAAGGAGACTCCACACCCCCTGGGCAGCCTGTCCCAGGGCTCTGTCACCCTCACTGAGGAAAAGTTCCTCCCCATGTTGGTGTGGAACTTCCTGTGCTCCAACTTGCAGCCATTGCCCCTTGTCCTGTCCCCACTGACCACTGAAAAGGGGCTGGCCAATTCCCCCTGCACCCCATGCTTAAGATATTTATAAACATTGATTAGGTCCCCCCTTTAGTCTTCTTTTCTCTAGACTGAACAGTCCCAGCTCACTCAGCCTATCCTCATATAGGAGATGTTCCAGGCCCTTAATCATCTTCATAGCCCTTCTCTGGACTCTCTCAAGGAGATCCCTGTCTTTTTTATAGCAGGGAGCCCAGAACTGGACACAATACTCCAAGTGGGGCCTGACCAGGGCAGAGCAGAGGGGGAGGATCATCTCCTTGGACCTGCTGGCCACACTCTTCCGGATGCATCCCAGGATCCCATTGGCTCTCTTAGCCACCAGTGCACACTGCTGGCTCATAGCCAACCTGTCGTCAACCAGGACCCCCAGGTCCTTCTCCACAGAGCTCTTTTCCAACAGGTCATCCCCCAGCCTGTACTGATACAGACGGTTGTTCCTCCCCAGGTGCAAGACTTTACACTTGCACTTGTTGAATTTCATCTGGTCTCTCCCTGCCCAGCTCTCCAGTCTGTCCAGGTCTCACTGCATGGCAGCGCAGTGTTCCTGCGTGTCAGCCACTCCTCCCACCTTTGTATCATTGGCACTTGCTGAGGGTGGATGCTGTTCCCTCATCAAGGTCATCAATGAAGGTATTAGATATAGAGCACCTTCAGCCAGTTGCCTGGCCCAGCACCAGGTCAAATCCATGCGGCTGACAAAGATAACAGCGTCACCTCCTCACTGCTAACACAGGGAAGTGGTCCAGCACGTTCCCCATTGAAGTAAATCAATTTGTTGCTTTCTTTATTTGAGGCTTCCAGCTGGCAACCCCACAACTGCCACAGTTTGCCCTTCCTCATGAATCGGTTTCCAAGCTTTCTTTCTGAACGCTGTGGGATCTGGCTCCTCCATGCAATTTGTATTCAGTGAGAGCCTCTTGCTCCTAGCTGCTCCTTGCTGCCCTGCGATGTGGTGGTCCCCTTGCAGTCTCTCTGGAGCCCAATCTTGGTCACATGGTGAGGTCACTTCCCACAGCTACAGATAAAGTTTGGGGACCCAGAAGGAAGAAACTGCCCATGTTGTAAAGTTCGTCCTCCACCAGTATAGCCGAACTCCGGAAAAGCCTCTTCACTCAAGCAGAGAACATTCAGTGCCTGTGAAACATTTCTGCTGATTTCTGGATTTATCTGGCAAAACTATGTAGAAGAAGATTAAACTTGTTCATGCTTCACCACATAGCTTAAGGAAACTAGGGCAGTAAATAAATAAATAAAGTGTTCTTGGACAGATCAGGTGTGGTTGAAGTGGTAAGCCAGGCTTTGAAGCGACCGCTTTCATATGATCAGGATCCAGTTGCAGAACAGCAAATATTGTTGGCTTTCAGCAGCTGTTGATGGAGCGAAATACAGTTCTTGGAGCACATCGCATTATATGGTCCCAGTAATAAGTATAGCCGGAGGCAATGGAGACACCCCAGGTCTCCTGACCTTCAGTAGCTCTGTCTCTCTCTGACACTCAGCATGAGGTTGTTCCTTTAGGCTCCTCACTGGCCCTGTGTTGTTGAGAAGTCACACACTCAGAAACCTGGTTTCCAATCCTGTCCTCTGTTTCTGAGGTACTGAGCAATGATCCTTAGCAATCACTAATTGCACTTACCCTGACAAGGGGCTTCTTGGGGCAAGGAGTACTTCTGGGATTATTGTGTGCCTACGCTGGGGGAGGTTTAGACTGGATATTAGGAAAAAAATTCTTTACTGAAAGGGTTGTCAATCATTGTAACAGGCTGCCCAGGGAGGTGGTTGAGTCACCATCCCTGGGGGTATTTAAAAGACATGTAGATGTGGTGCTTAGGGACATGGTTTAGTGGCAGACTTGGCAGCGCTAGGTTAGTGGTTGGATTCGATGATCTTAAATGTCTTTTCCAACCTAAATGATTGTATGATTCTATCCAATAGCAACTTGATCAGGATTGAAAATTTGAGGAGCCTCCATGAAAGGTCTGGCTTTATGACTGTGATGTTTCATTCTTCACAGCTGAAATCAAAGCACAGTTCCACTGCTGGCTAAGAAGCTTGGCCAGGACATCGGGATGCAGCCCTCTTTGCTACCCCTGCAAATACAGCCTCTGTAAGGACTCCTTCATGGACATCCACTCCCAAACTTTGGCCATGGGTGTGTGGATGGCTTTGCATGAGACACTCACAATGCTTCCTACAAGCTGCCAGAAGTCTACTGCAGCCAGATGAGGGAGATTTGTCTGAGACAAGCTTCCATCGCCAAGGAGGACGCAGGCCGGAGCACAAACTTGATCTTCTCCTGGCTGGGTTTTAATGCCTCTTACTCACACGCTACATTAGGCAGCAAGTCACTTGGGAGTTCTGTGGAAAACCAAAACATGTGTGCTGGGACCAACCCCTTCTGCTGAAGGAAAAAATTGCTGTGCAATAAATGATTAATGGGAAAAATATTGCATGCTCCTTCCAAGCCTCCTCCAGCAGTGCTGATGCTCTCCCAGACTTGATGCTGCTTGGAAAATAGGGTGCAGGCATGGTTCCCTCCCTTACTGCCCAGCATGCAGGCAGCCCAGACAAGCATGGGAGGGACTCACAAGCTGCGGAGTCACTATTTCTGATCAAGCAATGGAAAATCTCTTCTCTGGGGAGGTGCTGTCATGTCTTCTCAAGATGTTTTGAAGAGCAACTGTGGCTTGGTCTTAGCCATTTGTGCTGGAGGCCTGTATGGTTCCAGATCAGAGAAGAGTGGTGTGAGGGTGCTCTCTGCAGTCCTTTTCTCCACCACTGCTGAGTCCTACTGCCCACCAGGAAGGACCACAGTTGCTCTCAGGAAGCCTCCAGGACCTCAGGGAAGGTATGGGTTGTACTTGTGTAAGCATCTCCTCGAAAATGGCTGAAACACAGTAAACATGATTTATAATCAACAGACAGATTTATCATCCGACAGATTTATCATGCAACACTTGAAGAACAGCACTGCAGGCAAATTTTAACCCCCACTACCCTCAGCTTGGGTGGAAAGGACAGTGGCTGATGGTGCTCTGAGATGATTTGTGCTGCCACCAGCAAAGCCTGAGCAGCTGTGACATGTCATGAAAATACCTCTGAGGCTCCACATCTGCCACCAAAGTGAGATTACAGTGGCAATATGTGGTCTGGGCACTAGAAATAAATTGCTTGCTGATTTTATGTCTGGCTTCTCCATAACTGTTTAGTGCCATGAAGAAAACCTTTTAGCAGGGGTTCCAGCTGAAGTCTTTTGTTCTGCTGTAACTAAGGGAGTCAAACACGGCCTTAATTAAAAGGATTTACTAAGTGCTCTTTCTAGGGAGAATCTGTGAAACAGGATTGTTTCAGTGGAAACAGAGCAGGGAAGTCTGGTGTGGGGGAGGTGAGAACTAAAAGGGTGAACTCCACTGATCTCCATCATAGATCAGGGGAAAAAGGCAGGGCAGGCTTTGTGGGGAGTCACTGTCCCAATATAAAAATCCTTTTGAATGTGTCCCAGGGGCTCGGGGGAGCTTGTCTGGCAATGGACACTTGGCTAAATTTGTAAGACATTGAAAAGATGAGAAGCACGTTCACTTGTAGCAATAAATATGTGATCTCCTTTCTATTGTAGGCTTTGTTTTCAGAGAATGCACCCAAACCCAACAGATCTCAAATTAAAACAAGACAAGAGCAGTAAGTCAATAACAGCAGTGCTGTTACTTGAACTGGGTCAGCAACTGGCATTTCTTGCCTTCCTCCTGCATCTTCTTCAATAACAGCACCTGAAGGGGCACTGGGGACCCAAAGGGACTGCATGTTCTTTGCAGACTTCTCTCAGGGGCAGGACATCCTCATTGAGCCATGGGTCCAGGCCTGAGACTGTCCTGACTTTTGGTCCAACAAAAGCCTGCCAAATGTCTGGGAGGATACCTCATTCTGTCACTGTGAGATTACTGCAGCATGACCTCATGAAGGTGGTATTTACACCATGTGTTATGTCTATGAGAAGCAGCTGTGGAGAGGCGTTTGGCTGTCAGGAAGCCCCATGTTGACGCTAAAGTTTTGAGATGCAGCAAGCTTCACTCATGTCTTCATCTCTCTGATCCTGTCACCCCAACCTGCAGCCCACTAATACAAAACAAAACATGTAGGTCCAGGGTTTCTCAGCTGCCTCCCCCAAAGGCAGCAGTGAGGACATGGTGGTCCTAAAAATCTGGGTCTCACCACTGGCCCTTTGGGCAGCTCCATCTCCTGGTGCTTGGCAGTGGCACCACCATGGGACATGCTTACTTCAGTTGAACCACAGGGGCCCAGAAAAGATCAGGTGGCCTGGAGAAATTATTTTACGCTTGAGAATGGGTGATATGTGGCTCCTAACCCCAACAGTGATGTATCTACTCCTGCACATGCAGGGGAAGGAGGGGGTGATCTGTTAGTAAGGTACTGGCTTGGCACAATCATTGCAAGAAAATAATGCAAATGGACTTATTTTATGCATTTCAGGGGGAAAAAGGGTCACTTGGCCTAACTGGGGTTGGTCTTCTGGTTGGTTTTGCAGCGCTGCAGGGCTAGGAGTTGGCTGAAGAGCAGTGCTCCCTTTCTGGGACAAACTTCACCGTGCTGCAGTGTGTGGGCTTGTGAGCACAGCCATCATTTCCCCTCAGAAACCAGCTGCTCGGGTAACCATAAAAAAACCCCAAACCCTAAACCCTACAAAAAAGTAGAGATTTGGAAAAAAATAAGTCACCTCTCTGGTAGGGACATTTGGTGGGAAGCCAGACAAGACGTGCAGAGCCAGGGTAGAGCAGAAGCCTGGGGCAGTGTCCCTGGTAAGCTGGAGGGCAGGGCTGCTGCGCAGGTTTGGGCTGCTAGACAAACACAATGTTGTTAAACGATGTGAGTAGATCTTTCCTGTATTTCTTTTCCTTATTTAACTTGAGGATTACTCTGCGTGTTATGAAACCTGGCAGCAGTGAGAAGGAAGCTAAGATCTTGTTTTGTTCTCTTTTTTTCCCCTTTGAATATAAGTGTGTAGTTAATACAGTGTCACAGGTGGAAGAAATAGATAAAGTGATTAAGTAAGTATACAGCCAGATTATTTTTTTTTGGTGGTGGGTGGGGATAGGACATGGATGCTTTTTAGCATAGATAAATGCACCGTTCTAATTTGTGCTTAAATTTCCCTATAATTAACGATTGTCCTTCTCTTTCACCTTAAGCCTCTGCTTCTGTCTGCCTCTGTGAGGATACTGTATATACCCCCTCTCATTCAGGCTCTAACATTACCTTAAATCAAACCTACCTTTCAAACAAACACTAAGCTTGGGTGCACCTCATTGCATGGAGCAAAACCTACTGTCTTTAGTCGTATGTCTCTTAACTGCTTGAAGGCATTCCCTGGTGTCCTCATCTGGGATCTGGCATTAAACTGTGTCAGTAATTGCAGTACTCCAGCAGGAATGAGAATAGGAGCTACCCAGGGTGGGGATCAGACAGCTTCAAGCCCAAAAAACAGGTCTGCAGGAACCTCACAAAGCCCAGCAAAGGCAAATGCTGTTTTCCTCCCATCTCTCCAGCGTTTGGCCTCCAGCCCTAAAATGAAAAGCACCGTGCCAAGAATTTCTGCAGCTGTGTCCAATGGAGCGAGATGACACCTGATTTGCCCTTAAGTACAGTGGTGGGAATAAACTCAGGGGCAAATGTGAAAGGGTGATGACCGAGGCGGTGGTAAGGACAAGACTCATCTGTCCTTTGCCATGAGGGCTTGTCCCAAGGGCTTCAGTCCCTATGAAAAACCAGCAAAAAGACTTTGAGTGTATGTAGAAGAGGCTCACAGGACAGGACGTATAGAAACCCTGCCTGACACCCCACCACACCAACATCTCCAGAGCAAGAGTTCTGTATCCAGAGTCAAGTCCATGCTGTCATTCATGCCGATGTGCTGCCACTTTACTGCAAGAAGGGAGTTAAATATAGACACTGAATTATTCCAGAGCCTTTGCTTAGCCTATTTGGGGACAAAATAATCCCCATTATTACCTTGTGACCCCTGAGCAGCTCTAGCTATTCCCACCACCTCCAAACCCCTCCCAAACCAGGAGCCCTTGCTGCTTCTGTTGTGTTCCCGGGTTGCTATGGAAGAAAAACACTTGGACAAAAACACTTGTACAAGTGTTGAAGCCCTGAACCTCTGGGAAGACTCTGCTGAGGTTGTTAATGGGGGATTTTTAGGTGCAACTGAGCTCGTTTCTGATCCAGTGGCTTTCGGCTCTTCCCCAGAGGTGTGCTGCACTTCCTTCTTTAAGCATGCAAAAGAAAAGAGAGAGGAAGCCACAGGATTTAAGAAAAAAACAAATTATTTTAATTATAAATAAATAATTTTTTAAAATGAAGAGGAGAAGACCACACAATGACCGGCTGAAGCACCTCAATAATTTGCCTGGGATGCTTGGCACCACATACATGGATCTGCCTGCCCGCAGCCTGCTCGCCTGCTCAAGCCCAGCTGGTTCAACCCTGGAGCAGCCATATGCTGCTGCCCATAGGTCACAGATTTTCATACCCTTATAAACACCTGGGAGCAATTTCAGAAGAATATAGTGTCACGTTTCTTCACCCCACGTCATGGTCCTGGGGTATCGCGGACCAGTGCCCGAGAAGGAGATTTTTTAATGATGCAATCTGAAAGCTTAGAACTGCTTGGGCTATTACATTTATTAATGCAGTTCCTGACATCAGGCTTACATGTAATGCTGTAACTCACCTGCTCCCCAGGCAGCAGCAGCACTTCGGAGGGGGAACTGGAGCGGGACTGATGGCACTAGCTGATGAGCCTCTTCTCATTAGGAAACATTGTGACTGGGTGTTGGTCACAGGAAGTGAGTCCCCAGCACAACCAGGGAATCCACCACCCGGGTGTTTGCCCTTGCTGGACAAACAGGAGGTGTTAGAGCTCGGGTGGAGGTACCCCACACACCCCAACCAAGGGGGATGAGAGTTCGATTTTTAGTTTCCCTGCTGCTCACTGTCTCTTCATGAGAAAGCCCAGATTCTAAACCAGTAAGAATAAACAATTATTATAATGATATCACACTGCATGGAATTATATGCTGGCATATATAAAATGTCCACATTTGTGTTAAATATTTCAATATTATATAAAATTCTACAAAAAATATGTAACTATATATAATATACATTCTTTGGGACGTCTGTAGAGTTGCTGGATGTCTGGACACATCACCTGGGCTAATGTATACATAATGTATGTCTATAAATCCATGGATTTATGTATGTATATTTATAGTACACACAAATATATAGAAACATGCAGATATTTACAAATATTAAAACTTGTGTATTTGTATAGTATAGAAAACCATATCATATATAGGAAATATTTCACTGTATATATATTTTACATACATGCATATACAAATCCAGGAATATTAAACAGTGTTTTTACTAAGTGCAAGACCCAGGGGCAAGAAAACTGGGAGAAGATCATTTCAGAGGGAGGGCAGACCTATAAAATGATGAAAAGTATTAAATGCTGCACACAGGTGACCAGGGCTTTCTCCCCTGGCACAGCCAAGCCCTCAGGCTGTTTCTGCTCTAGACTTATGCCACAAATTAGGCTCAAGCCCCTGCTCTGAAATGCCCTTGGGGGGTTCTTGGGGAGAAGGGTCATCCCCTGGCCCAGCCTGAGGGGTCTCAGGGTGCTGCTTTACTTTGCAAGGAAAAAAATAAACTTAACTGGAACATCAGATGCAATCTACCTTGATATCAGTAAAGCATTTGCCACTGTCTCCGACAGCATCCTCATAACCAAACTCAGGAAATGTGGTCTGGACAGCAGTGAGGTAGATTGAGAGCTGGCAGAAGGGAAGAAGCCAGTGAGTTTTGATCAATGGGACAGAGGAGGCCTGGAAGTCTGTGTCTAGTGGAGTCCTTCAGGGGTCGGTACTGGGACCAGTACTATTCAATATATTTATTGATGACCTGGATGAAGGAATAGAGTGCACAGTCAGCAAGTTTGCTGATGACACAAAACTGGGAGGGATGGCTGACACACCAGAGGTTGTGCTGCCATTCAGCAAGACTTGGACAGGCTGGAGAGCTGGGTGGGGAGAAGTTTAATGAGATTTAACAAGAGCAAGTGTAGGGTCTTGCACCTGGGGAAGAACAACCCCAGGTACCAGTATAGGTTGGGAACTGGCCTGTTGGAGAGCAGCATAGGTGAGAGGGACCTGAGGGTCCTGGGGGACAGCAGGATGACCATGAGCCAGCAGTGTGCCCTCATGGCCAAGAAGGCCAGTGGCATCCTGGGCTGTATTAGGAGGGGTGTGGTTAGTAGGTCAAGAGAGGTTCTCCTACACCTCTGCCCTGGTGAGAACACACCTGGAATATTGTGTCCAGTTCTGGGCCGCTCAGTTCAAGAAGGACACAGAACTCCTTGAAAGAGTCCACACAGGGATACCAAGATGATTAAGGGAGTGGAACACCTTCCTTATGAGGACAGGCTGAGGGAGCTGGGCCTCTTTAGCTTGGAGGATACTGAGGGGTGACCTCATCAATGTCTATAAATATGAAAAGGGTGAGTGTGAGGACAGAGCCAGGTTATTCTCAATGATAGGGCAAAGGGAAAGAGGTGCAAGCTGGAGCATAGGAAGTTCCATGTCACGATAAGGAAAAACCTTTTCGCTGTGAGAGTGACACAGCACTGGGACAGACTGTCCAGAGATGTTTTGGAGTCTCCTTCTCTGGAGACATTCAAAACCCACCTGGATGTGTTTCTGTGTGATTTAGTCTAGGTGATCCTGCTCTGGCATGGAGACTGGACTAGATGAACTTTCAAGGTCCCTTCCAACTTCTAACTTTCTGTGATTCTGTGACCACCTTTCAGCTTAAGCCGTATAGCATCTGCATTACTATTTATATTATTTGGAGAATAATGGGGCTTTTTTTCCTATGATTCCCTGGCCAGTAAGTGAAAAGGTTCACACCTTGACGTCCCAAGTGCCTCCTGGACATGTTGCCCTGACATTCGCGACGTGTCTTTTTCCCTGTAAACACCCAGATTTCCTCCACCCCCAGATCCAGCTCAGCTCACAAGAGAGTTAACTGGCAATAAATGAAGTGGCTGAAAAACAAACGGAGGATGGAAACTTAAATGTCCTCGGTGGGAAACTTCATAGGGAGAAATAAATGAGAGGAATGACGGGATGATGCTGGCTGTTTCGCCTCCCATTCTCACTGTGCCAGAAATGAGTTCATCTGAAAAGCCACCGTCCCAGCCAAAAGCAGGGTGGAGAGAAGGGCTGGAGTAGGGGGAGAACGGGACCATCTCTTTTGGCAGCATCTTGCTTTGGCATCGGCTTCTCGGGTGATGAGATCAATGAAAATCACTGTTGTTGTATTTATTTATTTGTAATATGAGGCGTATTTATGAGGAATTTCATTTATGATGCATAAAAAACAGGTGGCAGGTTGGTCCTGGTGCCTTTTTCCTGTTGGTGCTTACTCTTACAATTCACCACAGGGTCCACCCCCAATGTTCCTGGAAGATGCTGAATCCCCTGGGTGATACAGTGACATCAGGTGTGATGCAATCAAAAGCTTATTTTTTAATTTGGGCCACTTTGACTTCCTGTTGTTGCAAGTTCTAGGGCTAATTCATTAAACCAAAACATCAGATGGGCTGCCAGCCTGTTCCTCCCCATTCATCCCTGGGAGGCTGAACACCTCAACTTGCATGTGTCCTGCAGTGAAAACCTCTCTCTTGCATTTCAATCTAACTCATGGGGAGTTAAACGTTTTAAAATAAGGCCAGGGATGTGTGCAGCACAGCCTCTCTCCTGACCATCCTTCAGACATCACCCACCAAAGGAACCAGGATGAATTGCTGGGGCAGACAGACAGATTTGTCAACCCTATCAGCTTCATCTTCTTCACCTCCCTAGAAAGACACCACTAAGGGCTCTAGGTAAAACCTAGAGTTTTACCAAAATTTGACAGTGTGGGCTGGGCTGATTCCTGTTACCTGCATCCTAAGTGACACGGTGACCTGACCAACACCATCAGTGCTCAGCCGTACTCCCATAAAACTCTGTGAAGGAAGAAGGGCTTCCTGCTGGTACCACCACAGCGAGACAGGTCACCTAAATTAATTTTAGTGCAGATGGATAAAAAGTTATGGGCATGACCATAACCGGGATAAGAAGTTACCCCTGTTACAGTTATGTATGTAACAATCTAAAAGGACAGCTGTAAAGTTATTCTGGTACTACTTGGAGATCATCTAGCTTGTGTTTTTGGCTTGCAGGTGCTGGATGGGGGATTGCAACAGAGCTGTAGGAATGGAGCACTGGGTTTAAAGCAATGCGTTTTAATTACCAGTGCATGGACAAGAGTGAGGTTGCTCTTGCTTTTAAGGTAACAGCAAGGTCCCATCAATGTCTGGAGAGAAGGATCAAGACTTTGCTTAAGTCCTGGAGTGAATCCAGGACCTTCCTGCAGGTGGATCCTGGGCAGAGGAGGCGCATCTTCCCAGATGCGGCGAGCTGCTGCACCTGCCTGGCAGCAAAAGGTGCAAAGGGATGCTCCTGGGTCAAGAATTCATGGAATTCATACAGAATTCGTGCAATTCATACAGAATTCATGGACTTTTTTCCATTTTCCCCCATTTTTTTCAAGGATTTTCCTTCGCATTTTTTGTTTTCTTTTAAAATTGAGAAGCAGAGGTGGGCAGGTCCAGAAGGGACACCAAAATGAACTGTTTTACCCTTGGGATGTCCTTCCCCCCTCCTCCAGCTTCACAGGGAGCTCCAGGCACCTGGCTGAGCCTCAGCCCCTGCAGCCAGGAAAGGATGAAGCCCACCCTACCCATCCCGGGCAAGGCTGCCCGTCTTCCCCGAGTTGACCTCCACTCCCATCCCTTTCGGGCTGCTGCACCCTGCCAGCGCTGGACTCAGGGTGCTGCCGCTTACCCACGGGCTGCCGGGGACTGTTTATAGCGGGTGCCAACGCTTTGAAGCGGGGAGCCCAGCCGCTGCTAGGAAGAGTTTTCCATCAAAACCGGGGAGAACGCTAGAGAAAGCGCCCGGCCGCAGCGCGGTACCTCTCGGCTCTACGCACGGGGGCCCGGCAAGGCCTCCCGGCACCACGGCTGAATTCACAAGGCCAGGAACCCGCGACCGCGGAGACTCCGCGCTGCGCCCCGCGCTGCTTAAGCGGCAACCGCGACCCGCTTCCACGCGCCTCCCGCGGGGCTGAAGGACCGCAGGGGAGCGGCGGGGAGAACCGCAAGCGGCCGTACGGGGCAGTGCGCCCAGATCCCGGCGCCCCACACATCCCCAGGGCCCTGGCCCTGCACGGAGCCGTTCTGCGCCGAGGGCCGCGCCGCCATCACGGCCATACCCGCTCGCTCCCACCGCCCCGGAGCAAAGTGCCCACCCGCCCCCTGCCCCGCCCGCTTCCGCCGCCGCGAGGGGCCCGCCGGGAAGGCGGCGAGACCCCGCCCCCGCCGGGGCGGAGGGAAGGGGGGAAAGGGAAGAGGGAAAGGGCGGGGGGAGGGAGGGAAGGAAGGAAGGAAGGGGTGGGCGGGGGCGCGCGCGGCACGCGGGTCTCGGCGCCGCCGCCCCGCCCCTCCCCGCCCCCCGCCGCCCGCGGTGCCGGCAGCGACGAGGTGGGTACGGCGGGACCGCCGCCCCCCCCCCACTCCCTTCACCCCCCCAATCCCCTCCCCGGGGCAGTGTGAGGGGGCGGCGGGGAGACCCCTGGCGGCCATCCCCCCCCCTCCCGCCGCCTGAGGGAGAGGCGGGGCCGCCCTCAGGCCTAACGGCCGCGCAGAGCACGAGGAGCGGGGGCCGTGCCGCGCCGGGCCGGCCTGTCCCGTCCGGGAGCGGGGAGGGGCTGTGCGGGGAGCCCCGGGGAGGCGGGCGGCTCAGCCCGGAGAGGAGGGGAGAGGAGGGGAGGGTTGGGGGTGGCGAAACCCGGGGCGCGGCGGGTCCGCCTCTTTCATTGATGAAATTTAAATTCCTCGGGGTTTGCCTCCCGCCCGCCGGCCCGGGAGGGGACTGCTCGGCTGAGGGGCCAGCGCGGCGGGCGGGCTGCTCCCAGCGGGGCCGCCGTCTCTCCCGTCTCCCTGCTCCGTCGCCGCGCAGCTGCCCGGCAGCCAGCCTCAGCGGGGGCGCAGGAGGCAGCCTGCCCTCCCGGCCTCTCCCTCACCGGCCCCGGGGTTTTAAAAACAAAAAAAACAACCCCAAAAACAATTGAGTCTGTATTTGTAAGAGCAAAGTGCTAATTTTATTAAAGCGCGAAAATGTCGGCCTTTATGAAAGGTAAGCTGGCGTGCTTTGTAATTTTTTGTTTGGCTATTCAGCTGGGCATGCATAGGTTCTGCTTTTTTGGGGGGGTTTCTTCCCCGTCGTCCCCCCCTCTCCCCTTCTCTCCTTTCCAGCAGCCCGGTATAGCGCAGGCAGCGGTAGGTGCAGCAGCAGCCCCATCGGCGACCGAATTGTGATGTGCGAGGGCTTCCTCGAAGTGTTACTCGTTATTTGGGAGCGGGGCCTCCCCCCCCCCCCCCCCCAGTTCTGCCCCGCTCGGTTTGCTTACCTCGGTGGGTGCATGGCTCTTCTGTGCGGTACAAGTGCACGGTGAAACCGGGTGTTAGCGGCAGCAGGAGGGCTCCTGGCCGTGACGGATGCACTGGCAGGATCTGGAGTATACAGGGGGAATCTTCCAAGTGCGGATCTTCCCCCTCCGCTAAGAGGTCTGTTAAAGTTGGGGGAGGCAGAATACGGTGGTCTTCACTTTTTTAATCGGAGGCTTGAGTGCATGTTGGCGCTTTCTGATCCCCATGGGCTCCAGCACTCCCCTTTACTCTCCACACGCGTGAGCGTACGTGGTCTGAGTCTCGGATCCCTTTATTGCAAAACAGGGAACCGGCCCACAAGAGGTCATTTCGGGAAGAAAAAGGACTTTGGTGCATTGCTGTGGCAGTTTTCTTTACCTCCTTTCTGATACTCCTAATGGTGCGCGTGTGCTTTCTGTAGTGACATGCGTGCCTCTAGGTTTCCTTAACATAAATCCACGCGGGCCTGTCGGCAAATGTAGCGCTGCCCGTGGAAACAGTACGAGTAGGTCGTTTTGCTGAGCAAACTTGGATGTTGCAGGAACCCGAGGGTCTTTGCAGGCTTTGGGAGGTTGCTGCGCATCCAGTGGGTGTTTAGGACTGTGGAACACTTGCTGTGTGAATGCATCAACTGTCTGTCAATGTCCTGTGGCACCTGCGCGAAGCGTAGAGAGCTGAAGGGGGTTCGGAAGTGTTACAGCCAGGTTGCTCAACCAGCCCTCTGAAAGTTATCAAGATAAGCTCGGTCTTGCTGTGAAATACACTGTAATTACGTTTTGAATTGTTCTTTTAAAGTGGAATTAATTGGTTTCTCTCAGCCAACTGCTGAAGGTAGCCATCTTGCAGGCAAAGGATATTATTTATGAAATTGGAAGCTGGAGAAACCCTCGTATGGGCCATAACCAGTTTTTAAAATATGGCCAGTCATTTGAGAATCTTAAAAGCTTTTATAAAATGTAACTGCCATTAATGTGCTCTCTTATCAGGCCAGTAGTACTAAAACATGTTGCCAGTGTCAACTGATATTTTTAGCCTGAGTATCAGCTGCTAGACTTAGAAATCCAGCTGTGTCTGACAATAACACCTAAGCTCTTGGTGGGTGCAGCTGGCAAGAACGGCTTCCTAGGCTGCAAACTTGTGAGCTCAGGTTAACGTGCTCATCCATTAAAGAGAGAGAGAGAGTGTGTTTAGGTTTCATTTCACATATGCTTCAGCCCGACATATGTTGACGAATTTTTGCCGCTAGTAGTAGGAAAAGAAAAATGTTTGCAAAAGCTGAGTGGGTATGCTCAGTTCTAAAAATGAAAAGTAATATTTATTAGCATCATGCATTACGGTGTGAGTATTTAAAGAGATTTTTATACTCACCAGGGATAAAAATTGCTTTGAACTTTCAGTGGAGTTGCTGGAACTTAAGGCATTCAGTGTGTACCCTCAGCGCAGAGTTCAAGGATAGAGCACTTAAAGTTCAGCTGCGTGTTTTAACTTACTGGACACCCTTCTTGATTTTTATGCAGTCAGGCTCCAAGTAGACCTAAGTAGTTTTCTGCTGTAGAGCTTTCTGTATATTTCCTTGGATGGCAAAAGTAATTGCAATTCATAACGGACCAAAAGATTCCCAGGTTTTTCAAGAGAGGGGGAACTTCTTGCCTGACTTGTCCGGCAGCTCACTCCTGTGCATGGTCCCTGTATACCGAGTACTAAGGCAGTGAAGTTTGTGTCTGGGCACATTGATGAACAAAACTGATCAATCCTTATGCATTCTGTGCTTTATTTTAGCGTAAGAGGAGGGAGGGCAAAAAGGATTTGTGTGCAGATCCCTAAGCAAGGGTTCACTGCTGTTCTGTCCTTGCACAGTTTTCCTAAGGATGTGTGCCCCTTATTGCTTCTGGTGGTGTAAGACGACCTTCTTTGTTATTAGCTTGATCTGGTTTTTCAGATATCAGTTAAAGTTATATATTATAAACCCTCAAACACTTGGTCTCATACAGTAGTTTGTGCTGAGAGGGTGGGGGGCAGGATAGCAGTGAGAGCAGAGCACAAAAGCGTGCTAGAAATAACAGTGGGGGCAGGAGGGTTTGAGTGAAACTCTCCACCCATCAGACACCACTGTAAGCTTGATTAAAGAGCTGTCCTTTCCCTCCTATTTGAGGGAGCGCTTTCTGCAGAAGCCATTAAAGTAAGATATCCTGGGTGGTCATTTTGCAAAGCCCAGTGTTTTCTGAAGCCTCAATGATTTAGTCATGCTCTTCTGTTCCTAATTTCCTGCGTGGGCCGATCCCTAAAGAGTCTTCCACTACCTTATCCTACCCTTCTCTTCACGCAGACGACTGTTCAAGAATATTGATCCCATAAAAGTCGGCTTAGGCTGAAATCTGAGGTGTTGGTTGCAAAATAGCCTGGAAGAAGCATTTCTTTTTAAAAATAATTTGGGAGTTTATGGCTGCACAAACCCTTGGAAATACTTCCTAGATTATCCAGCACCTCTGCCTCCCATCTGGTTTTTAGAGGTACAATAACTACTTTTCATTGCAGCCTTAGGAAATTTTACTTGCCTGTAGGAAATAACTGCTTTCAAATACGCAGTTGCACTCGCCTTTCTGTTTCCTCATTGCTGCTTGGGTGAAAAGGGAAATAAACCTTCACCCAGGCTGTTAGATTTAACAGTGGCTCATGCTAAAGGGCTGCAATTGTCTTTCTGCCGGCGGTAGGCTGAGGTGCATAAACTCCAGCTTCTCAGAAACTGAGGGGTGGTGACACGGGAGCAGCTCGTGCTGAGTTTGTTCATTTGAAGCGGGTGTGCCAGTGCTGTGCTTGTGGTCTTCCTTTGGAGAGCCTTTAGAGTGTTGTAGATCCCCGTCCAGTCCAAATCCTGATGGGCATCTCTTAAGATAAATGGTTAAAAGCCTCTGCCTTGCAATGGCACATTAAGAGCAGGAAAGCTTTGAGTTGCTGTTTGTCTTGGCTGCTTAGTGGCCATACTCAAATTCTCACGTGTGCAGAATATGCAGGCAAATGCATGTTCTTACAGACTCCAGCCATGTCCTTAGCCCAAAATGTACTACTTGTTGCTATTAGAATAATAATAATAGCACTAATAATTCCCTCTCCAAGCAGCTGTGCCCTGGCATGTTGAATCTGGGTGGGACTGAAGGGTTGCAGTAGTAGTTAAATGGTCAGCGTAAAGCCTCAATATTCTCTGTCACCAGTGAAGGGTGCAGCCGCCGGTGCTGGCAGCTCTGGCAGCCTGGTGTCAGTGGGAAATGCCCCATCTAGCTGGCAGCTCTGTGTGCTTGACGCTGGGCATTTGGGAGGCGCAGTGGGTTGGCTTTCCTTCCATTGGTGATCAGACACGTTTGGCATTTGCTCGTAAAGTTGTGAAGAATTTATAGTACTATTAAAAAAAAAAAAGGTAGCTTGGATGTTATCGTGCATTTGCTTTTATGGTGCCTTGTTCTTTTGATTTGTTTGTGGTGTTAATCTGGTAGATAGATACAAGTCTCTTGGCTAATAGGAGTGAAGAAGATTTTCCTACCTCTGCAGCAGCCTGGGAGAGCTGCTGTCGCTGGCTCTGCCTCACTTAGCCTCTGTGTGTTTAACAGCACAAAGGACAGTCTTTCAGTACTTGACATTTGCAGAGTTTCTTCCGAGATGTGTTGCATCATAATGGCAGTTTCACATGTTTTACAGGCTGATGAACTGTGAGAAATGGCTGCTGCTGTTGCTGTTTTACATGTTGCAGGGAGGATTACAAACATGTGAAAGTACCTTCTAGCAGTTGTTTCTCTAGAAGTTTAAACAGTGTTTCAGTATGCAGCAGCCCAAAATGTGTGAAGGAAAGGCGGTACTTGTAGAGAGGCGGTACTTGTAGAGGGTTTGGTATGAAGTATTAACCTGGTATAGACTTCCTCGTTCCTCTGGAGGAGGAGGTGCTTCCTAATGAAGAGCTGTCTGTGTTTTTACATATTTGGCCTGGAAAGATATGCCTAACAGGCTTTCAGCTATTACCTGCTTTTACTACTAAATAAAGCATTTGGTTAAAAAAAAAAAAAGAAGAAAAAGAACCTATCGTGTGCTGTACTTCTCATCTTGAGCTGGTGTGTCCCCTGTGTTGCACCACACACAGTATGTGCACTGCAGCACTTGTCTGTCTCTTTCCTCCCCTACCTGCAAAACAGTACAGTCAGGAAAATGGCTTCTGTGGGCTTCAAAGCAAGGATTAGACACTGTCACTGAAGCTGTGGAATACTTTGCTTAAAAAAAGAAAATCAAAATTGTATTAAAATGAGCTGCTTCTGGCTTGCTTAGATGCTGTCAATAGTATAGCCTTTTAATGCATGTTCTAAAGAAGTAAACTTTAAATACAGGTCCATCTTCCTACGATGTTTTCCGGCAGTATCACTCTGTTCACTTGCAAAGTTTCCTCCCGTCCCTTTTTGCACTAGTGTTCAGGGTGTTTCTAAAATCCGGCTATATTTGGCAATACATCTCTCTCCGTGACACAGAGAAGTGATTACTCAAGGGATTTGGCAGAAATTAAATTAACTGAGGTCTTTAGGGAACATACTCAGAATGTCTTCTGAGAATGCACTTGCTTCAAATGCTTTCTGTTGGAAAATAGTCACATTATCTCCCATTTCAATTCTGTGATATGGACTTTACTATATAGACCGTTTGTGTATTTACTCTTTTTCACATTTATGGAGCTTATCGCTTTCAAAAGCAAAACAAATGCTGAAGTGATAGTCAGACTAATTTTCTAGGTTGCTTAGTAACCGAAATGCGTGCTGTAGTGTGAAAATACTCGTAAGAGAAAGCAAGGGAATATTCACTGGAACAAACTGAAGATCGTGTGAAAGTGCACTGTATAAATAATTAAAGCATATGTTTTTATTTTCTTCTGTGAACAGAAGGGTACCCTTGGTCACAGTGTTCTACATAAATGAATTTTTGTAGTGGAAAGCTTTTTCACGCTTTTACTTGTTAAAGTATTTTGATGCAGAAGGATTCTTTGGCTGTCTGGCAAGAAAGTGTGCTGCCATGGATTTGTGGACACATCTTGAGATGGATCGTTGGCCTTTTGGGACTTTTTTGAGTTTTGAGCGAAGGGTAGTTCTTCTGTGGTCCCAATTTAAGGTCTGTTCTCCAAGTCAGTAGGAACAAAAATGCTGGATTCCTGGAGTGCTAGCAGAGTAATAAAATGAGACTAGATTATGTGAGTTTATTAGTTTTTAAAAGAAAATTCACGGCTATTTATAGTCTATTTGAGATAGTTTTCTTCTTTTTCCATTAACCTGTGTTTTTGTTTTAATTTTTATTCAAGATTTCAGCAAAGCAATGTCTCAAGCTGGCACTTCACAATTTCAGGAAGTCATTCGACAAGAGCTGGAGTATTCAATGAAAGTAGAACTTGATAAGATACTTGCGACTGCACCTTCAAATGAGCTAGAGGTAAGGAGCGTGGTGTGGATGTCAGTCAGAGCATTATAAATTAGATGTAGGAAATTGAGGGAAGTATTACAGAGGGAGAAAAAAAAATCACAAAATACAATGATTCTTATTTTTAGGACGTGTGGAAGAGTAGCCTAGATACAATTACCAGCATGAGATTTTCAGTTCCATATAAATCGGGTGACAGAGTTGTTATTAAGTGTTTAATCATCTTTAGTTATTAAAGGTTCTATGTAATCTTTAATAGATTATAGAAAGGGAAGGTTAAATTGGTGCCCTAAAGATAGGGCCGAATTGTAATGGTTATGGCTTTGACTAAAGACTTGTCTTTTAGGTATCCAAATTGGTTTTGTATCTTGAGTTCTAGTGGAAATGAGCTTTGGTACCTTCTAGAATTGTACTTAAATTTTAGCATGTCTCTACTTCAGTGCTGATAAAATTACTCTTGTGAATAGGCTGTACATCATGTTTGTAGAAATGCTTCTGTGGTTGAATAGGTATGCATTAAATACCAGCATTAACTAATGCATTTCCTTTTTGTAGCACACTAAAAAGGACCTGGAAGGATTTAAGAAGCTCTTTCATAGATTCCTACAAGAAAAGGGGCCGTCTGTGGACTGGGGGAAGATTCAGAGACCTCCAGAAGATTCTGTAAGTTGTGATGAAGTGCCAGTCTGTAGGGAATGTAAAACTGATCATTGCTACTTGTAGCAAGTGATGCAGTCACTCAGAATGGATACAACAACTGTGGTTCTGTAAAATCACACAGGGCAACGCTTTGGGCTCTTAACTGGAAAATAATTATTTATTGACATATGTTGTATGTGTTCCCAAACAGCAGGTCCTACTTAAGAGATGTGTCAAGTTCTTCTTCAGTGTTATTTTGTTAGCTGTTCTTTGAGAGGGGAACAAAGTGGAACAGATGCCGCCTTACCATTTGGCACCTTTTCTGGAGTAAACTGTCTTGTGTTAGAGGGGAAGCAGGTAGGCCCCTTGTTGTTTCCCCTTTCTCTCTTGCCTGTGAAAGAAGGTTGTGCATCTCTGATGAGACCATTTCCAGCAATCCATTCTGCTAAATAATTTGCAAGGGACATATGGCAAGTGGGCTGGGTTATATATCTCATCTAGCAACTTCTGTAATCTCCAGCAGCTCAGTAAAAGCAAGGAATCTGAAACAAGTAGTCGACTGTGGGGGTTTTTGAGTGTAATTTTCTAATGTCAGCTATGTTGTTACAACTTATAACCTGCCACTGAGCTGCTGCTGCAAAAGCACTAAATATTTTTCTTCAGCACTGTTTAGTACTGAAATAAACACTTCCAGTTAAACCTAACCTCATTTTATTGACTCATCTGTGGCCCTAGGCTGCCTTTTGACTCTAATGGTGTAGCTGTGCTACGAATTCTTGCTTTTCCCAGTGCAGTGATCTTGGCATATTGTGGGACTTCTGTGTCCTCATGCATTTGTGGTTTCTCTTAGCCTCTCTCTGGTGATTCAATGAGGCTCTGTTTGCAACTGAAAGGCAGGCTGTCCGGTTACTTCCAGAAGAGATGCGGTGCTGCTCTTTAAAGTGTTGAAGAATGATGCTGTTTTAGAGCAAGTCTAGGGTTTTTCCAAGGTTGAGTGTTTTCTTTCAACTTCAGAAACATGTGATGTCTCTCTCTTCTCTACTGGAACACTGAATGAAGTGTTGCTTTGGGGAGGGAAAAAAAAATCTACCTTCAGTAAAGGGGCCAAGGTGAGGAATTGGAGTTCTAGATAATGTGACTTAGAAGGAAGGCTGAAGAAGAGGGGTTTGCTTTTAGTATAGGGGGGTGAGACTCTGGGGAACGCTAAGTCTTTTAAATATGTAAAAAACTAGTTGCAACAAGGAAAGGAATAAACTGCTCTCTGTGTCAGGGTAAGGCCTGGGATTAAATGACAGCAATTTGATGTGAGTGAATGGGCTGCTTTGTGGAAAGAGACTGACCTATTCTCTACGTTTAAAGTTTTGCACACCTTCTTTCAAGTTCTGCAAAGGACTGAAAATTACCTGGTAGGACATTGGGACCACGTTGCAATTAGACGCTGCAGTAGGCCATTGGGAGATTCCCAGACAAGGCAAGCTGTTCTAAAAAAGTTAGACAGAGGTCTAACTTAAGGTCATGGAGGGCTGGAAGGAGGAGAGCAAGATGAGAAAACATATCTTCTTTCTTATGGTCTGCACTGGCACGTTCTCAGCTATGTCCTTCAGATATATAGCAACTTTTGACCTAAAAGAAAAAAAAAAATCTAACTCAAACTATTAGGACTCCTGCAAAATTAGGTCACTTCACCTTATGTGAGATGCATGCATGATCCTGGAGAAGATTTTGCTGCCTAGCACAAACTCCAAATCAAATAATTTTACTTAATAAATGTCACAGAAGAAAGCTAGAGAAAAATACCCACAAACCAACCTCCTTCTTCATAAAAAGAATCTTGTTTTAGGATTCCTTGGAGAAGTTGATAATTAGAGACTTCCTGATCTGACAGGAGGGGTTGAGTGCGCTTAAAAACTGAGAGCAAACTTCAAATTTTTGAGTATTTTCTTCATTTTATATTTTTTTCCCCTGACTGTGAGAGTTCTGTTTTCCTGGCCCCCCCAAACCCTGCTTGTATTAATCCTGCCTCCATCACCTTGTTGTTAATTCGGTCATGTAGTGCACATACCACAGAAAGGGAAAGGTATCCTACATGAAATGCTTTTCTGATGACCTGCAGTGTCATTTTTCCCAAATTATTCATTGCTGGGGGGGGTGAGTTGGGGAATTATTAGATAAAAATGAATTTATTCAAGACCAGAATTTCAGAGTTACCAGTGTAGCTAGTATAGGTAAGAACAGTAGGAGCTTTTAGAAGGGGTAGAGTGATGATATTAGAAGGGCTTTAGACTAAAGAACCATTTCGGACAGGTGTCCATCTGTAAAAACATGCAGACTTCCTCTTGCCTGCTTTTGTTTGAGTTTATATAGCTAGATGAAGAAACAGCTCAATTAGTGTGCTCTCTTCCTGGTCTTGTTAGAACAGCACAGAGGATGATACAGATGAGACTTGTTTGGAAACTTGGTAATCTTGTATAGCTGCCTGATAAGACACCTTTGTTTTAAGAGGTGGTAGGGATGCTCTGCTGCTTGTGAGACTCTTGTTCTGCGAGTGTCACAGCCCAGAAAGCAATGACCTACTCTCCCCCGTGTGACTGTCTGCAGTCACTGTTCAGAACTGGTTGGCTCCTTGTTCAGTCCAAAGCACTGGGAATTCTGGCAAGTGTAATCTTCAGCAGATACCTAGTAGAGCTTGGAGTATCTTCTTGGGCATGTAGGGGGGTGTGTGTGTATATATACATGCAGACATACACATGTGTGTGTACATATATAAAAAAGTAAAAGCAGATGAAAATGAGCCAGAGCTTTTAGCCAAAAAACCCCACAGCCAAAAGTTCATTAATAGTTTATTGCATTTATAGGCTTTTTCTTTTAATTTTCTGTTTTACATGAGGTACTTCTGAGTTTGAGGTTAGGTGGGAAAGGTCTTTGAGGCTTTTGCTCAATGCCATGGAGGAGCAGACTTTCTATCAGACTTCCATGTGTCCTCTAACGCGTTATCCCTTGTTCTTTGAATGTAGTTTTCTGTTCTTTCCTGAAACGTTTTACTGGCAAGTAAAAGCTCCTGTCATCAGTAAAGAGAAACAGAAATGATTGTCTTGTAGTATTCCTCCGTTTTTCTCTGCAGTGGGAGATTTCGTCTCTGACCTTCGTGTTTTCAGTGTAACAACTAATACTGATAGGCAAGCAAACTGTAAGCTCCAGACCATGATAACAGAAGATTGAACCCATTTCACGCTGTATTGGTAAACTTCTGACTTGTTTTTTCCTTACAGATGCTTTGCTTCTATGTGTCCAAAACCTTACAATGATAGCTGACATAGTTAGGACCCATTACTTTCTTCTCTGAAGACTCTAACAATATATTTAGAGTGCTGGTTCACAAGGAGCCGAGGTAAAGAATGTGGACATGGCAAGTGTAATTTAATCCTGTTGATGTAGATTGCAGTGATCTGTTTGTTTGAGTTGGAAGCAATAGCAAAGTCCTGCTGGGAGGCCTCTGAGGAAACTGCAGTGATCACGTTAACATCAGAACACCAATGCAAAACCTCAACTAGGCTGTAGAGAGAGCATCCAAAGATGTGGGTGTGAAAGGAGAACGGCAATTAGAGGGTTTGTTTCCCTGGTGGTGGGATTCTTGTCTTCAGCTCAAGTTGTCATCTCAGTGAACTATATACCATGAAGGAAAAGAATGGATGTCATGCTCTTACTGAAAAGCAAAATGTCTTCCTAATATTTGACTCTGGAGACAGGTTTTAAGGGTTCACTTGGTGCTATTTCTGAAACTGTCCCTTTTCCTTGTTCTGCAAGTACGTATTGACTAATATGGGTGTATTCCTTTCCTGTCCACCCGTGATGACAGCCCTGATACTCATTTTATCTGTCTCTGACAAACTCTTCCAAACCTTCTTGCAGTAGGAGTATGCTTCTGAAATCTGTTAGTCAAACTCCTGACATTGCCTCATGCAACTGTTCTGAAAATCACTTGTGACATTGTCTGGAAAACCAAAAGAAGCAAGATACGTCATCCTAGAAGAATCCCAAACCAGTTTTGAGACATGTCTCAAATGAGCAACACTCTAGTCGTGCATCCGTAAGCCATGTCATTCCAGCCCATTTTTGTTCCTGAAATACTTCCCCATCAGCACTTACTTGTCAAGTCCCCTGTTCCAGACTCTTAGAGCAAGAATTGATTTTTATTACTGTGGAGTATTTCTTTTGCATGTGTATACGCTTGTAAGCGATGAGGTAGTTCTGTGTGTTAGTGCCTACACATGACTGAACTGCTAGGTGATGGCGCTGGCATCCAGCAGTCTCGATGCTGCAAGGATCCTGCTTGAATCTGAATTCTTGATGTTTGTTGTTCTCTGAATTAAAGACCCAGGGTTTCGATGCCAAGTTGTCATTTCTGAAGCCTATGCCAAAAGAAGCTGAAATGTTTAGCAAGGCTGAGTTACAAATTTTGCATTGTAGCTGATGCAACACCCAATGAACTAAATCCTTGGTGGAGGGATGGAACAGTTAATTTCATCAGGATTTTGCTCTGAACGTTCTACTTAAGCTAGTTTCAGGCATCATGGTGAAGGCTTAGGGGTAGCTGGCACTTCAGAAAAAGTGGAAGATTTTGAGGCAGTCTGGCCCTGAAATGAGTTGCAGACTTTCTTCTTTTTGGAGAGCTGTGTTGAGTGATGCAGGAAGAACGTAGTGAGACTCGAAAGCTGAAATAGTTTTTTTTGGCTGTTCAGATGGCATCTGAACGTTGTCGGTGCAACTCTCATCCCACCCAGCTAAAGCTCAAACATAAATGCTTTAGATCCATCTACAGTCTAATGCAGAGGGGTATTGACCTCGGGGCAGATGGGAGTGATGACAGGGAGTGAGGATCTAGTCACATTACTCTCACAAAGTGAGTGTAAATCTCTGAGGATCCTGCTGGCAGTGAAATGTTCATTAAGCTTTCTGATGTACCTTCAAGTACATTAAAATCAGTGTTTATCATCTCTTTGTTAATGAGAAGAATAGTGGTTTTTCAAGGTGTCTGACGAGCCTGAACACAATCTCTGATGTTGATGAACCACAGCAAGAGTCTGCTTTTTGCATGTTTCTGTTCCTGAAAAGTTCTAGGAGTTTCTCACCTATGTCCCCTGTGAAATGGCAGCACTGTGTGGTGGCTTTTTTTCAAGAGCAATCTCATGATGACAGCAAGTAGTTTCCCTGATTCTAGAGTAACTTATGTCAGTATTGACCTTTGGGAGGTCTGTGGGTAGGGGGATGGTAAGGATCAGTGTAGATGCAGAGTAAGAAAGTGCTTAGCAGTTTGGTCAACAGTCTTTAGATAAGAAGTGAGACAACATGTGCATGTTTGTTAATTCCTCTCAGTGCACGCTTGGAATTGGGTATCTGCCATCAGGTCTACATTCATCACCCCGTGTGCTGTATCAGCTGTCCCTGCCCCTCTGACAAATCCATGCTGGTAACCTGCAGGATCTTTTACCTTCTTCAGTTTGTTCAGACGCATCCTGCAACACTGGAATGCCATATCCATGTCCTGCCCCTCATTTATTCTGCACATTTCCTTTTGAAAATCCGGCAGAATAAATGAACTGTGGATAGAATAAGCTAACTCTGAACAGATGGTATTCCTGAACGGATATGCATTTGGAATCAGAGAGGGATTGCGCTAGATCAAAAAACTCCTAGTGCTGTTTGATTTTTGCATATTAACATTCTGCAAACCTGCTTATATCAAAGATCCTTGCAGAGCATCTAGAAGACTGCTAAAGGATTTTCTTGTATGTAGTTGTCTTTGTAATGAAAAGGAAGGGGATGCATGAAATGCAAAGGACTTTGAGTTCTGCATGAAAATCATTTTACCTCGAGCTACAGAGTGTGTCTTACTCTAGCACAGTCATAGCTGTTGCAAGGTAGTGAGTTCTTAAGGTCTAAATTATCTTTGTAAGAGCTTGACATGGCTGGTGAAAATGGTGCAGCTTCCAGTTGGAACCAGAATAGTATAATTCTGTGCATCCTTCCTCTCTCCTCCCTCAGCTTCCACTTAGCAATAAATCTCAAATGAAAAAGGTCCTAATCTGTTAAAGGTTCTTTTGACTTGTTCTGTCCTCTGATCTGCAATGATGACCAGATCTGACATGCAAACCCGTTGCTACAGCTCAGCTTAAAGGCGTTACTGACCTCTCTGACCTTCAGATTCTCTCCCTTGCACCTGCTTAATTCCTAATAGCATCGGAAAATGTTTGTGGCAGTTGGTGAGTGCCAGTGCAGCAACCATCCTGCTCTAGACCTCCTGAGGCAATGGTCTGTGGGAACAGATGAAGTGGTCTTATTTGCTATACAGTCCTGTTAGGGAGTGCTGAAGTCTTCACACAGGAAGTGTGTTGGATGCTGTTTTATGGATGACTTTCTGGTAGGTGCAGACAGTGCTACTGCCCTAGCTCTGGCTTGTGTTATTTCAGTCGTGCTGATGTGCTCTGTTGCATGAACAGAGACATCTGGGGATGCTAAGGCATCGCTGATGCATGACTAGTCTAGCGTGTGTGCCTCTCTCTGGTTGCAGAACTGCTTGCTGATAACTAATTGCTAGAGCTGTTGTTGCTGCTGTCTTTGTGCAGTGTTTTGCTTAGGTCAGTTGCTTCTGTTTTATGGAGGGCATGCCATGCAGGAACTTTGGGCTTATTGGTGACAAGCTCCATAAACCTCCAATGTTTAGTGATATTTTCAGGTCAGCTGTAGCTGATTGGCAATCCCTTGGGGCACAGTTACACACGTGATAAAGTTTGTGTTTGTTGTGAAGATTGCTATACAAGCTTCCTTTGAGCAGACTTCATAATCTGGCCTTTTTGTCCACCTAAGGAAAGGTACTTTATGTATAAACTGTTTTTCCACTTCCTCATACCCGAAGCAGATGACTTACAGTCCTTATTTACTGTCATCTCTTACTATTTTCAAGGGAGCCTTCTCTAGTTGAAGCAGCATGCTTGTGTCTTCACACAGCGCATACGTATGTGGCAAGCCCTGTACGTATATGTTCTGTTTCTTTTTCTTTTTCCCTAAATATTAGTCTCCTTGTTCTCTGCATCTTACTTCCTAGAAGAAAGGAGCTTCTCAGCTAAGTTATAAATAAAATGGCTCTGCAGACTTGAAAGCTTTCTCTGTCTTAATTTAGCTGAATAACTCCATTGCCAGTCATAAGTTTCCTGATGAAGGGCTGTAGTGTTCTTCTGTAACATAAAGTGCTTGTGTGGGCAATCTGAAACAGTCCTTTTTGAGATGGGTTGATGTGAGTATTTAGGAAGTGGCTTTGACACGATGTTTATCTAGGTTGCTACGGCTGCCCCAACTTAGTAACCTCATCCTGGTATTCTTTCAGCAGTTGTTTATGCACGTGGCACAACTATGTTGGAAACCAGGATAAATGCAAGTGACAAGCATTAGTAGCTTAGTAATTTTTGGATGATGTGAACGCAGCTCAGCAAGCTCTGCTTGCAGAGGAGGAAGAACAATATCTGGGAATGCTGCGGGAAATGTATGCTCCAACTATTGCTAAATGGGGAAGAGCAGGAGGAATGTTTCCTTCAAACCTCATGGGTGGATAGGTCCAGTTTCTCACCTTCCAGTTAGTCATCTTTATTATGCTGCTGTTGTGAATTTGACTTTTCCAGTTGTCCATCTCCTACCACTTCTGGTGGGGAGGGAGAAGTACAGGCCCTGTAGAAATAGCATAACCGTTACTAGGTTGGTTGTGATTCTGTTCTCCCTTCATCCCTTTAAGGAAGAGGAAGCATCAAGGCTGCTGTATTCCCCATCTCTGATGTGAAGAAGGTGTAACTTCAAAAAACAAGCAAAATGCTTTCCATTGTCCCCGTGTAACACTAACTTCATGTTAGAGTAGATACTGCTGTTTATTTACTGAGAGTCTGAGTACAGCTAAACTTTAAAAAACGTTGGTTGTTCAGATTTCATGAATGAGTCTTCTGCATTAAAAAGAGGCACAACAACAGAATGCTGCCTAAACACCCAAACAAACTCATTTTGTAGAGCTCTCAGGATGCTGAGTTCCCAGCTCTGCAGGCACAAAACAAAGTTTGAAAAAAAGACATGAAATAATCTTTTAAGAGCCTTAGCCTCAGGGAGGCTGAGAGGCAGTTGCTGCTGGAGGAGGTCATGGTTAGGAGCTGGTGCCTGCTCCCCAGGGTGCAGACCCACTGTAGGGCCAGATCCCACCACAGCCTTTCTGGGAGCTGCTGCTAGGCTGTATCCTTCCAGGTGGGCTAGGCATTTGGGGAACACCAGGATGGGGCTTTTATCCCTGCGTTCAGTCACATCCCAACTGCTCTGGAGCTGTGTTTGGCTGCTCCTGGTTTTGCTTATCCTGGCTTATGCATCTTTTAAGCCTTTGCTGAAGCGGGACTGTGGAGATGCTTCCAAAATGCTGCTGTTAAATTTAAAATGTGAAGAGAAATGTTTTGATAAGATGTACTGGCATGACATTTGTGTTACTGGGCATCACTGTTATCTTCTGCAAAGTCTGATGCCCAAGCCCAGTGGCAGAGTTGTGTGCTGGAAAAGTGACAGTTTGCTTGGTGTTTTATTTCCTGTTATTTCAGGTCTGGTGTAGGGTCTTTTGCCCCCCTGCCCTGAGACTCCTTTCATTTCTAGCTGTCACCTTATCTTCTACCTTCTTCCCTCTTATCAAACCTCAGCTGTCTCTTTACTTCCTTATTTTAACCTTCTGTCATCTTTGGATGATGCAGTGGAGCGGAATTTATAACCTGGAGGCAGGAAGCTGTGCCAGGATTTGGGGTGCAAAAGGAAGAGTGGGAAAAGGCTGCAGTTGGCCAGAGTTCATAACCAGAAGATCTGAGGGAGGCCATGGCCAGAAAAAAATCAAGGCAAAAATGGATGGATATTTTCTTTCTGGTCACAATGCTTCACACCCTGTGCCTGTGTTTCTTGGAGTTACGTGTGTCTTGGATTATGGCATAATCTTGTTATCTCTAGGCACTGTGTGACTAATTGTGAAGACGTGTTTGTGATTAGAACAGTTGTTTAATTTCTTGATATTGCTAGATAAAGAACCTTTTTGCATAGAATGAATGCTGTCACACCCTCACACAGGGAAGGTGGGGATGGGCAGGCTTTTCCCTAGCAAAGTGGTCCGACTAAGATACCTTTCAGTAACATATCTGGCCTGTAATAGGAATTTGCATAAATTATTCATAACAAGTTGTGAAGTTATCTGTTAAGCCACACGTTTAAAGCTGTCAGCCCTTTTAATGAAGGGATCTTGAAGAGCTGTTCTTAACCAGCTAGCTAACAAGGAAGGAGACTGTTTTTAATTCTCAGTTCAAGGAAGCAGAAATCCATTTTGATTTATTGAAATTTTTACATGGGTCACTGAGTATTACATTATTCCCAAAGTGTTGTGTTTTATTTCATGATCTTATGATACAGAGTGGAAACTGAGACTGTCAAACTGCTGGGACCTCCCAAAACCTTGTTTGAAAAAAATCTCTCTTAGTTAGATGTGTGAATCAAATTGTGCTGACATAGGTAACTTTATAGGGATCAAAGGTCTGGCTGTCCGAAGGTCAGTAGTGTTCAGGTTAAAGCCTTGGCTGTCAGATTTCCTCTCCCGTGTCCTTTATTGATCCAGTGGCTTTTCCTGATAGGTATGTGTGCTTGTCAGTGACTAAGATTGCTGCTTCTTTCTGTGGCTGGCCTTCTCTGGGGATTCAATGGGAGCAGCATGCCAGTATCACCTGCTTGGTTTATGCAGTTAGTTCTCCTTAGTGAAAGAAATTCACTGCTAGCAGCCGGCTGTGGCTGCATTACTGCTTGCTGCCTGAACCCTGGCTCCATGCTTACCTTCTAGCATGACAAAGGAGTGAAATAAGTGCAATTTAGCTTGTAAAAGTAGGAACAAAAAGGAAAATCTTAGGTATTGAAGGTACCACTTTCCAATTAAGTCACAGACATGGTAGTTAAACAGTTTTCATCTCAAATGTGACAGTAACTTCACGCTTCGGACAGTCTGTGCATCACTCCTAAAGCCCTTCACCTGCATGCACTGCCTCAGGGGCTTTTGGCAGAATAACCTCCACTGCTTTTGAAACATGGAGAGGTACAGTTGTCTGAACTTACTGGGTAGGTAGGAACGCCAGAGCTTCATTATGAGCACACAGATAGAAATGTTTCTGTCTTTAATGTGGTGGTTAAGCCTTAGTATAGGGTCATGTTTGAGTCTGGGTGTTACTTCCTCTCCTGCCAGCAGTACACTCTGGGGGTGCCTGTATTCCCAGTACCTGCCAGAAACGTGCAGCAGAGTTCCTGGCACTTGTGCCGAATGTAGCTTCAAAAGTTGCATTAAAAGAAAGCAATGACTAAGCTTACTCATCAAGCCTCGTTGTTTTAGTTATATATCTTTGTTTTGGTGGGTACATATCACAAAACAATTAAATTTGCCTTGTTCCCCAGTAACACTGCCCACGGAGCCAAAAGTTGTCACAACATTGACTATAGATACTTTTCAATGTACAACAGCAAGAGTGTTTCAGTGGGGAATCTGGTGCTATTCTCATATTTAAAGTTTTTATATTGGTTAAAAAAGTTGTAGTGGGAGAGCAGGGCTTTAAACTGAAGTTATTCTGCACATTGGGAATTTTTTTTAATGCAGTTGCATTGAGATGTTCCTCCTGGGCCAGCTTCCACTGTTTGATTAATGAGAGCTTAGTTAGGCATTATGCTTTAACTTGTGGAGTGATCTTATCTTTAAATACATACTGTAAGCTCTCTGGATCCTGCTAAGGCAGAGTTTCCCTAATGTGAGGGATCTGCTCTAATCTGCTGCCTGTGGTGCACTGGAATGCTGGAGTTGCGCAAACTTTCCTCTCTGCCCCCCCCACCCGGCTAAGAAATACGACTCCTGTTCTAGTGCAATGTGAATTTCCACTGGAACCCAGGCCTGACTTGCCCAAAGCAAACACAATTCTGAAAACTGCTCTGTATGTATTTGTTTTTGCAGATCAGCTGTGGATCTTACACACCCCTTATCAGAACTAAAATCATTTTCTTGCCGCTACAGTACACACAGCACTGAAACATCAAGGCTTTTCTTCAAAAGAAAATCTCTAGAAGGGCATGGCTGAAGGATAATTGTATTGATTTTGCTCTAACAGTTTTGGCATGATACTTATCGTTGCATTGTTACCTTTGTTTCTTTGATTTAGGTGCTTTGGATTAGGAGACATGCAATGCCTAATGCAAGGCACACTGTCTTTACAAGCCTGGTTTTGCTCTCCATCACCAGCCCCAAATGTGGCCCAGGCTCTGTTTTCTAAGCCTGTGGGATATAGCTGTCAGCAAGGTAGAAGACTTTCTGCAAGGTGTAATGTGAGCTGGATGAATGCATCCTGAAATACCATTATAAGAACTAGGAACTCTTCTACTTTGTAGCATGCTATTGTGAGCCATAAATTATTATATTGGACTAGTAGCTGGAATAGAAATTGGTTTAGACTGAGTCAAAGAACCAACTTCTTGCCAAGAATGTTGCTTCTGGCAAACTGCACTGCAAAGTATCCAAAAGAGAAAAAATCTGCGGGTTTAAGCTGCTCAGGGAAGAAAAGTTTTTGTCCTGCATGTAGGGCCCATGTTCTTCAATTGTCTGGCTGAAGGGGGGCATCTCACCAGGGAAGTGAGTTAGGTGGCTCCTAAGGAGACCCCCTCTCTGGCTGCAAGGCAAGAGAATGGTAAGAAGGCGGCAGCAAGGATGATGAAGGGTCTGGAGGGGAAGTCTTAGGAGGAGAGGCTGAAGTCCTTTGGTTTGTACAGCCTGGAGAAGAGGAGGCTGAGGGGAGACCTCATCATGGTATATGGCTTCCTAAAGAGGGGGAGTGAAGGGGCAGGCACCAATCTCCTCTCTGGTGACAAGCAATAGAACCTGAGGGAATGGCATGAAGCTGTGACACAGGAGGTTTAGGTTGGATGTTAGGAAGTTGCTCTTTACTGAGGGTGGCCGACACTGGAACAGGTTCCCCAGGGAAGCAGTCCCAAGCACCGAGCTTGTCTGAGTTTGAGAAGCATCTGGACAATGCAGTCAGTAACATGCTCTGACTTGGCTGGCCCTGTGTGGAGCCAGGAGTTGGACTTGATGATCCTTAGAGGTCCCTTCCAACTCAAGAGATTCAGTGATTGTGTAACTGGCCAGACTTCTCCTTTACTAAGTTTCCTCTACCTGGAATAGCAGACAGATGTGCTTTGTCCAATGAAGCTGACGGTGACTGCTGTCATGGAGTGTGTAGAGCATCTCAAGAGAAGAGGCTGTAGCAGGAAATTGGGCTGTTTGTATTGTAACAAATCAGGTTACGATAGACTCACTCTGCAAGTGTTCATTAGTGTCAAATCATATAAACAAATGTGGGTGTTGTTGCCAGATTCTAACTTTTACAGGGTTTTAGGAGAAAGCAAATGCAATTTCTGTTCACATATGACAGCTGCTTTTTTTTTTTAACAGATCCAGCCCTATGAGAAGATAAAGGCCAGAGGACTGCCCGATAACATTGCTTCTGTCTTGAATAAGCTGGTGGTTGTGAAACTAAATGGCGGCTTGGGCACAAGCATGGGTTGTAAGGGCCCAAAAAGCCTTATCGGGGTGCGGAATGAGAACACCTTCTTGGATCTGACAGTTCAGCAGATTGAGGTAACTTTTGATGGTCTTTGAGTTGTTTTGGAGACTTCAAGGGATCTAGGCACTGCGACCTAGCTTGGACCTGAAATTCTTGCTGATTAGTTTTTCCTGACTAATTCAATCTTAATTGAAGACAAGTCCCATTAAGTGGCTGTTCAGATTTTGCCCTTTTTGGGGTAAGGGAAAGTTGGGATGTAGTTCTTGTTTTGCAGTATATGCCGTGGTCATGGTGTATGCTAGGTTTCTGAGTTGTACTTTGGAATAAAACATTCCCTTTCTTTCTATGCTGGGGATTGAGATGTGCTGAACTTTTCCTGTATGACCCTTTAAGAGAGATCACAGTGGAGGCTTGCCAAAAGGGAAAGGAGAGGGAAAAGAGGTCTGGCCACAGTGCTAGTGGAGAATTGCTTTGGAAAGCACACACATGGATAAAAGGGACGGAGCTGTCGATGACTGAACTCTGTCCAAGTGTAATTCAGCCTGTGTACACCAACCCGGACAGTTGTGGCTGTGTCCAGAAACACAAGTAATCCAACTGTGGAGCTGGCCTGGCACAGCTAACTCCTGGGCTTCATTCTGGCTCTCCAGGTGCAAGTCTATTTAGCTTTGTAAGAACTCTCTTTACGTCCATTCACTGCAGCTCTGGGTTCCTTGTAGAATTAAAACTCTCATGCTGGGAGTGGTGACTGGCATTTTATGCTGAAGAGGGAAAAGTGAAAGAAAATAACAGCTGTTGGTCTTGAGAAGAGGACATTTCGCTTCTGCTTTTAATGCAGAGTATTCCTCTTACAGCAGATAACTAAGATGGTGGTTAGGGTAGGGAATTGGGTGTCCCTGTTCCAGAGCTGTGCTGTCTACATGGAAACGCTCTTGTATTTCAGCTCCACTTTACAGATGCCCAAATAATTAAGATTGTGACATTTAATTATGTACTCTTAATACTATTGTCTGTCTTGTAGCATGCCAAAAAAGGCTTAGAAATGCTTACTGGGCAGAGGTGGTTTTGAAACCTTGCCTGACAGACTTCAGTAATTTGGGGAAAAACATGCCTTTTGCAATCAACAATAGCCTGAAACATAAAATAACGTGGTGGTGTCATGCTCTTCAAATTTTGAATCTCAATGTGGATTTAAAAACAAAACCTGTGTAAATAAATTATATAATTTGGCCTTATCTTTACTGCTTACTAGCGTTTGTTTTACTTTACCTGTTAGGCAGAGATGCCTGTGGCAACAGATAGAATCTCTCACTTATTTCCAGTCTGTTTTATCTAATGATTTTTCTCCCAAAATCTTAAGTGTCAGAGTGAATGCTAATAATATACTTCGTTCCCACCTCAGCACTTAAACAAATCCTACAACACTGATGTTCCTCTTGTTCTCATGAACTCCTTCAACACCGACGACGACACAAAGAAGATCTTGCAGAAGTACAGCCACAGCCGTGTGAAGATATACACTTTCAATCAAAGCAGGTATCAAAGAAACTTCTCCACTTGGGGTGGAAGGAAGGACACAACCCAGAGAGCGTGGGGTTTTTTAGTTTGCAGTGCTGAGGTAGCAGTAGCATCTTGTTAACCCGTTATCAGTCCCTGTTTTGGGCCTCTCTGAAACATTGAAAGCAGAGTCAGAGGCAAGGTATTAAAATTAGGGAGAGGTGTGAAGGGGTGACTGTTTTGAGAAGAGTGTGAATAACAGGGTGCTGGATGCTGGCCCCTTGGGTCCTGAATTTGCCTTAAAGTCCCTGGGCTCTGGAGTGAGACAGAACATGGCTTCCTTATCAAGAGCAAACTCGAGTCTGCTGAAGTGGCTGATGATGTCAGAGGCATGCTTTGCATGGTATGAACCTGCGTGTCTGAGGAAAGCTGTGTTTCAGCATGGTGGGAGAAATGTGGCTTTAAATTCTTGAATTAGAGATTGCATTCTGCAGCTTCTCAGTGATGGGTCTGTATTTGGATGGGTCTTTCAGGGCTGAGTACTTACACTAACCTAGACAGCACAGCTTTAGAAGATGCATGAATAAAGTAGTTGCAGCTTTACTACTCTCATTTGCTTTTCTTTATGCTCATCCAACATCTGTGAGAACTTAACAAAACCCGCTGTCTTCCCAGGTATCCCAGAATTAACAAGGAAACTCTGCTGCCAATAGCCAAGGATGTATCATACTCAGGAGAGAATACAGAGTGCTGGTATCCCCCAGGCCATGGAGATATCTACGCCAGTTTCTATAACTCCGGGCTGCTGGATAACCTCATTGCGGAGGGGAAGGAGTATATTTTTGTATCCAACATAGATAACTTGGGTGCCACTGTGGACCTTTACATTCTTAATCACCTCATGAACCCACCCAATGGAAAGCGCTGCGAGTTCGTCATGGAAGTCACAAACAAAACCCGGGCGGATGTGAAGGTAAAGGGGGCGAGTTGGGCGAGTCCGTCCGAATGCCTGGCCTGTGGGTGGAAACCTCACCCTCGCCTCTCCTGTGTGCAGGAATTCAGACATACATTAAATCTTACAGCTATTTCAGGCACTGCTTAACACATCAGCTGTGATCTAATTTGAGATGCACAAAATCAGCAAGTTTATGAAGTTCTAATTCATGGAATAAATTGCATCTAGGTTCTGGGCAACAGCAGAACAAGGCAAGCCTGGGCTTGATCAAAACACCTTCTCCACGCTGTGATGCAGGGGAAAAGTTTGGGGATAGTAAAAGCTAGAGTGCTGAGGGGTGGGATAGGGTAGCTGTGTCTCTGCTGACTGAAATGTTGCACTACTCAGCCTGGCAGTGCTGCCCCCCTGCTCCCGCCCCAACTGCTTGACATTGTACAAAGTCCAGGTTTGACAGCCTGTCAGGTTTATGGCACATATCAAGTATCTCTGATTTGTCACCTAACTGTACTTTGCTTGACCTTTTAAGGAGGAGGATGAGGAGGAAATGTGATTTTTATTCTGGTCTCATTAGGCATTAAGCAAGCTCTGACTTGGTCAGAAATGCACCCTTAGGAGTACAGTTCAGGTTGTCAAAGTGCTGTTTGTTTCTCAGGAAGTGCCATAAACAGATTAGATTTAATTTGGATTTTGCTCTGTAATCTAATGAAGTCCAGTAGAGGGTGATTTTTTTTTGATGCCAGCAGCACTTGCAAAAGATTCTCAACAACTTTCATTAGAAGAATCAACTGTCTTGGAGTGCTGAAACATGGTTGTTTGGGGGTTCTGACTGTACTTTAAACGTGCTCTATAATTAGTAACCTGGTAGCCAGAACCAGGCAAGGTATTTTCAATGGGGTTGAGCTTTAAATACCAACAAGCCGGTGTGTCTCTGGAGGGAGGCGAGAGTTTCTCTGGCATCTCACTTAGAATGTCTTTGACCCTTGCAGGGTGGCACGCTTACGCAATATGAAAACAAGCTGAGGCTGGTGGAGATTGCTCAGGTCCCAAAAGCACACGTGGATGAATTCAAGTCAGTGTCCAAATTCAAAATATTCAATACCAACAATCTGTGGATTGCTCTGTCTGCGATTAAAAGGCTGCAAGAGAAGAACGCTATTGACATGGAGATCATTGTTAACCCAAAGGTAATCAGCTAGGAAGGCTTTAGAGGAAACGGACTCTAAAGAACTGTTTGATTCTGGATGACTAAACAGACTGGTGCCTTCAGAAAGGAGCCAGACTGTCAGTAAACACAGAACTCTGGCTTAGGCTCATCTCTAGTTCTGAGTGCCATTACCTGCTGGTTGTGCTGACGTGAGTTTTCTCTTCCAGACTCTGGATGGAGGCTTGAATGTTATCCAGCTGGAGACTGCAGTTGGTGCTGCTATTAAGAGTTTTGAGAACTCTCTGGGGATAAACGTACCTCGTAGTCGTTTTCTGCCAGTTAAGACCACGTCAGATCTCTTGCTCGTGATGTCGAATTTGTATAGCCTTAACGCTGGATCTCTAACGATGAGCGAGAAGCGTGAATTCCCAACCGTGCCTCTTGTCAAACTGGGAAGTTCTTTCACAAAGGTAAACTCCTGTAATTATACTTTGGTCTTACTGCTTTGAATACAGCTACATTCCATAGCAGGAAGAAGTTTAAATGGGAGGTTTACTTCATGTACCTCTGGCCATCTGGCATTCCCTTTGGCTCTCTATTGTAAAGAACTGCTGGGCTGTTAGGAGATCCTTAGCAGTGTGACACTGCACACGCATTGCTGGGTGCTCTGTTACCCGTCAGCTGAGGAGGCAGCAGGATTGTGTGTGCTTTCCAGGGCTCGCCTGGATTCGGTGGGATGCTGCCCTCGCTGTTCCTCATAGTTATTGCTGACAGAAATGACAACACCTTGTTGCTTTCCAAGTAGCTACTCTTACATTTGTCAGATGTAGGTTCCAGAAAGATCCCTGCAAGAAGTTTTCAGGAAGCTCTCACTCTTGTCTCAATCCACAGATGGATTTAAAACTGTCTCTACTCTTTCCTCCCTCCAAAAGGTTCAAGATTACCTGCGGAGGTTTGAAAGTATTCCAGATATGCTGGAGCTGGATCATCTCACAGTTTCAGGTGATGTTACATTTGGGAAGAATGTTTCATTAAAGGTGAGTGTGTGACTGGGATACTCCTGCATAAGTGTGACTGCTCCTTGGTAACAGATCCTGCCCAAGTCAGGGCCTTTAGGCACAGTCCATGGAAGCTCTCCTAGGAGTCAGGAAAGTGGCCCAGGAGTGCAGAGGTCAAGACTGAGCAGTCACCCTTATGAACGATGAGTGTGAGGTGTTACTGCTACATCAGCTTCTCTATAGACTGGCTGAGAGCCGAGGTTTGCCTGAATCTCACCACTACCATGGACTTGGGACTGTTCCAGGCAGTGCTTACATCTTTGTCCTTTGGCATTACAGCCATGGGCAGTTTCTTGTCAGTTGAGGTTCAAAATTGATTAGTGAATGTTGGAGCTGAGAAAATTAGTTTCTCAAGTCCTGCAACAGCCTGGGCCAGTTTAGCTGCTGACACAGATCAGGGCAGGGTGGAGCACAACCTGCACTGGCCCCAGCTTAGGCTACAAGCAGACTGCTTGCCCATGGCAGGCCTGTGTCCCTACCTGCTCCTGTGTGTGTAGCTTGTAGCTGTGACATACCTGTGGTGTAGGGGTAGCAGGTTTCCATCTAAAAGCAAGCAGGCAAGAGAAGTGTGCTTAGACCAAGCACCTAGCTTCAGAGGCGTCAGCTCTGCTTGTAAGCTGATGGTACCTGCTTTACAGCATTCCCAGCAATCCTTGTTTAAAGCCTTTGTTGTGGGGGCAAGGAAAGTATGCAGCACCAGCTGAGTGCATCTGGGGTCTGGCTGGTAGAGCTGACTCCTGCCTGGTTCTCCAGCCAGCCCTACTCTAGCTCATCCCAAGGTAACAGGTAATAGAAAGCTTCTAATCAGTGCTTTTTCTCTCCTGCAAACCCAGGGAACAGTTATCATCATTGCAAACCACGGCGACAGAATTGACATCCCAGCTGGAGCTCTACTGGAGAACAAAATCGTATCTGGCAACCTTCGGATCCTGGACCACTGAGTCGGCAAAACAGCACGGTCGGTTCTGCAGACTGCTGTGCTAAACCAGCTCGTGATGGAAGAACCTTTTAAGCATTAGAAATCTAAGTACACAGAGGGCCTATGCTTTGTCATCTTCACAGTACCCTGCAGTATTAATTTAAAATTAATTTCTCTTGCTTATCTTTTTAAGCAGACACATAGCGCAATGGATGTGCGTAAGTAATGCTTCAGTCCTTAAAGAGATTCTGTAACTCAGTTAATATAACCTTGAAGTGCAATACTGTTTGTCTTGCGGTAAGATGGACAGATCTTCTTTGATAAGAAGTTAAGAGGCTTGCCTCTAACATGGAGTAGGTTGGAGTTGCTGGTAACTGCAGAAGTAAAGCTGTGAAGCAATACATACGGGACAACACAGTTAGCTACTCACGTGACTCTTGTTGAAGTGTAAGCAGCAGGCACAGTTGAAAACCAAAAGTTTCACTACTGCTACATGGGCTGTTAAACCCTGTATTTCATGTGCTCACACCCACCCCGTGCTGTAGCCCTCTTACCCCCACGAGCTGCAGGCCGGGGCTGTTCCCCTGCCGCGCCCCTGGGGTCAGGCTGTCAATACCTCCATTTCTGTAGTGTGAGAGCAGGAATTGTTGATGTTCCAAACTCACCCAAAGAATCGACTACTTGAGAAAAATGCCTCAGTATCCACGTGTGGTGTTTGCTTTTTCACATCCTGTTTAAGACTGGATCTCCTGTTCCTATCTTAATCCTCGATCTGCCCTCTTTTTTTCAATAAATGGATCATGTTGACTACACTCATGTTCCTATTGTCACAGCCATGTATGTTAATTTATCTCCTCTTGAGTCATTTCTAAATTTGTACAGGAACTGAACTCGCTGTCCTGATCACTATTGATTTCTTAATGTTTCTCTTGTATTTACATGCAGACTTTATTTTATAAGCTTAGTATATATAACACTGGTACGTATCATTAAAGAAGTGATCTTTAAAAACAAGGGTGATTTTAGAGCTTTATTTGGACTGACAATTAGTGACATCTGTTATGCTAACAGATAAGCATGCCTGTCTGAAGAAACCATCGGCACACGCGCACTGCAGACCATTTCATCATACATGATCATCACAGGGTTAGGCACTCGGACTTGGGGGAGGTGAAGAGATGTGAGGTGAAATACACAGGCACTTTTACTTAGTACTGGCAGCATCCAGTCTTAAAAGGTAGTATTAAAAACTCTGAAATAATCCCAGTTGCGCCTTAACGGTGCAACATTACATCAGCAGCCTTAAAAACTTGAAAATTCTTCCTGCCCTGGTTCTGGTGGCTTTTTCCTCCCTCTCTACATGCGGGTTTGTGGCAGGGCCCTCAGCCCCCCCAACCTTACCTTACAGCTCTTGGCTGGGAGCTGCAGGAAGCCATCCCCATGGCAGCCCTTCTGCTACCTTCAGATGCTGCCAGAAGCCCACTGTTAGGTCATCACCGCTACTGCTGGTCCTGTACGGAACGGCTTCTGTGAACTGACAGGTTGTTAGAAAAACCTCTCTTCGCCTGGCAGCTTAGAGCCCAGCTGTGAGAGAGCCCCAGAAGCAGGGCTGCTCCCTAACAAAGCTGAATCCTACGTGCAAGCAATCAAAAGACATTTATTTATATAAAGTTCTGTAAAAAAATAAATTTTAGAACAGCATCGTTTCATAGAGAAAAACATTTTCTACAGAGTTCCAACTGCAAGGTTTTTATATTGTACCATCATTAAATAAGGTGGGACACCATGTGAAGTTCATTGCACTAGAAGAAATGCAAAGCATCTTTTTAATATAAAGATATACAGAGCATTCTAGACAACTACAGCTGTGTTACAGCTATGTGTTCTTTTGGATTTGGTCCAAAGAAACCTGAGTCTGTTTCCAGAGAGAATGAAAAAGAGACCATTGCACAGACAGCTGATCACTTGTTTCTTGCCGAAGGACACTGAGAAGATCGCTCCCTGCAGCTCGCTCCCAGTCTAGTTTCCCCGACTATCAATAGCGTCCTTTCTTGGACTCCAGTCTTAAGTATTCACCTCACAGTCGTCACGCTGCTCAGAAGAAAGTCAGTCTGTTGTCAGAGCCAAGTGACTGCTCCCAAGGGATTATCACCTCTTCTGCTCCCAAATTTCAGCCATGTTTAGGTCTAAGTTGTTAAGGCCTTTCAGGGCTTGAAGGTTTCCAGTGTAAAACGCTACATCAGAAGTAACCAGTCTGCAGTGAAACACACAACACCGTTAGTGCCTGAACTGATCCCCTCTTCCCCAGCTTGTCACTGCAGCAATCAATCAGGCACACAATTACACCAGTGCACGGTCAGACACTATGCCCCGGTTAGATCAGTTCGAAACTCGATGCTGCGGCAATGGTTTGTCTTACAGGAGTGACAGGACACGATTACTGCTCGGTGTGGGACTGGTTACAGGGAAGGGAGATCTGACAGCCAGGTCAGAAAACCCAGGAGGAACTGAGCAGCATTCACAGACCAGGATTTTTAACTATTGTTACAGAAAGGGGCAGTTTCTTTTCCCAAAGGCCCCCAGCTGGGCACTCCTAGAGCTGTGCCCTGAAGGGTGCAACTGCCACTGAAAGACACAGACTCAGGGCTGTGGGTGAGAGACCGTCCCACCAGTGTGGATGGGCATGAGGGCAGCCACGCCTGGAGGACAGCACCAGGACCACCTGCCCCACCATCCCACTGTAAAGGGAACACAGAATCACTAGGTTGGAAAAGACCCTACCTGTCCTCTACTAAGCCATATCCCTGAGCACCTCCCTCATCTACCCATCTTTTAAATACATCCAGGGTCACTGATTCAACCCCCTCCCTGGGCAGGCTGTGCCAGATCCTGACAACTCTCCATTTAGGCTACCCACCCATACGCTTCATACAGAAGCAGGAGGAGCAGCATGAGGACAGCACTGCACCCTGCTCATGCTGTGCTAGAACCCCAAGAGTGAAACCCCACACACACACAGAGAGCATACTCTCCTTCCAGCTGGGGCTGCCACAGCCTCATGCCTAATCCAAACACCTCAGTAATGCCAAGGGCAACTCTATCATCTTCTGAATACACCACAAGCACAGAAAACCGGTCCAGATAGACTCTCACAGAGTGCCAGGGCAGATAAACTTAAGCAGGACAAGTCAGAATAAACTGGGCAGGAACAAAACCCTTCTTCTTCATTCCAGCAACATTTGAAACACTATAAACTTCCCTCTCTGGTTTCTTCAACCTAAGAACACTGCTTTCCTGCATGTGGGTAGGCCAACTGAACTTCACCCTTACTACACAGAAAACACAGCCCCGCAGGTCATTGAGACAGATTATGAAGCCTGGCATTCCAGGGGACAATCCAGTTCACAACAGGATTCAGCCTGTGGGACACCAGGCCCAGCCAGCCACACCCTCTGAGGAGAGGGACCGCTGACCTTTCAGTGACGGGAGGGTTGGGCTGGGGCAGGAAAGGGCCATAATCTCTGTTTCAAATCTAGTTCTGCTGTAAAAACAATTCCCGTACAGAAGCTGCCCATGGCAGAGATGAAATACCGCTTTTTCCTATGTTTGCTTTGCTAGCATCATGAGTCATCATCCACGTTTCAAAACTGCTTCATGAATCACTAATTCTTGCGAATTAAACCGCAGCTACTGCTGTCACACAAAAGGAGAAAGAGAAAAGCACTCCACAGACTGAGGGAACCTACAGCACGTTTCCAGCAGGACGATGCCCGTCCCTCAATCTATCACCAAGCTGACAGCATTCCCAGTTCCTATGGAAAGGCACAAGGCCTTCACTGCCAGAAAGCTCCAAACGGGGTGTTCTACAACTCAGAGTGTGGCTGCATTTAGCAGTCACAACTTTCCTCCATAAGACAAAGCCTATTTAAGTTGCCAGTAAAAAAACCCCAAACCTAAATCCAAGTGCCCAAACGTACCCATTCAGAGGTCCTCCATCATTGACTACGTTTAGGTGGGCGAGCTGCCTCTTCAGGTGCAGTTTGTAGCTTGCATTAATTCGTAAAAACAACATCTAGGAGAAAGCACAGAGCCAGAGTAAGGAATCATCCCCTTGCTTGTGTCGCCACATCCAGCAAGGAAATACACTGCAAGCACATTAGGTTGCTAACCATTGGATTTGGTTTTGCAATTCATGCCATTTTTTCCCCCTTCCACCAGTCCTTCAACCTCCTAATCTTTCTGACCACAACCAATACAGAACACACAGGGCAGTTCACCCCCTCGCTTACTGGTACATGTTCCACCTAAAGGCCATTTCTTCAGAGCATGAATTTCTCTCCCTGTTAGCAGAAAGAGCTAGCAACCCGTATTAAGGCAGGAAGATAATCAACCTCCTTCCTGTTACTACAAGCACTTGAGGTCATGTTTCCATGAGAAACCACACAAAGACTGTAAAGTGACCGCTTAATTTAGTGTAAGAGAGAAACCACAACTTGGTGTATTCAGTGACTGGACCAGACCTTCCTGCCTTTAGATTTACAACACTGCTGCAGCAGTAACTGCAGTGAAGTAGAGGCACAGCTGGTACAATTTGGCTGTGTGATACATTCAGGGACCCTGGGAGCCACTAGTGTTACAGAATTTCCTAAATGGACTGTACCTGAGCCCCAAACAAGCGTTGCTGTTTGTGTAGTATCTCAGCACCAATTCCTAACCTCTCTTGACAGTGAAGTGCAGCTCAAAACGCTGGCATCAGTCAGTGTTCTGTGTGTCTCACCAGTCTCCTCACACATCCAAACACTCGCTGCAGCTCCGACCGCGCTGCCTGTGGGACCACTGCCGACCCCTTTAACATGTGGGTTCCACAAAGGCTCTAAACAAGACTTTCTGCCCCTCCCAGACAAAGCCAAAGTCTCTCTTGCTACGGAGTCAGTAGGAGGTATTATGTGAGCCTCAAAAATAACAGTCACCTGAGTTTGCTCCTCAGGAAGGAGATCATATATAGCTTCATGCATCTTTGCCATTTGCTTGCAGATATTCCTGAAGCACGTTGAAGGAACAGGAGCTTTCACTTCATACTGCAAAACAAACCAAAACCAGTTACTCCTTTCTGCCATCTCAAAACAGTTTATAGAGGAGAATTCCCAACAGCCATCTGCAGCCTTGCATGGTTAATGATGTCATGAGTCATGGCTCATTCCACGAATCACAAATAGAAACAGTTGCTGGGCATGGTCTGATTCGGCCAAGAACTGACATCATACAACCCTCCTCTGTAAGGAAGCAGGGACATTCCAACCCCTATGAAATCCAAGGGTTTCCCAACTACACCTACTCATCTGCAAGGGCCCGAATCACTTCTCTGAGTTGCTCATTCCTGTGTGTTGGTTCCCTGTAGGTACGCATTACAGATGTGGAGAGGATAATCCCACGGCGTGTGGCCAGCTAGCTGGTGTGTGCCTGCAGATCCATACGCCTCAGCGACGGACAGGCGATGCTACCTCTGACAAATACACCCCTCAAGTACTTTGTGGGAGCAAACTACTTCTCTGTGATCACATGCACCCACTCAATCTTCTGAAGGACCAAGGAAAGGAAAGCATAAAGACACAGAAGCTCCCGAAAACTCAGTATTGGCCATAAAACATCAAACTAAACCAAACCCCCACAGAAATGTTGCAGAAACACATCGGAAAACAAAGCAGAAAGCATCCCTTCTCCCAGTGACAGAGATCAAGAAATAAAACACTAGAAGCCACCAGATTGGCAAGAGACTCGCTCAAAGGGAACAAATCTCTTATGTCCCCACCCTGGATAGGGAAGATCTGAACATGATTTCAGAAGCAATCTGTAGAACTGAGCTGGGCACAGTGACGCCGATTCCTGGGAGAGCCTGAGCTAGCACAGGCCTGGGTTAAACACTGGCAGGTCACCTTTGTGAGGGTGACACTTCCCCACAGAGCCTTGTACAGTTCAGAGGATGAGCTAAATCACTATGACCACATATTTACAAACACATGGGAAGAGATGCTCTCTCTTATGCCTGCCCAAATTGTGGAAGAGAACAGAGCTCGGCTAGGTGCGAGAGGAAAAAACAGAAATAGAGAATCTTGAGAAAATCACCATGGAAAAGCCAAATGACCTGTTCTAACAGGGGAAGCAGCAGAAAAGTAGCTCTTACTGCTCCAGGAACCCTGCTCCCTGCATGGGGCAACTGCACAGTGTCCAGGACCGTGTCTTAAGACACAAAAGTTATGTGACAAATGAAGTAGAGTTTACCAGAGTAAAGTCAAGGGCAACTGGGAGGCTGCAGCAATGGCCCCTGCATAACTACACACAAATCAAACTCTCTGTCGTTGTGGTGGGGGGGGCAGGGAAGCAACAGCATCAGAAAGAAACATGAGCTCCAGCCCTGAAAGTTGTTGGCCATTTTTATCTCCAGCTAAGGTCAACAGCACGTAATACCATGAGAGATCAGACAAAAATTCACTGCTCTTCTGTCCAAACAGTCACAAGACAGCAAATGCCAAGAGAAGCTAAGAACTCACACAGGATTTTTTTCCATGACCATTTATCCCTTTCTGAAAACCTATGCCTTTTTCCCTGGTTAATTATAGCTATTAATGCCCCCGTTCCTGCTTTCTCTCCGTGCCAAAGAGACGGATGCCGGGAACTGTCCGTGCTGTTGTGAAACGCCTGGCTGAGCGCACAGCCTCAGCCCAGTGGCACTGCCTGAAGACAACTCCTGTTCCAAAGAGCTCCCAGAGGGAAGCAGAGCCTGGAAACCTAAAAGTAGCTCACCTACATTATCCCGAGTGCCAGGTCAATGTCCCATCTACTGGACCAAACGATCTGTCTCCTACAAAGCAGGTTTCTTGAGGGTGCAAGTGTTTGGTTTTACAGCACCCTGGGCACACACATCGCTAGGAAACCTGCTTGCTGGCTCATTCCAATCCCTACTCTTTGAGGCTGGTGACCGCTTTGTCCACAAGGCACTGAAACATCTGGGCTCTCACAAAGCCACACAAACAGAAGAACATGTTGACACGGTTGTGCTGACATGACTGTTTACAAATTTCCTGGTTTTGTGTCCTTCACAGCCTTCAGTGCCAAGAGTTCATTATTTCTGGAACAAGACATGCCCAATTATAGGGGGTATGTTAGGAAGGGAGGCAAATCAACACACGGCCTCCTTCTCTCCTGTACTCCATGGGTCCCATTTACGTGAGCCAGGCGCTCTCACTCTAGCATTTAAGAGCTCTAACAGACAGGAACAGTCTCACTTTCTATCTCACAAGAGGAGATTAAGCTGTGAAGATGGAAGGATGGTAAGTGATAGATATTTAACAACTACCATTATAAACACAGACTATGTTACAGGTTTGTTCTGGCTAAGGAATTTAGTATCAATAATCTAAATTCTTGCATTTGTCTTTTATTTTCAAGAGGTAAAATGACCAGAAAGCCCTGTTACTTCATAGAACAGACCACTATTTGGACTTTGAGAGAAGGGGATAAATGTGGTTTTAAAAGCATAAATTCAAATAAATAATTCAAATTCATAATTCAAATTTTTCCTCCACTATGTTTAGGTAACATCATTTGATAGCCAAAAGATCACAGATGAAAAGAAAAAGCACAACATAAAGCAAACAAAGTAACAGAAGCAGCAAGGAAGACAGACCTGATGCCTGTCACAGCCGCCTCTCTGCAGGCTGTCCCCAGCCTGTGCTGCACCAGGGAGATGCTGTGCTTCTCATGAGGAAGAGGCTGCTGCAGTCACATCAGTCAGTAAAGAATGATTTTTTTTTTCCTCTCACTAAACAGCTTGGCAGGTTTTGTTTGTTTGTTTGGGGTTTTTTAAGATGATAAGACCCAAACAAAACACTAAGCTTTAAAATCTCATGTGCTTCAGCTGTGGGCTCAGGAGGTCCCACCTCTCTGAGTCAGAGCAAGCGGATCCAGCCCAGGATGAACCTGTTCAACCAAGTGTCCAAAACTCAAAACCCACCCAGAGCACTTCACAGGACAGCTATTAACACTGCAACACAGCGGGATCTGCTAAGGGAAGACCTCTAGTTCCCTGGCCTGCAGCCCAATAGATGGGCTGGTCCTTTCCCTCCAAAACCTCCTCCTCCTCCTCAGCAGTTTTTCTGCTGTTCCCTCAGCTGCAGGAAATTACACACTCCCCACTTCCAAAAAGGCACCGTTGGGAAAAGCAGGAAATGGGAACTAGCTCGATCTGACTGCAGCCAAGAACTGTCAGTGGATAAAACTGCTGAGGGTAGGAGATCACTTCCTTTTCTAAACACCAAAGCATATGCAACCTGCTAAAGACTCTCTGTTACTGCTGAAGGAGTAAACAAGCAATTACTCTTTCTGGGGGCGAAGGCAAATGACACCCAAGTGGCAAACGTTAAGATGAAACACATTCACAAGTACAGCACAGAGCTTTGTATTCATACACAAGTTCAAACAATTCCTGATTAGTAAAGTTTACAGCTCCATTTGAAACATCTAGACTGTATACAATGAGTTCTTCAATTGCAATTTAGAGAGTGTATAATTATTTCCATAAATCATTACCTTGGATAATAGTTTGTCAAATAAACTATCCATTATGGCAACAAGCTTGGCTGAAATTTCAGCTATGTGGTCGTGATAATCCTGTAACAGAAGAAAGCAAGTTTTATTTACTATCTAACAGCATTCATAGTCTTCGGAGCACAGTTAAAAAGCAGAACTGTGTGTTTAATTAGGAAATGCCAAAAGAATTACCTTTGTAATGTGGTCAAAATGCCTGAGCATGCTAAACTGCTTCGGCTGCAGTCGAGCTTCAAAATGAGCCCTGATAATAGGAATGTAGTGTACGATTAGCTGTAGGCAACGTGAAGAAAGGGCTGCAAATCCAGAAGCAAGAGGGGGAAAGAAAAAGAACTTCATTATTACACAGGAAGAGTCATTTTGTATAGACTATCTCTCCTTTAACATCAATTAGAGACCCAGGACAATCTAACATGTGGGTTGTGGTGTGGTTCTTTTTTTAAGGAGGTAAGCATTTGTTTCCACTGGAAAGCTCCACCCAGTGAAGACACCAGACTAGTACCTGTCTATTCACACCCAGTTTCTGTAAGATATGGGATAAGGGACTAATTTTACAAGAGGCTTTAAGTGTCTACTTGACATTTTGAGCCCTGAGCACATGCAGACATCAGAGAGATCTCAGAAGACCTGACTCATCAGCTACCTAACCTCGACAGCCACATTCTCAAGGTGTCGGTATTTCTTCTGCAGGAGGTGTACGTAAACACCCTGTCCTGCCAGTGCTGAGCTGCCCAGAGCCTGAGCCTGCTCCTGCCTGTGGTGCCAGCAGGAGCCCCAAAACCGAGCTACTCCTGGGTACAACAGGACCTGAGCCGGCAGCAGGACACAGTGGTGCCAGCATGGTCACCACACTGGCCAAGCCTTCTGAAGACCTGGCCCAGCTCTTCTCTGCTCAACCGTGTCTGCTCCCACACTGTGTCCCACAGCCCCTTGGGGGGAATCTTCTCAACCCATTCTCCTCAAGCTATCCCCTTTTAAAAAAGGGGAAATGCAGACTGGTAACCAGGACACCCTGAAACATGGCAACTGCACGTTCACATGCCTGCTTCAACCCATCAACCAAAGGCTGCAGTATCAGGAGACAGTTTAAACCTGAGGGTCTTGAGTAGCATGTCAGGCTTTCCTATAGCATGGCACCGGGCACCAAATTCTCCCCAGCTTTTCATAGAAGCTAAAGCAGTCCACACAGGTAACTCAGGACTGGCAATGCAGCTGAACGGATGCACACTGAAAAGGAGAAACTCAAAAGCCCAAACCAGAGCTTGGATTTAGCCCACAGACTCAGAGCCCTGCGTTACCTGGCTGCGCTGGGACATTCAGCCACATGAAGGCCACCCACAGAAATGATTCAGGCGGTTGGGTACAGCCGGCAGAGCTACACACGGACACAGCCTTGGGCACACAGAGCCACGGGGCAGGTGGGACACCACAGCTTAGCGAAACGCAGGGAAGACAGAGGCTGGGCTGCATTCCTCTGCCCACCTAACCCTAGTCTCAAGAGCTAAACACTAAGCAGCTCCCAAGCATGCCAAAAAAACCCTGAAAAAACCAGCTACACCTTCCCACAGCCAAAACGTTTTCACAGAGAACTTACTAGCCTGTGTATCTGTTCTTACGTTTCCTTCATGGAACACACTGAAGCTTTGCATTTCAAGTGATCTGGTAAACAGCAAAGCAATCTGATGGGCCTTACCACCTTCTGTGTTCCATCCATGGCAGTGTGACACAAACATAGCTTATCACAAACATTTATGTCAGTTTTTAAAGAAAAAAAAAAACCTGCAGGAGAAGCAGCTTGAACATTTTAAGCATGGAAATCCATACCTAGGTTTTTTGTAGTGATTGTTTTCAAACCAACAACTTGTAACGCCCCAGCTCCAAGCACTAGTTGGCAACTTCTAGAGTTGAAATACTGCAAAAAAGAGAGAGTGAAAATTTATACTGCATTTTTAGCAGCTGCACACAACCACAGGTCAGAAATACCATCAGCAGAATTCTGTAAGATCAAACAGATTATTGCAAAATGAGTGAAGCCAGCATTAGGGTTGCACATACCCCTTGCTACAGGAGCCCACGACTTAACTAGTACAAGGAAAGCAGCTTTTCCACCACCCTCAGGAGTCACTGGCCCACAGTGGGTTTTTAACTCTGTTTATGATAAAGCACTCAAGACAGCTTTTCAGCAAGGGGAGGCAGAAACACAGGTATTAAAAACACAGTTAGCTACTCAGTGATTCCAACCCAGGAGTTAATTTCTGCTTTGCTATGAGACCTCAGGGTGAGGCTTCTCTCAGCATGAAGGTAAAGTAGCAAGTGAGACCTGTTCAGCCTTCGAAAGCTGTGCACACAACAACAGCTCTGTACCAGAAATCTGTAAAACATACTTCTCCAACTGGGGCTTTGGGTGGAGTGAAGGCTAAGTCACGCTAGCTTTGCTAAGAAGAGGAGACCAGTGTAGTGTCAGAATGGAAAAAAGCAAAAGAACAAGTTTCTGCTTTGGCTCTAGACCTTCCCCACTGCTGATGGCGACTTGAAATGCTTGATGGCGACTGAAACTCACTGCTGCTGAGGTGGCTGAATCTGTTCATCATGGAATGGTTTTGGTTGCAAAAGACCTTCAAGATCATCAAGTCCAACCATCTACCCAGCCCTACTAGGTTCACACTAGACCATGTCACCAAGTACATCTACACTTCTTTTAAACACCTCCAGGGATGGTGACTCAACCACTTCCCTGGGCAGCCTGTTCCAACATCTGACAACCCTTTCAGGAAAGAAGTTTTTCCTAATATCCAACCTAAACTTCCCCTTATGCATCTTCAGACTGTTTCCCCTTGTCCTGTCACTAGCTACCAGGGAGAAGAGACCAATCCCCACCTCACTACAGTCACCAGTGTTAGGAAACACTACACAACACCAAGATTAAGAAAGAATGCACAGGAGGTGTTAAGCCATGTCAAAAAACAATTCTGTAGGAATTCAGGTGAATGGATGACTCAGGAGTTGGCTTTCCTAATTTAGCTCCAGGAGAAAGAAATGATAGTCAAATGCATGCAGGCCACAAAGGTCTCTGGACAGCAAGACAGTTCCTGTTAGCAGACACTGTCTTATTTTGGAATTCTGCTCCACCACTCAGCTTGAGATGCACAATACCCTAGACTGGCTCAGGGAATGCAGCAAAGATGGAAGAGCCCTTGTTGCTTTCCCCAGTTCCAGCTCTGAATGGAGAGCAGAAGCCTCAGGGCGTACATCTGAACAGAACTGTCCTGTTGAAACTGGGGGAGGCAAAGCCTACAGCGAGCCGGCCCTGGTTCTCAGGCACCCAAAGAAAGGTTCACAAGGAACTGTGACAAAGTTACTCTACCACTTGCATCTGCAACAGAGGGTTCCCTCACATTACAGCTCCACTCTTTTGGGGGCCACAAACGCCCTTCACAGGTTTTGCTTCATCATAATGCAAGAAAACCCCCCAGGTATCACCCCCCTCCCCTCAAGTAAAACCAGGAAACAATTTTTCTGGCAAGTTCCTGCAGTCACAAACCTCAAGGCCAGAGTGGATATGCCATGGACATGGCACACCCAGTCTGGGCTGCCAGAGTGGTGTGTCCAGGGCCAGAAAAGCAACCCAAGACCTACTGCCACAACTGAACCTGAGCTGCATGTGCCCCCCCCCCCCCCCCACCTGTGAGAGGCATAATCAACTCTGCTCTCAGACAGAAGTCAGGATCTGAAAAGGTCTGATGTTTGTGTCATCTCCTCCTCCTGAAAGGAGAGACCTTTCCTTATGCCTCCTGGTGGACTTCAGAAGTAGATCCACCGAGTCAGAGACAGATAAGTCCTACACAGACTGAGCTGCTCTGAGGTATTAAGCTCAGACTAGCACCAGCTCACTGGCTGCCTGGCAGATGATTAAAACCAGGCTGTATAAAGGGTGACAGACACTCGTACTCTGCCCCTGCCTTTTGTGAGTATTACTCAGCTCCCAAACAGCCTGTTGCAGACAAAGCAGCGAGGAAGCAGCGTGTGTGAAACATCAAAAGAGCAATACCCCCTCCTTGTGACTGCTTGGAGGAAAGCATTACTGTGTTCTGGCATCACGGCTGCTCTTGTCTGCAACAAACAGCTCCAGTAATTAGGACCATGCTTTTGTCCATACAAGGGTGTCATTTCACTCCACAGTCCTAAAGAGCCTGGAATTCCATTACCTGGGAACACTTTGCAGCTGTTGCTATCACAGTAAAGACTAGCTCTTGCTACATTTGAAGCTTGTTAGCCCTGACAGCTGTCAAACAAAAAGCATTGTGAGCTGCAAGGATACCTTGAGTGGCTCTTATTTTGTCCAAAGTGTTAATAAATGAGCTTTTGTTTTTGTTAGTTGTTCTGGTCATCCTTCCAACTGATGGCACATTGTTGATAGGAAACAGAATAATTAAACTGCACAGATTTAATTACCAAGGAACAAAACACAGACATCAGAGCTAGAACAAGATATGGTCAGGAGAGAGAAGTAGCACAAAGATGTACATCTGTCTAAGTTTGTGGCATCTGCTGCTATTCTGCCTGCATAAAGGTGCTGCAAGACTTGAGTGAAGCAGCAGCTGGAGAACAAGAGGTGCAGAGGGATGTCCCCAGCCCTGGACTGATCAATTTCTCCTGAATAATGCTTTCTAAGGAGGTGGTTTGTGGATGAATCTGACTGATGACTTCTGAGTGTATTTCTCCTCCCCCACGCACAAAATATACTTTTGGAGAGCAGAATCTATTTCTCTTTTATCAATTATGCCTATGTTAAGAACCCTTAGACCTGACATAACCTTTGTGGGCAAAGACATAGGTGAAAACCTTTAAATAAATTAACTTTTAGGCTTTGAAGCCTATATATGACAGTTTTCGTGTGCATTCCTGTGCTCCTATTTTTCACTACTCACACTGCCTAGCAATGCCTGTGCTTTACCAGCTTTCCTCTTCTCTACTGAGAAATAAATGACAAAAAGGTCCTGGTCTTTCATCATTGTTAGATTTTACAACAGAAGCTACATCCCACAGTATTTTTCATGCTTCTACTAACTGTGCTTCCACTGACTTGTAAAAACCAAGGGACTTGTTTCCTTCCTGAATATAGGTATATCTCTGTAGCACCTAGGATCAAATTGCTTCTTCTCCAGCAGCATTAATCCTACAGCCAGCCTGAAGGACAGACAGCTGTAACAAATGCTACTAGATGGGATTTCCAACATTCCAGGTGAACAAGAGGAAAGACAGCCTGCCTCAAGGTACTTCACACAAGAAACCGCATCTTTAACACCCTTAGCTTAAAAGGCTACCTTATGGCACAGTAACAAGCCAAATCATCTCTAGACAATTTATCTCCTTTATATGAAATCATAAAAGCACATTACAGAGAGCAAGATGCATTCTCTGCTCTGACCAGCTCAAACAGTATATTTGGAGTCATACCTTCAGTAGATCAGACAGGCGGGTAAGCATGTCAGTCGTGATGGAAGGAATGTTATCCACACACTGGCAGTACTCAAGGATTATTCTTATTAATAGCAATACTGTCCTACAAGAGAAGAAACAGCCAAATATGTCACCTCAGTGCATGGAAGACATTGAAAAAAAAACCAAAAACCAACACAGGTCATGTTAATAGAAAGAAATCTACCTAAGGTTAGAGATTACAGCATTAAACAGCCTCACTAACCCATCTGAAGAAGCAGCAAAACACAAAAGATGTACACATAAAGACAGTTACAAAGGATGCCCATTCCATGGGATGGAGTGTAGAAAAAGTACTTAGCATAAGAGTGAAAATATCTCAAGTTTATTGGTGTAACTTTCTAATCTCCAAAAAGCTACTGTAGAAGTCTCCACACAGATACTGGCAGGGGACAAACACCCCAAAGCTTCTTTCATATACTGCTGTCTCACTCTGGCCAACTCTTGAGCAAGCAAAAAATCCACAGAATGCAGACAACAGCCACCACTGAAGGAAGGTAACAAATCCACTAGGGAGTCAGAAAGACAGAGAGCAGCTGTGAAGAAGCAACACCAAATACTCAGCCACTCAACACCTGAAATTTCCTCTGAATTGAGTGGGAATTGGAGATTTTGGGAGCTACTGGATAGAATTAGGAAGGTTCCACAAAGAGCCAGTACCGTCCTTGGAATTCAAATACACAGAAAGCAAGAAAACCAAGGCAAGATCAAATGTTCACACCAAATATTCTAACAGCTAAAAAAATAAAGCCTCTTCCTTTAGGCAGTACAGTGTGGAAAGATGATCAATAATCAACTGAAAAAAAAAACATGGAGAATTTTGGGGGAACATCTTGGCTTTTTTGGTGAATGATTTTATTTGATTAAATATCATGTAACTGGATGTAGAAGTGTGCAGAACTACAAAAAGTATTTGCCTCAAAATGAAGCTGAAAATTATTTCACAGAGCTACATATAACAAGTTCAAATGGGCAGAAATGGATTATCAAACACATCATCTACTAAGTAAACTTTATCACAGAACAGCAGGGGTTGGAAGGAACCTCTGGAGATCATCCAGTCCAACCCCCTGCTAATGCAGATCACCTAGAGCAGGTTGTACAGGACCACATCCAGGCAGGTTTTGACTGTCTCAAGAGGAGACTCCACCACATCTCTGGGCAGCCTGCCCCAGTGCTGTGTCCCTTCTGAAGTGAAGTTTTCCCTTATGTTGAAATGGAACTTCCTGTGTTCCAGTTTGTGTTTGTCACCCCTTGTCCTGTCGCTGGGCACCACTGAGAAGAATCTGGCCCCATCCTCTTGACATCCACCCTTTTAGATGTTTCTAAGTGTTGATGAGGTCCCCTCTCAGTCTCCTCTCCTCCAGGCTAAAAAGCCCCAGCCAGCTTTCCCTCACACAAGAGATGGCTCAGGTCACCTTTGTAGCTCTCCACTGGGCTCTCTCCAGTAGTTCCCTGTCTGTCTTGAACTGGGGAGCCCAGAACTGCACACAATACTCCAGATACGGCCTCACCAGGGCAGAGAAGATGGGGAGGAGAACCTCCCTCAGCCTGCTGGACATGTTCTTATCAATGCACCCCAGGTACCACTGGCCTTCTTGGACATGAGGGCACACTGCTGCTTCATGCTTAGCATTTCCATCAGCACTCGCAGGTCCTTCTCCACAGAGCTACTTCCCAGCAGGCCAAGCCCTAACCTGTACTGGTGCCTGAGGTTATTCATTCCTAAGAGCAGGACCCTACACTTGCCCTTATGGAATTTCATTTGGTTCCTCTCTGCCCAACTCTCCAGTCTATCAAGATCTCACTGGATGGCAGCACAGCGTTCTGGTGTATCGGCCACTTCTCCCAGGTTTGTACCACCAGCAAATCTGTTGAAGGTACACTCTGTCCCCTTGTCCAGTTCACTGATGAATATGTTGAGTAAGCGTCCTGATCCTTGGGACCACCGCTAGCTACTGGCCTCCAGCTAGACTAGACTCTTATCCTTTAAAGCCTGTTGAAATGCTCCAGTCAACCTGGAATGTTCCTTTGCTGTGATACCAGTTGGCTGGCACAGAAGTTCTGAGACACCAGCCTCTGTTTCTAACTGAACAATGACGCATCTCCATGAAGCAACTCTGACAGCTGGTCAAAGACATTATGTAAATCAGAACTTTTAAATTTGGGCTAAATTGATGTTAGGACTCTGGGGAGGGAGTTCTCCAGGCCTTACTCCTTCCTCAAAAGCACTTTCATGTATATTTAATGCTGAAGCCTTGCAGTCTCTGGAAACACAGCTTGCTTTTAAATGAAAGGAGTACGTGAGCGTTACATATTTTTAAATGTCTTTGATATAACCAGCTTTAAAAACTACTTTCTGATGCAAAGCAATCAGGATACCAAGAAACAGCATATGCAGCTTCTGAGATAGCCCATATCTTATTTCTTATCCTCAATAAGATAAGCAATCACTCAGTAGAGGACTCAGGTAATTTGACAAGAGATAACCTATACTTGAAGAAATAACAAGTGTGCTATGATGACAAATCTGTATTTCCACGTCTCTCTGTTTTCATGAAATAATTGGAAAAAAACATATTCAAATGAAACCATCGATTTCAGCCTAGTCATTCAGAGAGGAAACAGCTTTTTAATGTGCAAAAGAGTTTGCAATGTTTTGTAACCGTTTGGGAACTAAAAAGAAACAAGTCTGTGGAAGCAGAGAGGTTTTTTCATTCACATAAGATTGCTGAAGTTGTTAGTATTCATCAGAGTGCCACTCAAAAGTTCTTGCCAACTAACCCACAGCTAATAGAAAAATGTGCATCTTACCCAACTGTTGCATATTTTTGTCCTTCAACAATAAGGAATTCAGTTGGCTTTCTTTCTTCAGTAGCTAGACGTTTTGGCAAGAAAGGAAAAGGGATGAGTTGAACTAAAAACAAGCACAAAACACATTAGTTTCTAAAAATTTAGTATTCACTTGCTAAGGCTTAAAACAACCCCACAATCAATCTGTAAGGCACTGTTCTCTTTTACAGTATGTGCTATATAGCTGGTCACCCATCATAATTATTACAACCTGTAAAGCTACTTTATTATCTGCTGGGATTTTACATCAAAAATGCTCCAAAGTTTGACAATCATTATAGACTTGGAAATTTCACATATAATAGGTTACCAAAAGAAGCAGCAGAAAAGTTGCTAGGTTTTCTACTATCTATTCCTAAGTGATTCACTGTGTCTGTTAGTATTCTAACTTCAAATCATTTCCTCCTCAGGCTTCATAGTAGAAAGTCTTACTGACGCAGTTTTTCATGCTAAATTTGATGCCACCAATTTTATACCTCCTTGAAGGAAACTGCAAAAGCTTTTTTTAAGAGCAAAGGTCAATGAGCATGTTTTGGTGCTGTATTTTGTAACTGGAGTGATTACCACCTAGCATGCCCTCTGTCACTGCTATATTCCTTTTTTTGAGGGGTGGTTCAGGGGTTCTTCATCATGACATTATCATACTGTTTTCCTTCTCATCTACCGCTGTTTTCTTTCCCCTCTATGTATGACTCCTTCCCATTCTAGCTGTTCACACATACTCATCTCTGCAATACTGGATGAGAATCCTCACAAGGTAGGAATGCATTATGCATTCCCATTTTGCACACAGGAAAATAGGGCACGAGGAGGGAAAAAAGTGACTTCTGAGGTCAAATAAGGTTTCTGTGGCAAGGTAAATAATTGAACATACATGAGTTTTCACTTCCATGAGCAGCCACATGGCATGTTGCCTTTCATTTGAACTATCAGCAGATGAAGTAGTGGGAAGGAGAAAGCTTTGTTTAAAACAAGGGGGGTTGAGCACACGCAGACATTCCTTGGTCCCCTGGAACACCTGAGGGATGTGTTTTAGGGAAAGACTGAATTTATGCAAAGACCGTAAGTCTCTACACTGGGAATACTTATATAAAAAATACTTGTATAAAAAAGTAGCTCCCTCCCTGAGGCTAACCTTAAATGGGTTTTCAAAAAATAATCTTTTAAATTCAGCACAAGAAGTTTCAACTCTGGTAACACAAGAAAATGGGGGATGGGAGGAAAAAAAAAAAGGAGGGGGGGATTAGCTTCCTTCTGATTACCCCAGAAGACAGCAAACAAACACAGAGAAATACTGATGTCAAAATATGTCCATCAAATTCAACAGCAGCATTTGCTGATAATAAATGTAGTTAACAGTAAGACTGCAAGATACACACCTGCTGGTTTTTTTTCAGGGAGAGAAATTCGGCCATCTGACACCGAATCGACAAGATCCTGAAACTCGGCAGGAACTTCAGCTTGCTTCCAGCGCTCATTGTCCAAGAGTAGGCTAGTTTTGAACACAAAAGAGAGGAGGCTGAGAATATGAAATACCTTGTCTTCACACCTCTCCTGCCTGTACTGCTGTGGAATCAAAACTACAGTAATTTAAAAAAATGCTAACAGCCCAAAATGTTATGTTCTTCATTGTAAAGAGGCACCCAACAACTGGCTGTAGCAAAGCAGAAGAACATTGTGTTGGCCTAGAGGAACAAACAAATTGTGATATCTCCATCACAGCAGACAAAGGACTACACTAGACAATAAAGATCCTTAGGAGATCATTGCCACTGAAGTAATGTGAAGCAATATTAAGAGCTTTTGATGGGTGGGCGCAAAAAAGGCTTGACGTACATTAATGGAAAGGTTGTTTCCCAGGTGTTTTGGTTTTATATTTTAATAGTTGTTGGTTTTGCTGGAGGTTTTTTGGGTTGGGTTTTGGGGTGGAATTTTTCATTGTTTGCTTTTACAAAATAGTTGGAAGCGAATTATCCTGACGTTAATTCCTGAGACAGAGCAATTCTGCCCTGCAATGTCAGTGCTGAGTAATTCCTGTAGCTATTACTGTCCCTATTCAGGTATGCATGGGATTCTATGCTCTTACCTATAACTGGCTTACTAGTGTTCTAGGCAAGAAAAGATTATGCTTGCCAAGCGTATGATTGACAAAATTACTCATGTAAGAACACAAAGATCTTCTACCCAGATACCTTAGTTTTGTCTTCCTCTCCTCATGGAATCTATTGACAAATCTATTGGCTTGACTCTGAAGTGCTCCTCGCAAGGACATACTCTTCCTGCCGCAGATCTGCTCAGTATCTAAGATAAAGCCTTCCATCAAGCGAGAAAGAGCCACAAACTCGTTGGAATTCAGCTTCTCTAGGAAGCCATCCTATGTGCAAAGAAAACCATTGCAGGGAGATGTAACACCACAAAAATTCAGAGAGGTAAAGAAGTAACTAGTCAGCATGTCTGAGGCACATTATTCAACTTTACTTGGGATAGAAAAGGCAGAGTGCAGTGCAAGCGGCTACCCTGTCACAGATTGACATCCTTGACATGGACATTCAGAGACAGCAAGTCAGAATATTAAAAAGCACCAAAAAGGGGGGGAAAAAAGTAGCAGAAACACATATGGCCTTACAATGACATGACATGTTAATGCTTGTGTGCTTTGGGCATTAATTAACAACCACCTATGGCAGCAGGAACAGTTACTTAATTTCAATCAAGAATGCCACTCTCCCTCGTTTAAGCTAGTAACTTCAAGTACATTCTCATTAAGGATTAGACACCAGCAGCAGCCTGAGCCAAGCTCCTTACCTTTGCTCTTGCCATGAGGAACTTGACTGAACGGTCATGGCAGATATCAGAGGCATTATAAAGCAACTCTTGAATATTGTTTGCCAGCCTGACCAGTTCCAGGTCAGTCAGCTTCATGTCATCACTGATCCTACAAATGACAGAACCATTTGGATGAGCATCAATTTATAGAGAGAAAAAAAAAAAACCCCCAGCAAAAAACCAGTAATACTGTTGAGGGAGGAAAGAGCCTTGCAGCAACTGTCAAATGCAGACAGTCAGTTAATAACCAAAGTCACTTTGTACAGATGGGATCTTCTAAGCTGCTGTCAATGTCATGTCACTCCCTGTAACAAGGAAACGCATAACTGCATATCCTTATACTTTGTTTTAATCCCACATTCTAATTGCTATTAATGGCCTAAGAGAAAACACAATATAGCCACTGCTGATCAACAAATACCATTACCATTCACCGAGCTGAAGTTTACCCAGGTCCTGTAACACTTGAGCATCACAAGCATGAGAGACATAAAACACAGCTTTTTCCTCCAATCCAGATACAAGACCTAAAATAAACACCCTGCACTCCCCACCACCCTAATCTATAGGCTGTCATTCTATTAGCTGTTTAGACTTCAGGCTCTTAAGATGATGCTTTTTAAATAACCTTTTATGATTTGTCCGCTGTTTTGAGGGTGTTTTGTAGCACATCTCTGCCATTCATGTAATTAGTTAAGATTACAAACTTTTGGTCCATTGTGGCTGCTCCAAAGGCTGACAATATGAGAAGAGAGAGAATACCCAGGATACCAGAGAGCAGCAACTGGGCTAACACTGTCCTAACTGCCTAATTTTATTAGGCTGCTCCAAACAGAGCGCAGAGGTGCAAGGAAATTCACAAAAGGGATGAAGCAAGCTCATTTTAGAACAAAGTTACACAACCAGCCTCAGAAATAACTTGCTCAAGAGCTCTAGCTGGGTGGTATATTTTTAATAACTCAGCAAAGTGTTCAATACCAGTTGGGATCCAACCCCCATAACTCCTCCTTTGCTCCTCACTGTAACCCTGGGCTCCTCTTCACATTACATTTCTCATCCAGAGTATGACAAATGTTTGGACATTAAGGCCTGAATTTGCTTTATGCAGTGCTTTTATTTTAAATTTATCTCCTTCAGCCAGCGTTGTGATCAGAGGGGGAAGGTCTCTATCAAAACTGACAGCTGCTTAAGCACACAAGTACAGACACTTGAGTAAGACTCAGACAGACTGAGCAAGCCACTTGCTACCTTCCATCTTCACACAGGGTAAGGAGTGGTATTTCCATTTTGTTTCACAGAACTCTGTATCCAGACATGCTGGCTTTTCAACTGGCTCATGCCTGAGTCCCACACACACTGTACCTGGTTCTTTTAAAAAGTTAGGCATGACTTTCAGCCATAAATAAAGGTATGCATAGAGGCTGACAAAAAGGTTACAACTCTGGGGTGTGGTGCACCACGTGGCCGCAGTGCCTGAGTTACCAACACACCGAGATGGATTTATTTCACCATGCAGGTCAAATAGTTGACAGTGAACAGCAGATTTTTCTCTAGAATGTATCAAGGTGTGTTCCATGAAGCCAGGTTAAAACCTCCCCCCCCGAACAAACAGAAAAAAATAGCCCTGGGGAACACACACAGGGAACAGAGATACCTCTGCCAGCTAAGGGCATGACACAATCTGCCTTTCATGTAGGCTAGACTTGCATCTCTCCTGCTCCCCAGCAAAACAGATGGAGAAGGGACCCTTTTCTGTAAGAAGTGACATGATCAGTCCCTGTAAAACTACACACAGAGGTGAAAACAAGGCAAATAAACCAAAGCTGAGCAGGAGACAGTGCAGTCTGATGGCAGTCTCTAGAGGTGATGGTGGAGAGTCAGTGCACTTGACTAGAAAAGCATGCTCCTTCAAAGTAACTTTTGTACTGTGTGATCAGAAACAGCTGCCTGCACCTAACACCTTGTTTCTGACACACAGCAAAGTGGAGACAGGCAGTGCATTTACTTACATCATCTCTACTCCCCCTGGAGTGACAGAAGACGATGTTTGCTCTTTGCTGGATGAGGAATCAGTAGTGCACTCTGGTTCAGACACCGAGTCGCTGCTACAGGGCTCACTGTTTGGGGAAGTGTTTCTTTGAGAGGTAGTGTCAGCTGCTACAGGTGGGAGATCCCCTTCGCCGAACGCATCGCTTATGAACATGCCTTCATGTGTCAGGTAAGCCACTTCTGTATCCACCACAGTGTCTTTAGCAGAGTTCTTTTGTAAGGTGTCCTCCAGGTCTCTGGTTTTTTGGTTCTTGTCTAGAACCAAGAAGACCACGCTACGGATAGTATTTAACGTTGCCTAGAATCAAATATAACTTTTATTACAAAAAAACCCAAAACCCTGTGCCACAAGCTTGCCCTAGAAAGAGATTTTCTTTTACCCACAGAATGAAACTAAATCCTGGCTTTATTTTCTCTTGTGTAATTAGCATTCGGAAGCAGATCCATCTGTCTGAGGTAACTAATACCAGACCTTTCTGAGAATGGTGAAAGAAACCTCATTAGGAGCGATCTAACACATACAAAAGTTCTGTCCTAATCCCTAACACAGCCTGAAATGGATGTAATCATGCAACAAGAGGTGCTATTCTCCTTCCCACTGCTCTCTTTGTTAGCACTAATTATTTTCACCCCGATGCCAATATTCACATACCCTTCTTTCAATCTAAAGTTTGAACTCTACAAGCAAACCCAACACCTTCAGACTTCAAACTGAAAGTAACTTCAGTCCATTTCATGGCTGAACTATGCGATGCTCTTGGTAAATCAGTGTCTTACCTTTATTCTCTTGAGGAAGATGGTAAACTTAGAAAAAATATTCTTCAGTAAATCAAACCACTGAGGAAAATTCATCATCCTCATCTGGTCTGCAAGCCTAAAAAAAGAGCAGTGTTCAGTAAACAGCAAATGTTTACTGGCCATCATGCCTACCAGCACATAAAGAAAAAAAATGCATGCTTTAAATGGAATTGTAAATATAAAGAAGACCGCACAGACTTTTATCTGGCAGAACAACAGGCATCACCTGAACAACAGTCACAATCAACACAACATATGCAAGTGAAATGGGGAAGGAGGTATATAAAAATAAATCATTTTGAAAAAATGTAAACCTCACATTTAGTTTCTTCTAGGGCATAATGTTCTTTTCCCTGGGATAAGTAGGGGGGTTAATAACATTTTCACAAATCATGTGGGGAAAATGTTTACAAAAAAATTAAATGACAACATTTTGCCAGTGTTACAAAAGCTGTGTTATTATTTTGTTGCATTGCAGTGAGACCAATTCTGCTATTAAAGTGCAAGTCAGCTGTTTGTGGCAAAGGGCAGAAAAGTCATTGATAGAACAAAAGTTAAACCCTGTAATACACAGATAGGACCCAATAGCTGGATAGCAAACACTGGAGAACAGTGACCAAACCTAATGTTTAAAAATGACCCTCTGCCCAGTCTTTTCCCGATCTGGGTATGAATCCCATGCAGATTCTGCCTCTCACTGGTCTGGTTTTACTATCCCAGGGTAACCCTTTGCTGAGCCAAACGGATCACACACCTACATAAAAACAGAAGCTGGCAGGAGCCTCTGGAGCTGGGACCTCTCAAGTGCCTTGACCAACCCCTGCTCAACACAGGTCCAATTAGACTGGGTTCCTCTGGACTCTGTCTGGTCAAGGCATGACCACATCCCACAACAGAGATCCCACAGCTTCTCTGGGCCCCTGTTCTAGGGTTAGACTATCTTCACAGGGAAAATGTGGTTTTAAGATTCAACTAGCATTTCTCACCAGTCCTATTGTACCTGATGCCCCTCATTCTTCCCCCGCAAACCTCCAAGAGGAGCCTGGCTCTGTCTACAGCTCTTATGTGGTTGCTGTGGGCGGTTCTCCCCTGAGTTTTCCCTTCCCCAGGCTGGAGAAGAACCCAGCTCCCTTGCCTGCTTCTCCTTCGCTCTATGCTTCAAGCGCCTGATAGCTTCTGCAGGAACTTGATATCTTTATTGTTCCTTCAGCTGCTGACTATACCGACGTAGATCAGGCTGCAGCTGTAAGGACACACTGCTGGTCCACAGCCAACCAGTTCTCCACCAGCAAACCCCAGGTCCTGCCCTGCAAAGCTGCTCTGAAGCCAATCAGCTCCTGCCTCTCCTCCTACAAGAGGTTGTTCCTTCCAAGACATGGGACTCAGCATTTGCCTTTGCTGGGCTTTGTGAGGTTCCTGCAGACCTGTTTTTTGGGCTTGAAGCTGTCTGATCCCCACCCTGGGTAGCTCCTATTCTCATTCCTGCTGGAGTACTGCAATTACTGACACAGTTTAATGCCAGATCCCAGATGAGGACACCAGGGAATGCCTTCAAGCAGTTAAGAGACATAGGACTAAAGACAGTAGGTTTTGCTCCATGCAATGAGGTGCACCCAAGCTTAGTGTTTGTTTGAAAGGTAGGTTTGATTTAAGGTAATGTTAGAGCCTGAATGAGAGGGGGAATATACAGTATCCTCACAGAGGCAGACAGAAGCAGAGGCTTAAGGTGAAAGAGAAGGACAATTGTTAATTATAGGGAAATTTAAGCACAAATTAGAACGGTGCATTTATCTATGCTAAAAAGCATCCATGTCCTATCCCCACCCACCACCAAAAGAGTAATCTGGCTGTATACTTACTTAACAACCACTTCTGTATCTATTTCTTCTATCTGCGATACCGTATTAACCACACACTGTCAAATTTAAAGGGGAAAAAACAACACAAAAAAAGATCTTAGCTTCCTTCTACCTGCTGCTGAGTTTCACAACATACACAATAATCCTCAAGTTAAATAATGAAAAGTAAATAATAATGGAAAGACATATTTGCATCATTTAACAACTTGTTTCTCTAAAACCAAACTACTGAAAAACCCAAAAGAAACCTCCAAAGCCAACCCCCCAAAACATCTATTTGCAAAATACAGATGATCAAATGTTCCCAACTGTGTACTAAGCTCTGGAGGGTACACTGACTCCATCCCAAAGGGACCTGCTTTCCTGAGCATGGATGCTAAGCACCATTTCAAAAAATTTTCTGGGGTCAGGGACATCTGAATAGAAGCAACTGGCTTTGGAAAATGTTGATTGACATCCTTTTCAGTTTTAAATACAGGATTTGGGAACTAATCTAACCTGGAGGGAACCACAGCAGAGAATCACACACCTACAGTCCTGTAATTTCAACTGTCAAGGCAAGCCCAGTTTCAACCACCCTCCTAGCAGACATGATATTTGCTGTCTGTCTGTCCTCCTCTTTACCTCCAGGACACTGCCTGCTTCTGTCCCTAGATTTCTCCACATCTTTATTGCTATGCTGTGGCCGTTTCTCAAAGGACAATTGTTCTTCAACTAGTACATACAAAACTGGCCAGCTTCTTCAGGTCTCCAGAACCATCAATTTTCATTCCAAATGAATCTGTTGTTTTAAAGCAATTGGCCTGCTGATCTCTTTTCACATTACTTGAAAGTCCTAGGTACAAAACGCCTCCATTTCGACTGAATTGGAGGGGGGCGGTTCTCTCAAATGCCAATCAATAACCTGATCAAATGAGTGCACAAACTCATCTTGCCTTTAAGTGAATAGGTACAATCCAAATGGTGACTGATGGCTGCCATCTCAAGCTACATGGTTTTTACCTGTGCTTTGAATAAATGTGTGCAGTACAGAAGCTTCTGAAAGGCAGACCTTGCTCTACGCAGTGTGTTCAGTGCTTACAAACCTCTGCTCTTTCACCTGCCTGGCAGCTACCAGAGCCCAGACCAAAACAGCCCAGCAATGCATTTCAACAGGAAGTACATCTGACCCATGGGAAGGAAACAGCTTCCTTTATTAAGGAAAAATATCCCTAAGAGTTGAGAAAATAGGCCACCATGCAAACATGTTGCACAGAGCACACAGAAATACTCTGATCCTGTTTTCCCTATCCAACAGAAGCTTGTATTGGAAGTTGATAAAACTTTGTCTGTTACTGAACCAAGGAGACACCTGAAGAATCCAACATAAAGACAAATATTCCCAGCAGAATGAGAAAATAACTTTATGATCAAGAATGAGCAGGAGAACTGGGAGCACTACTTGCCTATTATCTAAGTGCACAATTTAAACGTCACCTCATGACTGCCAACAGGCAAGTGAAAAGCCAGTGGGAACTGATGGGCAGGTGAACAGTTTTATCCTGGTGTTATTCATTCATGTTTTTAAGTTGTTTTTTTAATTGTTACACCTTATGTGAAGGCCCAGAGCAGCTGCACACACCTGCATGCACTTGCTTTTCCAAGCTTACAGTAATACAGCACGACCAGAAAACTGTGCTCTCTCCCACACCCTGCACCACCAGATCAACAGAACCATGGGGCTGCAATGTGACATGGACTGGGGGAGCCAATCTGGCTTAAAACAAAATCCTAATAATAGTATTGATAATAATGGGTTCCCATTCTGGTTCACAACACTGCTAGGAACACCATTCTATACTATGAGGGCAGGAAAGACCATCTTCAACTGCTGGCAAACCTACCACCTGACTATCTCCTGCCTTTGAGATACAAATCAGAGGTGGCACATAACACATCAGAACAAGACTCCTGAAATAATCACAGTATCTTCAGGGGAGAAAAAAAACCACCCTTGCACAATATTCTCACATATGTGTGCAAACAAACAGGACAAGTAAAAATAACAAGCACACCCTCCAAGCTTGGTCTTACTGTCCAAAATATTCCATGCATTCTTCCCCAAAGAAGTAATCTAAGCTTTCTTTGTTTGTTGGTTTCAGCTGGTTTTATCTACAAAGATTTTTGTTTTGAAAAGATACACCACTCTAAATAGCAAACAGCAGCAGCAAGGTGGACAAGGATTAATTTTTTTAGTAATTTTTATGGGCCAACACTACTACCTTCTTCACTACTTTGCCTCAGAAAGAGGCAAAGATGTTTTCCAACTTTTTACTATGTGCCTACAGTCTGTGCTAACATTCAGACAATGTTTTCTGTAGCATTTGTTGAAAACTCAATTGTTTCACAAATGACAAGTTTGGGGTTTTTTTAATGTATTCACACCAAGAACTTGGGGGGTCAGAGGGTTGGGGCAGCATGAGCCCTTTTCATGTGGTTTTGTTGGGGTTTTGTTTGTTTGTTTTTTTTAAAGAGTGTTATGACACAACTATACTATTCAGGAAAGCCATTTACTATGAGAAACTAAGCTAAAATGAGGGAACTCAGAACAATGGTAATTATACATGGAAAGCTGTGATCTGCTGTACTTATGCTACCTACTTCTTCCAGGTCTTTTCTACAAACAGACCTCTGCACTTCAGTAAGTTCTTAGGTGTCTGCAAGCTCTGCTGCTCTAAATGAGAGAAGATCAGCTACCAAATATTTAATCAAAATTATTCTTAATTAAAAAATAATTTGTGAGGAGTTGAGGCAACCTAATCACATATATTAGAAGTTTGGCTTACCTGTTTAATGATGTTCTTCGCTGTAATAATCATTTCATCTCCATATATTTCATAAAAATTTAGCTTTCTTTGTTTTAAAAGTCCAAATACTAGTGATACAAGTCTCTCCTACAAAAAAAAAAATAAAAAAAGAAAAATAAAACACACTAAAAAAAAATCAAGGGGAGGAAAAGAAGCAGTAGTATTTAGATCAATCCAGGGCCCTGAGACTAATGCCACACTTTAAGCATACAGAGTTCCCTGTGGCAATACCTGCCAACAGAGTTCCTTCCTCCCAGCCTTTTCATTCCTTAGTTGTGCTCATGCACCTGTGCTTAAAAACATGGGTATTTCTACAGATCAGTGAGCCTCTTTACCCAAACAAGAATGACACTAAATAGCACAAGTGAGAACCCATCACATTCCAGCACCAAGGTGGGAAGAATCTACAGGGCAGGAATGGGACCATTTCAGTGCCACTGCCATTCTTGTGTTCCATGGAACCCATGGATGAAACAAGACTAAATAGTTAACAGAAGTGTAGCAATTACTGAAGAATAGCACAGGTAAAATCCAGAAAAAATCTTTTCCTGGCTAGGAAACAAATCTCAACAGCTTAATCTTCAGAAGTTTACAATCTTCAAAGCAATAGGTATATATACTGCAAATGAAGCATGTATTCAGGGCAACCATATGCTTGAAATAAACACCCATAAATGCATAGGGAGACAGAATGAGAACAACATGCATCTATTAGCTTTCACTGCAAAACTGAATTTTTACAGTCACATAGATATGACAAGCCCCTGATTTATCCCAATTGCACGGTGAGGTTTGTGAAGTTAATTAAGCATACATTTAATCAGAGAAAAAACTGATTATTTTGAAAAACTAAAGTAGGGGGCTGGATTGCAGTTCCATGAGTTTAGCAACAATTATTTAATTTTACCAAGCACCAAAAAAAAAAAAAAGAAAAAAGAAAAAAAAAGGCAGGGGGCAGGGCTTGGATGAGAAGAGGAATAGTATAAAATTATAATGTTGCTACTAAGGACCTGAGTGAATTAGTTGGTGTTAATTATGTTAAAAATGCAAACATATTCATCAGACAGTTTATTTCAATAACAGACATACCTCTTCTAGAATTTGGCAATCATCTTCTAGGGGTCTATTTAAATCATTGCGAGCGTAAGTTGAAAACTCTGCAATCATCATTTTATCTATCAGCTTTTCCAGTTCACAAAGCTGGGAGCCAAGATGCCTAAGAAAAACAGCCATTGAGATGTGAGCTAAATAATCAACCTGAAAACGAATCATTAGTTCACAGCTGAAGAAAATAACCACCCAGTAAGTAATTTCCATGCAATCAACGCTGGCTTAATGGTGGGCTTACATCTTCTGCTTCTCAGAGCAGCTGAAACCATGTACTTTTCAGAGGCACCCTCACCTTGCAGCAGTACACACGGACTTGAATATTGCTGGAAGGGAAAAACTGCACGTAGGGCTTTTGCTTGCTTTATTTTTTGGGAAGGTGCCAAGTAACTCACTTCCCAGTGAAGCGAGCCAGAACCAAGAATACTCAGCGCCTGTCAGCAGAGAGGTGTTAAAAAGGAACAGTCCTTCACCCATCCAGTTCCCCAGCTCATCAGTCCCCAAGTCCTTCCACTTCAAACACTTGAGCTTTTCATGTGATCACGGTTTTAATTCCCATGACTGAGACACAGTAAAAGCTTACATGACCTGATGGCTTTCCCAGAACACCAAAGAGTTTTCAATTTTGCCATTTTTATGCTGTTCCAACTAAAATTATTGTTTCTGTGTATTGCAGATCTTAAACCATACTCTGCAGACTGATGCCACACAGAACCACAGGGAACTTCTCACATCAGAAATGTCAATCAGTCTTTCAAAGTTGTGCAGCTAGAGAAACTTATAGCAGTGTAAAATTGAAAAGTGGGAATTTCAGAGAGGCCAGGCACTCCAGGTTTCACCAACAGCACCAAGTATCCTCAAAAATCAGACTTTAAAACAAAAGAAGAAATCAACACTTTGCCAATGAGAATTAAGAGGAGCTGCAATATTTTAGATAAACCTGGACACAAAATGGGGATGGTGAACCTGGCTTTAATTCAGTGCTGGTGTAGCTGGACCATTGGCTTGTCTAGAGTGGCAAAAATGTCTTAGGATACCCTGGTAGGAGCACTGCTGTACCAATGCAAGGCCCACAGGATCTGGCCTGAGCCCACGTAGGACAAAGTCAGCCCCAGGGTGTGAGGAAGCAGGATGCCAACCAGGGTAGCTTCTCCTTGCAGAACCCCCCCCATGGCCAGCACTGAGCTGAAACAAATGAATCTTGCTGGACCTGAGTGTTTTTAGTTTTTTTTTTAAAGATGATCAGGGATATGTCTGCTTTTGAAATTGTTGGTCAAGAATTGGCTGGAACAGACAAAGTGTCTACAGTTCAAATGAGAATTTAACTGAAGTAAAACTGGCCTGTAGAAAAACATCCATCATGGTCATTTCAAAGCAAATTCAACAGACAAAATTTAAGATTCTCATTTGGAAAGCTTACTGCAGGACTAACACTCATGCAAGGCTCTCAACTGTGGTCAGCACAAAGATGCTCTTTGGTAAATTGTTTCTGTAGCTATGCTTAACTACACTGAAACATAACGTCACCTACCCTCTTAAACCTCAGGTATGGAAACATCCAACAAGAGTTCCCAGCACTTACTGCTATCACTTTGCCCAAGATGTTCTAGCCCCTAACAACAACAACAACAAAAATCCCTCTATCCTGAAACTCACAGGAGTAAGTCAAACCTTAATTCATACTCCCCCAAAACACCTTGGCAACGATCTCTCTTAAGAGGTATCAGTCACATCAGGTCCTTTCAATGACTGAATACTACAGTTCTCATGTAAACTTGTGAGTGTAGGGTAAAAATTCTTTTTCCAACTATCTGTGTTCTACTGTAAATATATATTTTAAAAAGTATGAAAGAGTGGTATCCAGCATACTTGTGCAAAAAAAACCCAACCAGTTAAAAAAACCATTGCATCTCCCATGACCCCAATAAGGGCTGTGAAAGCAACGTAAAACCTGGCAGTACAGATTTGCAACTGATCCTATAGTAGCAGCAAACAAGAATCATACAGTTATTACATTTAATCACTGAGGATATTAACCTAGATTAAAGATACCAATTTAAGGTGCTTTCCTTTCTTATAATAGCTAGACTAAAATTACATGTTTTCCCTGCATACAGCAGAATGAGAGAAAACATTTGGTGTATGGATTCTCTGAGCTTTTTTTACTGCTTTGTATTTGAATGGTTCTGTGACACAACTCAACGTACAGTGGTCTGCTCAAGAGCAACTCTACAAGCTGTCACCCACAACACAAAAGCAACAAGTCTGTCTTTGTTTTTTTACAGTGACATACTAATTATTCAGAAAAATGAGATACTGATTTAGCAGTTAATCTCTTCTTAAGTCAGGTATTTAACTCACTTGACAATCGCAGCATTCTTGCTCAGAACAAGAACATTCACTTGGTATTTCTCTCTATTTCTGTATGCCATCAATTCAGATTTTGTTTCATTTCATTTATATTTAAAAACAAAACATTCTACTGAGAAGTTCTGTAGAGATGTCCCTCTTTACACCACACATTGTTTCTCCAGGCAGGCTACACAGAGGCCACTTTGAGATGTGGGAAGAACTGAGCTGGGCTTCTCAACTGCACTTGCATCTTTGGTGGGGGTGATGGTTTAGGTTGCATTTAAATCACTTTTTATCACTCATATCTCTACTTTTAACTCTGGCAAAGCAACAAACTAAGCATGTGTTGTGTCCAGTTCTAGGCTTCTCACCATAAGGTCCTCACATTGAGGTCCTTGAACGAATCCAGAGAAGGGCAACCAGGCTGGGGAAGGGGCTGGAGGGGAAAATCATATGAGGAACAGCTGAGGGAGCTGGGGACATTTAGCCTGGAGAAGAGGAGGCTGAGGGAAGACCTTATCACAGCCTACAACTGCCTGAAGGGAGGTTGTAGAGAGGTGGGCAATGGTCTCTTCAGCCAGGTGACAGGAGATAGGACAAAGAGAAATGGCACAAAGCTGCACCAGGGCAGGTTCAGATTAGATGTTAGGGAAAACTTTTCACTGGAAGAGTTGTCAGGGCCTGGAACAGGCTGCCCAGGGAGGGGGCTGAGTCACTATCCCTGGATGTGTTTAACAGGCAGGTAGATGATGCACTTCAGGATATGGTTTAGCATAGGACAGGAACGGTTGGATTTGATGATCTTAAAGGTCTTTTCCAATCTTGTGATTCTGTGATTATTCAAAGAAATTACTTGAGTACTTGTTTACCTGCAAATATGTTCAACATCTGAGAGTAATTTAAATACTGGTACAGACTTTGGACATCATGTATACCAAGTAGAATGACCACAGAACTGCACTCCCTGCTGACGTAGCACACAGGTTACTTGATTGCAAAACACAATTCATTCTGACTGATGTGGTCACAGGGTTGTAAAGTACACTCACTATCACCAGGGTAAATACAGAAGTGACTCAGTCAGGGGCTGTGCACCATAACCAAGTAGCTGAGAGTAGGAACAGTAAGTAGGAAAGAAACTGCCTGAGGTGTTCCAGGATCGACCATCTAAGTTAAAAGAAAACAACTAACAGCTTCTAACAGCTTTCCTTGCTATACTTTATCAACTCCTCAAAAAAAAAGAAACTACATATATATATATATATATATATATATATAAAAGACTTTTTCTGAGATCTTCACTACATAAAAAGATGGATGGTCACACTCAAATTGCTGTGGTCAAAGAGTGTGGTGCACCCTCAGCATGTTTGCTGACGACATCAAGCTGTGTGGTGCAGTCAACACACTGGAGGGAAGGGACGCTGTCCAGAGGGACCCTGACAGGCTTAAGAGGTGAATTCAACAAGGCCAAGTGCAATGTCCAACACGGGTCACTGCAATCCCAAGGGCAGCTACAGGTTAGGCAGAGAATGGACTAAGAGCAGCCCTGAGAAGGAACTGGGGGTGCTCGTGAAGATAAGCTCAACATGAGTCAGCAACGTGCGCTTGTAGCCCAGAAAGCCAACCGCGCCCTGGGCTGCATCAAAACTAGTGTGACCAGCAGGCCAAAGGAGGTGATTCTGCCCCTCTCTCTGCTCTGGTGAGACCCCATCTGCAGCACTGTATCCAGCCCTTGAGTGCCCAGTACAAGAAAGATACTGAGCTGCTGGAGCAAGTCCAGAGGAAGGCCATGAAAACAACCAAAGGGCTGGAGCACCCCTCCTGTGAAGACAGGCTGAGAGAGTTGGGCTGGTTCAGCCTGGAGAAGAGAAGGCTCCAGGGAGGTGTTATAGCAGCCTTCCAGCACCTAAAGGGACTTACAGGAAAGCTGGAGTGGAACTCTTAATCAGGAACTGTAGTGATGGGACAGGGGGTAATGGGTTTAAATCTTAAAGATTTACATTAGATATAAGGAACAAATCTGTTCCCTATGAGGGCAGTGAGGCCCTGGCACAGGCTGCCCAGAGAAGCTGTGGCTGCCCCCCCTCTGGCAGCGTTCAAGGCCAGGCTGGATGGAGTTTGGGGCAACCTGGACCAGTGGAGGGTTTTCCAGCCCATGGCAGAAGGGTGGGACTAGATGATCTCTAAGGTCCCTCCTAACCCAAACCAGTCTGTGATTGTGTGATAAAATTTGAGTCTTTTTCCGAACCATGGGTGTTATAAGGGGAGCTCATAAGAACAGATTGACAAGAGCACTAACTATCTAAAGTTCTTAACATTCACATTACAGTTATTGAGCAACAACCATGGTTTTATTATGCAAGCTGGGAACCACCAGCTTGCAGGAACCACAACCTCCAGACAGAATCATCCCCTCTCCCAGCATCACCTTATAAAACTAAGTAAAACAGCTCCTAAATTGGCTGATGCATGTCTCAGAGCTGATTTAAAACACAGTCCTCCTGCTAGCATCATACCACAGCAGCAGTTTTACAGACACCACTTTTATCCTTTATATGACCATTATGATAGCTTATTTTAAAAAACAGTAATAGTAGTGAAAAAATAGTAGCAGCTTGGGCAGCACCTGCCCACTGCTTCTTCTCTTTTTGGTTTCAGCAGCTCACAGAACTGTACCTCACAGTTGGATATATTAAGTCGAAGTAACCCCTGTCACTGTAAATATAGTTCTCCACAAGAGCAGATAGTGCTAAATATGTCCCATCTGACCAGCTGTCAACCTCAGGACCACATTTTGAGCCACGATTTGATAGCTCCACACTGGTCTTTGCTCACAGGCTGGAGGCTGACCTCCACACACAGTCCATGTGTGTTCCTGTAACACCACAGGCCTAGGTCAGTCACTCAACCCAGGCTTTGGAGTGTAACAAAAACTGTATCTCTGAGGTGCTGCATGCATGGGATTGCAGACTACTGCTTGCATCTCTGAACTGTGGGCTACAAGACCTGCAAGATGAAGGTCCAGCCACTGCTTGGCTTTCATCTCTGTGCCCTTAGTCTTATGGGCAGACAAGAATGGAGTACAAAGCATTTAAAAATGTTAAAAGTCCACCCTCCTCTATAAAAAAAAATTAAATAATTATCTGACACACACATTCATCACACTGCTTATGCCACACTTGCATTTTCTATCTCTTGTACTTTGTCCTCTAAGAATGAGCAAACAAAGGTAAAACAACAAACCCCTCCAGCCAACCTAATTGTGCTCAACACATTCTAGCTCTACTTGTGCTTTATTAGCTTTCTAGATGGTTACCTACCGAAAACTGTGAATGCCTTGAAGCTCTTGCTGTAACACCTCCTGTGTCGTTGCTATTAAGTCCAAAGCTCCAACAAACTCAGAAGTGGATAGCAGCAACTGTACTGTGGGCTGTGTTTGGTGTACAGTAGCCATTAGCTTCAGTTTATTGTATGCTTTCACACAGTTATTTCTGGTGAGTGACAGTCTTAAAACTCGAAGTGATCCTTCACACATTACTTTATCAATTTTGGAGATTTTCTCTCTAAGTAATTTTACAGCCTGGGAGGTTTTCCTGAGGTAGTCCTGCAACTCATGCTGAGAGGTCATTGCATGAAAAAATGCTTCTGAGCGCAGAGAAATCTGATGAGCAATATTGACTTCCACGATGTCCAGATAATGGCTCAGCTAGAAAGAGGAGGGAGGAACAAAAATGAATAGTGTTGTTATGACTTAGCAAGTTTATCACCATGCAAATGTGCTTTCAGGGTATTTGTCTTATTGTATTGGAAGGAAATCCTGCTAATAAAAAAATAAAACCCTTTTTCAGATTAGCAAGTAAATAACTACCCATTGTGATTTGATCATTTGTTTTTAAATGAGCTCAAAACCTCTGGGAAGGCTGACAATGTCTCTCCTGCTTGAAAACTACAAGGTAGAAAGAGACTAATTCTAGAATACCCAAGCTTTTGTAGCTCACAGTTGCACACTTGCACTGTTAGAATATGGCCATTAACCAAGAGACAGCTCTGGATACTGGCTTGCAAGTAAGAACAGTATACACATGCAAATACACTATGTACTTTGGGTGACTGAAGCTGCTAAAGATGCAGCCCAACTATACTTGATGACCTGGCTTTGGAATCACTCTGTTCATTTAAAAGGCTGCAGCATCATCTTTGAAGAAAACTCCACTGCCTATCTCTGGCTGCAGTTGTTTTTTGCCAACCAGCTGGAGTTCCTATTAAGTGTATTTCGTGTGCAGTGGCACTCTGGGATTCCCAGAGAGAGAGTACGGCCGAGTATGTTTAGAATGTGAAATTCTAATTCCCCATGTCAAACAGTGACCGGACCACTGGGTTGGCCTGATTATTTAAGCTGTAAAAGCTCTGTGCTCTGGCTTATGCTGAATATGCAAACTCAAAGGACTGAGGCATTAGGATGCTCATCTGAATGCTAATACTCAGATGACCTGGTTCTAAGAGGTGCCAAGAACTCAAACCTCTTCCTGAATTTCAAAAAGCCCATCCAGAGATGGAAAGCACATCAGTTGGAGAACATTTCTTTCTTATAGTTATTTTCCCCCTGCCTGTATTTAACACTGGGGATTTAGGCAGTATGCAAACCCATCTTTTTTGTAATACATTTCATCAAAAACATCCTCCACCAAACAGCTGTGGCACACCTAGCCCACAGGAAAAGCTGAGACAGACTCTGACATGGGGAGCAGAGAAAGGCTTATTGAGATCATTTATTTATGTGACTGTACCAAGCAGGTGCCCCAGGTCCCTTCACTACGCTGAGGTAGAACAAACAGTGACAGTACCTGTCTCCAAGAGCTCACAGTCCCAATGCAGGGCAAAACATGGAAGGAGGTAAGGAGGAGAAAAACGTTGGGGGGAAATTGCTTGTTCAAGTATATCAGCAGCAATCCAAAAGCACCAATAGCCCAAACATGTGTGCTTTAGGCAGGGTTTTCAAAATCCTGTTGAAAATTTATGCCTGGGGCTAACAATAATTGTGGCAGCAGGGTGCTTATTTGCACATGGTAAGTGTAAACCTCATGAAGTTCAAAGCTTTTCAAGAGTAAAACAAAAAAACTTGGGCCCATTTCAGTAATATGAAGCAGTGCAATAATTTCTTTGTCAGGCATATGGCTTTGGAGGCAGCTGAACTCTTTTATACTATTTAGGGTCTTGTATCACCTCTCCCAAGAGGCACAGCTCACAGCTATTCAAAGCCTTATGCTAACTCCACTGCATCAGAGGCTTGGGTCTCCTTCACTCAAAGTTCACGCTACCTGTCCATCCTGCTGCTGCCAGGCACACTTTGTGAGTTTAAAGCATATGTCAGGTGCTGCTTTTTCATCTTCAGACAGTAACTACCACAAAAAACTCCAAAGATGTATTCCTCCAACTTTAGGTGTGGAGGACAAGCCAATGAAGGATCAAGTTAGCCTCCAGCAGAGCCTGTCCTGACCTGGAGGGAGAGCAGGAAGACACACTCCTGGAAATCTGGAACATTTCCAGAAGATCCCATGTTACTTTTTCTTAAGGCACCTCAATTTTTGGTTTTTTTCTCCTCTCCCCTTACCTAATTACCAGAAGCTTTAGTATGCTAAATAGAGAAAATTCAAGTTAGAAATCAGGCTACAAAACAACATAGATTTTCTATGAGTATTTTATGGGTATCTGTACCATAAAAATAATTCATTATGGGATTTTCTACACTATGACTATAAAACTAACCAAAAAAAATTTAAAAAAACAAGTAAAGACTTCTGTTTCCAACAGGAAAGAAACAGCTCTGCTTTTAGGCTTTTCAATGTGCTCAAGTCCTTTGTGAAATGCAAAAAATGGATTGGTGCAGACAACATGACAACAAAAGGTAAGAGGAAGCTCCTGGCATACAAAACCTTAGGATTCAGTATTGCTTTTAGCACAGAAACCACAGTGCCTTGAAACTGGAGTTTTTCTAAGATGTGAGAAAGCAATACTTTTAAAGAGACAGTGTACCACCCTCTAGATTCCCCCTCTCATGGAATACTCTTCCTCCTTAATGAAGAGCTTCACATTTCTAAAGTTCTTGGTAAGTTTTTATGCAGAGCCAGTTGTTACACCATATCCAGGCTTGAGAGGTGGATTGATTTCATAGGGGAAAAGTTCTCTTTCAGTAAGATGCTTTCTGCATTGTTTACTAACAATCTGCAGCCTGATGTAGAAATGAGAGAAAACAAAGTCCACAACAGTGATGTCTCAACAGAGAGTACAGAACAGAAGCAATGGAGTTTCTCTGTAGTAAGTAACAGCTGTGATGAGTAACAACATCTTGTATCACAGTTGTACCTTTTCTTGAAGTAACTTGGAGGAAGCTGCATCACGATTTCCTTTTCCACCAGCAGTACTAAAATGAGACCATGGTAAAACGGCATTAAATGTTAAGGAATCTTCCAAGGCAAAATCTGGTTTCATAAAAATCTGAAACAGAAAAACAAAAGAAATAAATGCACCTCTCTCACCCCTACGTGTTCCTCCCCCATTAAACATACCTCCTGGGTCATGAAATGAACAGGGACCTTATTTTTTATTTTTAAAAGCTACATTTTCATTCAACCAGGCAAATTAATTTACTCCAGACCTCATAAGCAATTTACTTTACACTTTGAAAGCCTGTGTGATCTGACAATGCCCCATCTTTTAAAAGTGGAAGGCACAGCTCCAAAATTACATATGTTATTAAGCACCCAAGATAATCTAAACATCCTGAGTATGAAAAGGAAGGCAGCATTGAACTGAAGGTGGGTCCTCCAAAGGACCAGAGGAAATGTTCTTTAATACCAGGGGCATCCTACTGCCTATCTGCTCATTTCTGGGGCCATCACTTCTTCCAGACTGAAGATCCAGCCAGCTGTCAGGGTGCAGCAAGCGTTTCCTGGGAGGGAACAGCGCCTCAGGCCGATCTCCTTCAGCACAATGCAGAAATGCACTGGTGACCGAGTCAGTAACGTGTGACATTAACTATGCATCTTAGTTATTACATTTTCTCTGATAACATTGTTTTTATTTTACAAAACTGGTACAAACCTCAAGCCTCCAGGCAGAAAGTAGCACCCTTCTCCCTGTATTTACAAAGTGTAATTTTAAAAGGTTCGACATAGACTGTGGCATCACACCACACTCAAGCACTCTCGTTTCCAGGACTGCAAACATTGCAGTGACAGCTATTCAAATAACAGCACACAGGACTAGCACAGAGATGCTGACCCACATTAACACTCTGACTTCTTAATGTATCTAGAAAAAAAATTATCCAGGCAGAAATGAGATGTGGAGTTGTGTCTTTTGTCAACCTGCCACAAAAAACCCACACCATGCACGCCACAAGCATCTATGCAAGCAGACTTTGCTGGAGGATTCATGGAGTTAAACCTAATGCTAAGTTGTACAATATTCAAGCTTCTATCAAACTCTTCAGCCTCCCTTTCCTCCTAAAACAGTGGCTAACTTTTCCCAGCTCTGAGGGCTTAACTATTAAAGATGAAAAATAATGGCAATTATATTCTACTTCAAGTAAAATAAAAATAAAAATCAAGGCCAAAACAACAACAACAACAAATAATAAAGTAAAAGCACATTGCTCTTAGTCTTTTTAAATTCTGAGCACTGCAGATCCTCTTGAGAATCGGCTCAAGTCACCAGCTTGGACAATATTTCTACAAAGCAGAAAGCACATCCATATACTCAAGACTACACATGAGAACTCCATATAAAGCCTTTGAGTGCACAGGAACCATACCTTAGGTACTTGTTCCAGATCTGTCCTGGATTTATCTAAAATTAAACAAAGTACAAGGCAGTCATTCATGAGCAAACAATGGAAAACAATTACCTTCGACATTATTAAACTCTAAGAGGAAGTTTTCAAGACAATGGTGCCAAGCTCCTCACTGGGATTGGACAGGGTAGGCAGACTGGGAATGGTGGTTATAAATTCAAATGAAACGTTCTGACTGAGCACAAAGCAATACTTTTTTCACCATAAGGACAATCAAGCATTGGACAGGCTGTCCAGAGAAGCCTGGTACTCTCCCACCTTGGAGGTTTTCAAGGCCCAACTGGTTAAAGCCCTGAACAGCTTGCCCAGGCCTCACAGCTGAGCTGGTTTTGAGACAACAGTTGCAGTAAGGACCTCCTGAAGTCCCTTCCAACCTAAAGCATTCTGATTCTTTGAAACACCCTGATGCTCTTTGTAGTTTAGCTCTCATGCTCTGAGCATTCAAAGGTGCATTCACTTGGCTGCTTTGAAAGCAAAAGCAGTAGTTAGCTGTACACCACCATAACCACTAAACCATCTCCTGGAGCATCTCACCCCCCCCATTTTTTAAACACCCCCACTTAGAACAGAGTCACAAGCACACCAAGCAAGTAGCACAGAATCAGCCTTTCCCCTACAGAAAGCTGAGCTGCCATCTGCAGAGGGTGGAATAGTAGAGTTGTGCACCCCCGCAGAACTTAAGAAAAGGCAAATTCAGACTTCTGAGCTTCAGCCAAAATCCTCTTTTCCTCTCCTACTCAGGAACTCAGCGTGCATTAGGAAGAAGGGGCACACTGGAGGCCAAAAACGGTGAGGCACTCAAAAGCAACAAGCCCAAACCTCAGCTGGACAGCCTACTCATCCCTGACAAACATGGAAAGTACTACATCAGCATTAACCCCCACACTTCTCCCACCTATTTGGTTCTTTATTTGTTCCTTACTTTATTTGCATTGGAATACAAAAGGCAACCTAGGAATCATCCTGTTGTCCTCAGTTTTGTACGCACTGACTCTTACAGAAGTGAAAGGCCAAGACTTGTGGGCTGGAGTTAAGAGGAATACAGACAACACTAACAAAAGAAACTATAGAAAATAGAGAGTTTCATTTTACCAGATGATGTTTCCACTAGGAAAGCTCCCAGTTAATTTGCTGACAAAGTAATTTTTTCTTTTTTTAAAAACAGAAGACTCTTTCAAAACAGATTAAGCTAACCCTGAAGGAACTTCTATTCTGCAATACACAACACAGAGTCACTCAGGAACAGCTATTCCAAAATAACATCAAGCAGTATGAGCTAGGGAGCCTGCTTTGGCAGGGGGGTTGGACCTGATGATCTCTCGAGGTCCCTTCCAACCCCTACAACTCTGTGATAGAGAAACCCCACAGAAGTGTTTCCTTTTGCATGGAAAAAGAGGAAGAAAGCCAAGTTAAAGAATTTCATCAAAATGAGTAAATTACTAGAATGCTTCTTGCTGCATTACCTGTAGACACTGATGCAGACAAGACAGATCAAACAGTGATTGGCAAATGAACTATTTTATACTAAAATCTCTGAGAAAATAGATTAAACATTCAAAGCTTGCTCCAGGTTATGAATGCTTTTTGTTTTGCCCCCACCTTCCTTTGTTCAGATTCAAATTAGCTGAACTATTTCCATAAAATCTTGTCATTCAGCCTTGCTTCAGTTGCAGACACAAAAAAATAAAAGGTGCCAGGTAGTCTTTGCTAACAGCAATCAGGGAAATACTAAGCAGAGAACCAGCCAGAGTGGAACTTTGTGAAGTTCAACACAGGAAAAGGCAAAGTCCTGCTCCTGGAGAGGAAGAACCCCAGGTACCAGTACACACTAAGGTTCTAGCAGCTGGAAAGCATCTCTGCAGAGAGGGACCCAGGGTTCTGGCAGACAACAAACTGACCACAAGCCAGCAGAGCACTCTTGTGGCAGAGCATCCTGGGCTGCACCAGAGAGAGAATGAGGTGAGGCAAGGTGATCAACCCTCTCCAGTGGTGAGACACCTGAAGCAGTAGGCCCAGTTCTGAACTCCCAGGTATAAGACAGACCTAGACCTACTCAAGATCTAGACCTACTTTGTGAAAGACCACAAAGATGATTAAAAGACCAGGGCATTTCTGAGAGAGCTGAGGCTGTTTAGCTTGGAAAAGCTCAGGGGGAGAATCTTAACAGTGTTTTTAAATATTTGATGAGAGGTTGCAAAAGAGAGAGCAGGCTCTTCTTGGTGGTGCCCAGTGACAGAACAAGAGGGGGAAAATTCCATCTGAACATAAGTAAACACTGTTACTGTGAGGGTGGTCAAACACTGAAACAGGCTGCCCAGTGAAGGGGTGTAATCTCCATCTGTGGGTAAACTCAAAACTTAACTAGATACTGTCTTCCCATGGGTGATCATCCATAGGTGGGTTAGACTAGACCATCTTGAGATGTTATTTCCTACCTCAGCCATTCTGTGATCCTCATGGGAGAGACACATGAATGGCTCAGTACTGACACTCTTCACTGCAAAGTCAACAGACACTAGAAATTTGATGCAACAGTTTCAACAGATCTTAAATAAAAACAATTTAAAGAAAAAACTGCCAGGGACACAATGACCTGCCACGAATGCAAACACACCAAGGAAAACTTTTAGAGCTGGTACCACAATATAAAGCATCAAGCAGTGGTCACAAAGACCATGCCTGGGTTTTCAATTATTGTTCACCAGCAACTATTTTTGCCCATGATGGCCTCAAGCATGCAAGAGAGATGATGAGTATGGATTCATTAAAGAAATTACTTAAGAAGGCTTTGACTGTACCGTGGGTGTGTAATAGAGTCCTGTCGAAGGTATCTTTAGGAGTATAAATATTCTTGCATCTTTCATGAACCTTCTCTCTCTGTTAAAGAGAAAACATATTACAGAATTACTCTGAGGCTTTACATGGATTTTTTTTTCTTTGAAACAGAACATTCAGAACATTTTCAGTGTTACACACAGTGTTAGAGCAAGTAACTCTGACAAATTCACAATACTACTATCTTCCTCTTAAAAGCTCAGATTATGTTTGTCCAGGTACCACAGGTTGAAGTTTTTGGTCAATGTGTTGGTTTTTCAGTAACTTTACATCTCATAAGAAAAAGAGCACAAAAGTTATTGAAGAGGAGTAATAACCTCTCTACATGATGAGATACAACAGTAAAGCAATTGCATATCCAAACATTTATTCTCTGTCTAATCCAGAAATCACACTAACACACAATAAATGCTTTTATATTGCTAAATTAAGTAAAATTGAAGCATGTATTTCTTCTGTATCTTATTAATGAGCACCTTGCTGAAACCACACATCTTGTTTCATGGTGCTGAGCTTCAAATTTTATCTACAGGTGTAAACACCAGGAGCCATCACGGCGTGAAATTACATTTCTAAAGGACAGCGATGCGAGCCAGACTTCTGCTAGAAGCTACATCATGGGTCAGTTCCCTCTTTCCACAACCCTCCTTCATTTCTCAGTCACTGCATTATATGCTAATGGGTGAGCTCTTACATGTTTTAAATGTTGAATGTGTGAACTAATGGCAAAATAGTTCAGCTACAGACAAGTCCCTTTCACATAATGTCGTGATTTTGGCCGAGACAGAGTTCATTTCCTGTCTACTAACTGGTATAGTGCTGTGTTTTGGATTAATATGAGAAGAAGATTGATAACCCCCTGATGTTTTCAGTTGTTGCTAGGTAGTTGTAGTGTCTACACTAAGCCAAGGACTTTTCAGCTTTCCATGCCCTAACTAGGCACACAAGAAGCTGGGAGAGCACAAGCAGGAAAGCTGGCACAGACAGGCCAAAGGGATTTTCCCTGCCATACAACATCATGGTCAGTATATAACTAGGGAAGACAGCCAGGAGGCAGGATCCCTGCTCAGAAACAAACTGGGCATTAGGATTTTTTTTTCCCCTTCTCAGGTGGTGAGCAATTGCATTTACACATCATATTATATTACATCATATCATACTATATTATTCCCTTATTATCCTATTGAACTGTCTTTATCTCAACCCATGAGGGTTTTTTTCCATTCCACAGTGGGGAAGGGGTGAGCGAGCAGCTGCATGCTACTTAGGTACCAGCAGGGGTTAAAACACAACACATACTTTAGCTATGATTCAAACTAGCAACACTTCCTGCAGCTAATTCTCTACCAGTGAAAAAATAAGAAAGTTACAAACCAAGGAAGCAGAAAACAGTGGGAGACTTCTACATCTTCTTTCAGTTAAAAAAAATTTTAAAATACTACTACATACTTACTGACAACTGTTTTATAAGAGTTTGTAGAAGTCTCCTACTGGTCCTGGTGTCCTTAGATGTAGCTTAAACCTTCCTGTTACAAAAGAAATCATCAAGATAATAGACCTATTTATAGTTTAAGAACTTAATGTATAAATGTTTACATTAGAGACACTTCAAATGTACCTCCAATCTTTGCAGCACATAGTCATGTTTTATATTTGATCCAAAGGTCTGAAAATGCTATGTGGCACTGCAGAGCCAAATCATTAAACAACCCTTACAGAAAAAGGATTAATAATCAGGAAGAATAAACATGAACTAGAAGACCTGGTGCAGAGCTCAGTATTCAGAAATACAAATTAAACAAAATATTAAATTGCCTAGAGAGAATTTAGACAGCTTTTTCTCTACTAAGAATAGTGAGATTACAAAAGAAGGAATGCCTAACGAAGAGTCAACAAGCACTGAAGAACAAATTAATTATCAGCTGTCCACTAACTGGAACAATCTCTAATTAGAAGAAGGATCTCAAATCTCTTTCTGGCCCCTAGTACTATGTGCATCTAATTTTGGGTTCTTACCGGAGTGATTTCCTGTTGGTATAATGCAAAATGTTCCTTGGTGATCTGTGGGAGGTAGAATGAAGGTGTGACTTCAGTGTCCACAAAGTCCACTCCCCATGTTTTTGTAAAGAAATCAGATTCCCTTTTTGCTAACCTAGGATCATTTAGTGCTGCTGGGAGATTGACTTTGGAATGATAAATAGTCCATCTGTGCTGATCCACAACTAGAGACGGGCTGTCACATAAATTACTGGGATCGCCTGCAGCACAAAAGACAAGACAGTTTGTTAAGGTGAGAAACTGAAAGTAGTATTTTTGCTAAAATGTGTTTCTTAACCAAACCATGTTTCCACAATTACACAGTGGAACAGAGTTATCTATAGAAAAGATGCATGATATTCTCCTCCTGCCACACTTCAACTTGCATTTCTTCTATCAGATTAACCAACGTGAGTTCTGAACACAGTGGTGTGTTTACACTCATTAAATATGTTTAGCTCAACACCAGTTTCCATTTATTGAAAAAAATTCCAACTACAAATGTTTTTTTAATAACCTGAACTCGATCAGAATAACAGTTGAAACTCATTACCTTCATGTTTTAGAATTCCTAAGATCCTACCCCTCCTACTCCTTTTTTATAACCCAAGCTTTAGTGTACCACAGCAGCTATAACAGTGACCAAAACCTGGTTTTATGATAGCACTGGAGACTTATGATGGTGCTAGAGACAGGTCCTTCTCTGCTGTTTCCCACTGCAAGAGGGTCACGGTGTTTCACAGAAGTAATGCAGCCAGACTCCAGGCACACTGGACAGGTCTGTCACAGGCTGTGACTGAATACACCCCCTTCTTGCATGTAGTATGGATCCTAACTGTAACATGAAATCTTCCATGCAAGATCCCATCTAAAATGCAGGCATCTAAAAATCAAGCTGCAGGTAAGAAGTTTCTGCCATGGCTCCAAAGGGACACAGGGTAGTATAAAGCAGAATCACAGCACCTTCTGAAATAAGACTACAGCTTAGTACACTACACCCAGTATATGAGAAAATCTGACTGAACAATTGTAAATGGATTAACAGATGTATCTGCCTTTTCACTCTCCTCGCACACCGGCGTTACCTGTAGGCTCCTTGGGACACACGTCAGGCAGCGACTGCACCGGTCGAAAGCGTTTTGTGGCATCCATCTCCTTTTTAAGGAAAGCATCACTGCTGTTTGACTGAGGCACTGGTGAAGAACTGTGGCTTGATGCCATTGCATAAAATCACCACTTGATAAAAGCTAAACAAGAAAGAGCAAATATCAAAGCTTTAATAAAGTTGTGGTTACTGGCTGTATCAAAACAATGACACCCCATCACCTACATTGTATTTTTTAACTGCAACTGTAACCGACACATTATCACCAGCAACAGGGACATATTTTAACACAAAAGTAAGATGGAGGATGTAACTTCATAGTCTGTTTCCTCCCACACCTCTAGGCTTGGGGGATAGCTTGCTCTTGCACACAGCACCGATAAAATTGTATGTTTGAAGAAAAAAATACATCTTTCAGGCACTCCCTCCTTTCTATTGGAGTAAGTACTGCAGCCATAGAGCACATATTCAGAGCACAACTTCCCCAGAGGTATCAGGAAGCTTGGGTGGACAAAGGTAGAGCCTTTCACCTCCTCTGTCCCCCTGCCCACCTACTATCCTCAGTTACTGCAGGGAGCACATCACCTCTTCTGTCTGATCCACACAGCGCTTCTGCGGTGCTGGGGGCTGCACCCCACAACAACCCAGGCAAGGCAAGAGAGACAAATGATCTCTCAGCGGGGTGACCATGAGCCAGCAATGTGCCCTCGTGGCCAAGAAGACCAGTGGCAACCTGGGGTGTATTAGAAGGGGTGTGGTTAGTAGGTCAAGAGAGGTCCTTCTCCCCCTCTACTATGCACCTTGGTGAGACCACATCTGGAATATGGTGTCCAGTTCTGGTCCCCTCAGTTCAAGAAGGACAGGGAGCTACTTGAAAGACTCCAGCACAGGGCCACAAACATGATTAAGGCCTTGAGTGGAAAATCTTCCTGTCAAGAACAGGCTGAGGGAGCTGGGTCTATCTAGCTTGGAGAAAGAGACTGGGGAGCAACCTCATCAACATCCATAAATATGTAAAGAGTGAGTGTCAGGAGGATGGAGCCAGGCTCTTCTCAGTGATGGCCAGCAATAGGGCAAAGGGAAAGAGGTGCAAGCTGGAGCACAGGAGGTTCCATGTGAACATAAGGAGAAACTTTTTCACTGTGAGGGTGACAGAGCACTGGGACAGACTGTCCAGGGAGGCTGTGGAGTCACCTTCTCTGGAGACATTCAAATCCCACCTGGACATGTTCTTGCGTGACCTTATCTAGGTGATCCAACTCTGGTGGTGCACTTGGACTAGATGATCTTTCAAGGTCCCTTCCAACCCCAATCATTCTGCGATCTCAATCTTCAAAGAAGTGCTATATAGACCAGCAACTAATAGCAGCAAGACAACAGTCAGAAACACTACCTCATCTGCATGATAGGCTTACGCCAGGATTGGGAGCCTGAAGATTGGTACACTGCCTTAGTGTTAGGGCCTCAGCATCAGGATGAGCACTGGGTTTTCCAAAGGAGGAGGTCTGCAACCTACATTCATGATTCAGACAAGCCCAGAAACAGCTACCCACAGTGTCATTAATGATTTATGGTAATTGATATCGTTGGATCTCAGACAAATCAGAATCTGAAGACTACGAGCATACCAGAAGAGCATGAGCAAATACCATGCACAGAACACACACATCTTTTATCACTTGAATCAGGAAAATCAACAATTCAACTTTTCATGGCTGCCTAGTAAACTGTAGTTTATTCAAGGAAAAAAAAAAAAGCACTTGCAGAGAGAAGACAATTAAAACATAGATCAAAAAGCTCCGCAGTAAGGAAAGTCCCACTAATTTTCTGTTGAATTTTAAGCTCCCAATTTTAAAAGCCTTAAAAATTTTACACCAGGGCTTAACACCACAATGAATTCTTTCCATCTGTACACAAAACTACATTTCCATCAAAGTATCAGCTGAGTCAGCAGTAAGGTGCAGAACTATTAGAGGTTTAAGGGTTTATTAAAACATCCCCATAATGTACTGCTCAAAGTGCTCATTCAGAGACCAACCTGAATCTTCATCTTTAAGGAGAAATAAACACACCAAGCAAGATCTTAGCATTTAACTACCAACCCTTAAGGGACACCTACATTACTTACTACCCTGAAGGAGCACAAAAAGATAAAAGGGGTGTTTTATCTTCAATTGCTGAAGCAGGCGCCAAGGGATGACTGCACGTCACCCTGTCAACTTCTAACAGCATCATGTATATTATAGCAAATCTCGTTTGGAAAATGGGGAAAAAAAAGAAAAAAAGAGTTCTACTTTCTAAATGAGCTTGGAAGTGTCCTACAAAACAATCCTAAAGACAAGATACACAGAACTGTAATAGAGCATCCCAATGAATGGGCCCATAATGACTTACTAACACACTCTGCCCATTGAACACCATTCCTGATGTTCCCTTGCCTCTCCCTTTCTACCTGACAGCACCACAAGACAAGGAGGATAACGTGCTTCCACTGTCGCTTACAGGAGAGACCTTTCAAAGGGGTGAAAACAGACAAACAGAACCCTTTTTGATTGTCCCCTAGGATGTCTTGGGAGGAGATTCCCTTCTTTCTCATACCAGAAAAACCTTAGATAAAGTTGAGATAGACAATGTGGGCACTAATGGAAAGCAGGAAGAGTCAAAATGGGAGAAAATCATTCCAGACATCTAACAGACCTTCCTTAAATATAATAAAGCATCAGTCTCTCTCCCCAAAAAGCCTCAAAGAAAACTTTTCCTCTACTATTTTTGTTGCATGTTTATATTATGTCCTTCCCTTGACATTTCCAAAGCAACTTCTTTCTTTACAAAGCTCTTCTCTAATATTTTGGGGTGTTTTTGTGAAAAATCTGGTTTATGATAATAACAAAACGCTCTCATTTTAGCACTGGATGTGTTTTTTTAAGAATGCTAAGTTATAACAATCAAGCCTCCTGAAGGCATACAGTAAATTTATCTGCACTTGGAACTGCTTCAAAGTTCTGCATTTGCAGTTTTTCTCCTGAAAGAGCCTCTGTAATACGAGGCGCAGTCTGCTCTAGCCAGATGTATGAGCATCTAAGGCAGTTTGCAGAAAGCACTGAGATCTTGTACTCTTGCTAGCAAGGCTTTCATTAAGCCTCTCTCCTTTCCCCATAATGAAGTATTGCCTGAAAGTATGTTCCAAGTTGTGAATTGTCTCAACTACATAATTCTCAGTGGAGAAAATGCTACCTGCATTATGCCAGTCTGAGACTTAAAAAAGACTTTAGCTTTTAAAAAACAAACTATACCTACTCTGCACGACTATTTTAGTTAATTATCAACATGAAGTATTCACATTGTCTTTGCAACACTGACAAATCTTAAAATAGAAGAGAGTAGAATAAAATATCAAATGCAAGCAGTAACCTTGATATTATTGAGTGGATTTCAGCAAGAGACAAAGATTCACATGCAGAGGCCTTCTTAAGTGGCATGCAATATGATGCTGTACTAAATTATTCATAGTTAACAGCTATTCCAGTAGCATCATAAGTCAGGGCCTTATGGATAATTAACCTCAATGAGCAGCCACATCTGCAGAGGAATAAACCCATCTCTACTGCCCAAAACCAGGCATTCCTCAAACTGCAGTCCTTGAAATAGCTGACTGTAGCTTCAGAGAAGAAACCAGACACTACCTGAATTAAGTCTGAATTACAAGAGAGTATGTGACAAGACCATATGAAGACATAAATCCCACCCTACACCTGAGCCCTTTGGTGGGCATTAACTTTGTTCAAAACTGAAAAAAACTTTTATTCATTCACTAACAGGAAAGTAACTTCTCATCCTAAGCTACTAAAAGAGCCTATAACCAGCCCTGTGAATCAGCTGTGCAGAATGAATTATGAAATGGAGAGTCCCCTGAGCCTCCCATTTAGGAGAGCATATGTGCAGCAACGAGAATATGCAACTGTGTAACTTAATGACATCAATATTTAAATTACATACAATTTAAACTGGGTTAGATTAACTCGGTTCTCTCTAGTAATCACTATAATTTACTCTCATTTTGTCAAGCAATGTGTACCAATCTAACACAATAAAAGAAACTTTAGGGGTTAGGTACGAGAGCAATGACGGAAATCTGGGATTACAGCTATATATGCAACGTGCCTTCAATATATTAAACTTATTTTGTACACACTGCATTAATGTAGTTTTTTAACCTAAGGAAATTAAATTACACTGTCACTGTAATGACTTTGTATCACCCAAGTTCAGCATTTTAAAAAAATCATTAAAAAAAACCCCAACCACCACAACCATGGAAACAGCTTTGATGATCTGCCTATGTGGGGTTCTTATCATCTGAACACACAAAGATTCATATTTCATATTTGACAAACTTACAGCTCCCTCTTTAAAAAAAATAAAATCCTTGTTCAAGAACATGCTTGGCAACTCTGACAGGTCACAGTTGTACAACACACAGCACAGAATAAAATGACTGTGATGATAAATGTAATAACCCCATGCCTGGAGACTGTCTAGTCAGCAAAGTAGACCTGTGCAGTTAGTAATGCATTAACCACATTTATTTTAAGAAGGCACTTTTGTGATGACTACTCTCTGACCCTTGAGTTTCACACCCAAAGCTTCAGCAGTTAGAAGAGAAGCACAACACACAACAAAGCGTATTACTCAGAAGTAATTGCACAGGATGGTTACAACTCTTGAGCATGTGCCTGGTTTTGTAAGTACCAGCACTTGCACAAAAGTTCTTCAGAAACTGGCTTTCCATGTTCTGAGCACTATATGCACTCTTTGTTTTTCAGGGAGCAATTCTTCACTACTAAAACATCCAGTATTATCTATATACAAACACGGTATTAGAGGAGGTGCGAAATAAGCCTTGCCTACGCATGGATATTAACTTCGTATTTCCTCATTTCTGGCAGTTTTCCAACAGTGTTATCAACCAATTTTCCATTTCCTACTTAAGGTAGCAGCTTTACAGGAGTTAATTATTTTTTCCTGAGAATTTTCATGTGCACATACTTTGGTTTGCAATTTGTATTAGCAACACAATTGGAATTTATGAAGCCAGCACAATCCCTGCAAGGTGTCTGAAATAAGTCTCAATTTATACACTAAAGAAACCCATGTTTCTCCTTTCTCTGTGCTCTCCCTAACAAATGAAAATAAATCTACAACCTACCAGTAATACCTTCAACTTCAACCAACAGTCTTGTTAAGTTAGCTGGTACTACAAGAGGGACCCACAAATATGGTAGCTTATTAGCTCCAGCCCTTCACACAATCCACAGAATCTGTTCTCCAACCTCGATTTTGGCTTCAAAAACAGTGATATCTTTGAAGAGACACCAGGCACCCATGGAAAAGAGCCAAGGGCTTCCACCTGACCATACAGCACCGAGCAAGTTCTCCTTTAAGTATTCCACAACACCCATGATGAGCCACACCTGGTACTTTTTAAGAGGCACACTCTGCATCCCAAGAATAAAGCGAGGAAAAGTTTCCCCATGAACACGAACAGTGTGCTAAAGTCCATCCTGCTTGTCATGTCTTTGGCTGGCAGAAAGAGTGTAAAATCAAGACATTTTAAAATATTGGTCTGGTTACCCAAGATCAATTAGACTAGAAAACCAATAGAAGCCACCCACCAGTCATGCTAAAGCAAAACATTTCACCATTTCTAGAAGTGATAAATACCAGAGATAATTAGTAAAAGGATACATGAAACAATCAAAAGAGAAAAATGCACGAAGGATTCCTTCCAGGACCTCAACAGCCAACAACATGCCTGCTACTGGTCTGATATATTTACTCTGTCCCCAAAAGTTTAGGTTTCCCACTCTATTATTATACAGCTCTTTCTGATACATCAGCAGGATTTAACCCTGTGGCAAGGAAACCGTGGTGTAAGCAAAGCACATGCCACCTTTGTAAGATGATGTGACCTGGCCTGAACTAACACAAGCTTTCCATTTCTCTCAACCAGTTAATTCCTTGGGCTGACATTTCCATGCCTGCCCCTCTGCCCCAAGACAGACATCACTCTTTCAGCAGGGGAGCCAAGGAGGTTAGCTTTCAGCAGAAATGTTTCAGCAGTTTCAGAGAATGAGGTTGCCGCTGCGGAAGCTGTTCTGCTCACTCAAGCTCTTTCTGAACACCTATTTCCACCCTGGGGTTTTAGGGTAGGAAGCAGATGGTTCTTAGGGGGGATGATGAGGAGAGAGTCAAAAGACAGTTGTGATTTGCCCCCACGGCAAGCCATCTCCACTTGGTGCACACTCCAACATCAAACATCCTTACACAACTTGGGAGAGGTCTGTGTCAGCCCAGCCTTTCTGAAAGCCATATATATATATATTTGCATTCATGAATGCACACTTATTTCAGGGCATTCTGCACGACTTTTAATAGCATCCCAAATCTCATGTCCCCACACTGAGGGCATACCTTCGCTGCAAAGTCAGCATGAGTAAAGACCACCCAATTAGCCTCACTGGGATGAAGCAACCTGACAAGGAAGCTATGCATGAGCTATCTGTGCTTCTCATCAGCCCTGCTAAGCCACATGTGCTGTTACGATCCAGCATATTCTGTAATTCTTTGGACAGCACTGAGCCCAGCCAGACTGTACTACTTTCTCCCCAGCCTGCATAATGGGGACTGTGGAAAAGCAAGAGCACTTGAATAGCTTAAAGAGTCACAACCCTCCCCTTACATCGTCTCTTTCATAATGCCATCTCAAAATTCTCTCCTCACACAGAGAAACAGGCAAAGAAAAAAGTAACTTGACTACAAAGAAAGAACAGGGCAGCTGTGCCCCCACTGCAAAGTGCTGTGGGTCAGCTACAAGGTGAGGGTAAAACAGCATCTGATTTTCCTATTATTATATTTTGTACTGGTTTCTTTCTTGAGCTTTACTTTTTTTAATACAGGAATAAAACAATCTGAAAAAAGATTACCCCAAAAAGCCCCATCACTGAACAACATATTGTTATTTGAATGCATACATGCACACATTATTTATTTTGCCAAAAACTGGAAAGCAATTTATCTCCCTACAGACAAACTACCTTAAAAGCAGTAGTTCACTTTTATTTAGGTACTGAATAAAACAACTAAATGAAACATCTGTGATTTGTGCCAACATACTAAATGCACTTCCTCTCATCCAGAAACCTAACTTCCCAATGATCAACACTAATTTGAAATCGGAAGGCAGCTTCTGTGCTGGAGGAACAGGCCTTCCTACAGCTATCTGGGTCATTATGTGTCAAGTTCTTCCATGCCAGGGGTGGTAGAATCATTCAGAAGCAATTAACAAAGCAGTAAAAACGTGTGTCAGATAAGAAAAGGCCTTGTAGCTAGTTGCCCACACTACCACACAAGATGTGAGCGAACCTCTTTGTAGTCCCTTTGTTTTTCAGGCATCAGCGTTCCAGTGTGCACTATCCCCTCGGAAGATGGTGAAACACGAGCATCTCGCATGGCTCCACAGAGGTGCGTGCAGCTGAACAAGGATCAAGGAGCCCCGGCAGGCACTCCAGCCACAAGGTTGTCAGAGGCAAGGACCACAGAGCAGTGATGCTTTGAGGAAAGGCAGAACAACTGTGCCAGCCAGAGCAAAAATCGTAACACTAAGGCACCGACTTTACAACAGGAGTTTGACAGAAGCTGACAGTAATTTGTGTCAACAGCTGGTTTCCCTGGGCAGGCTCTCCACTTGCTACCTTCAGCAGGGTCAGGCTCAATTTTTTAACCTGCAACTGATTCTCTAAAACCGGGAATTTTTGTGAGAATTGTCTTTCTGAAGCCTTACCAATGCCCTGAACAACTGCAGGCAGCTATGAAAGAGACAAATAAAAATAGTTACTAGTTTTGACATTATGTAAAAAGCTGAGACCAGGGATTACCCAAAAGAAGGTACAGCCTATGTCACAGCAAGTCCTATCAAGCAGTCTTGATGAAGGATGCCAGTACGCTATTAGAAGGCAGCAAGTCACTCTGTGAGGCAAGTACTCAGCAAACAAGACCATCCAAACTTCACCCTGGTGAGCACCAGAGCATGCCACCTGCGTGTGTTAATAGTTCTTGCAGTATTACTACCTGCCCAACAGAAGATCAAACCAAACGGATCTCCTCTAACCACATCACTTCCTTTTCAGCTCTCAAACAGCTGCCGTTTACAAGAAGAGCAAGTTATTTCTATAAATGTGAAAAACACAGTACAGTATGCTACATTTACTTTCTGGCACTCTAAAAGGAAGGTCTTACACCACTGCTAACAGTAACTGTGTAAAACTGACAGGCACCGGCATATGCACCAGCACACGCGCTTGCAAAGCACCAGATATGCTACTCCAACTCTAATAACCTTAAACCAGCACACCCCCACATCCAAAGTGGTTTCTTTTTCTAAGAACCAGATTAGTAGCTGAAATATGCTAGCTTTTTCCTCTACCCAAAGATGAGTATTTTGGAATGTCTGATCAGTAAATGGATCTGCCATTTCTGAGTATGAGGGAAACACATTAAGGACTCTTTACCTCTTGAAAAGAAACTTCAGATCTTTTTTCTTTTTTTTAAACCCAGTACTTAGGGGAGGTGGGTGCAAAACACTAAAAACAGGAGGAAGACAAATCTTAGATATGATGGTAAATAGTTATTTGCACTTAAAACATAAGGCCTCAGAAATATAAGTAGAACACCTATTCATGCTCGCTCACTCTTTCTGCTGTATTCATCAAGACAAGAATTAAACTAAATAATGTGTAAAAGGAAAAAAAAAAGAGGGGGAAGGAGTGGAAACTGAGCCTCTCAACTGGAAGGACAACAAGATGTTCATGGCTCTTCACACTTCTTGAGAAACTTGCAGCTCCTCATTTCCCCAAAAGCCTGAAGGAAGAAAGCAGAAGTGGCTCCTGCCCCAAAAGAAGAAACGATACCTACATGATTCCATTTCCCAACTTCTTCCCACTCAAACTGCCAAAGAGCAAGTCTGTGGTCTGCTTTCTTCACTCTCTCTAGTGGCTCCTGACACTTCTCAGGCAAACAATCTAACTGTTCAGCTTTGGAAATCTATGTCCCCTTCTCCACCCATGAACTTTGTGCAGTCAATGGGAAAGCAAAATTCCTCCACACATGCACCAGATTCCTACTACAGAGAAAGCATTTAAGACACAAGGACATCTAGGATAGATCCTATCACTGGCAAACAGGATGGGAGAGATAGAGCTGCTGCTCAGCGTGCAGCCTTCAGACCTCACTGGTGAGGTTGCTCACACGATGCACAGTAGGTTTTGCTTAGACAGCCATAGATCTCCTGTCAATTAGTTCATGTTAAGCATTGTTTTCCTACCCAACAGAAGCACCATCCTACTATGCAAAGAGGATTTCAAGGGAACTATAGCTTTTGTCTATATTACAATTTGGGAAAGAGTCACCCTGGCTCTCAGGCTAAAGTAGCAATTACTGCAGCCACTACAACAATTAACATACTGCAGTCAGGTTTTTTAGTAAGAGCATTTTTTCACAGGGCTGGAAAGCAGCTGTGATTGCACAGGGCCACAGCTGTGCAGAAGTCCATTGGACTTCTTGCTCATGACTCTACCAGATAGGGGAGAGGTAAGACAGTCAAGTCAACACAGCACCGGTGCTTTAGAAGTCTCAAAAACACAGCAGCAAATTTGTAACAAAGTGAAGCATTTTTATGCACTTTAAAAGAGGTTCTTTGTACATTTGGGATGACTTGATGGCATATAACAGAAATCCTAAGTACCTCTAAAATATAAGAAAAACAGAGAAGAAATGGAGAATCAATAAGATATTAAGGTCAAAACTGGACAAGCAAAGAGAAAGAAAGCTATTTCTTTTGTTGAAAGTGCACAAGGTATTTTATAAACACATATGGGTATTTCTCTCAACAGGCTATACTATGTTTGAAAGATTACAGTAAGGGAAGGTAAGAAAAAGGTGCTTGACTACACGCATAACTTTAGGATCATCTATAAACCCGTAAGACATCCCAATCCAACACCATTTTTGGAACCATCAAGTCCCTTATCTATCCACATCCCAGTCGCCATCAACAGGGGTGTCATGTGCCACCATTACAGGGAAAAAACCCAAACACTTGCCCCAATCATTAGTTCCCTATGCTGACACCAACTGCTTATAAAAGTCATGCCCAACGAGCACAGCACTGCTACAGGAGGAGCTGACCATACCTCAGCGAGAACACGCCAGGAGTATCTCAAGGAAGCCGTCGTCATATCTCTCCTCGTCGCATCATCCAGAAAACCACCCAGTCTCAGAGCCCGGGGACGGCACGTCAGTGACCTGCTGGAAAGAGCCCACCATGAGAGAGGGCCACGATGGCCATGCCCAGCGCAGCCCTGGAAAGCCTGGCTTAGTGCTGACACTTCCACACACTCAACACCTCCCTTCTAGGGACTGGCACCGATTTCGGTCTCCGCCTGTCTCCCACCGGGGGGTCACCATGGAAATACAAAACGTGCATCTGCAGAAACGGGGGAGAAGCGGGCGGCAACCCCCCGCGCCTCGAAGCCGGCTCCCCTTCCCTCACACCTTCCCATCTCCCCACACGGCCCCCGGCCGCCCCCAGCCCTCGCCCCGCGGAGGGCCCCGGGCCGCAGAAGACAAAGGACACCCGGGAAAATTCAACTTTCCCGGCCGCTCTCCGGGAGAGCCCCCCGGCCGCGGGAGGAGGCGGGGAGGCACCTGCGCCGGCGGCCTAGTGGCGGGCGGCCCGGCCCGGCCGACCCGGGAACTCCCCGCTGCCTACCTGCGGCGCCGGGCGGGCGGCGCGGCCTAGCGCGGCGCCGGCGCCTCCGCGGCGACACGTCGCTTTCCCCCCCCCCCCCGCGCAAGGCAGGGCGGCGCGGCGCAGGAAGCGGCCCGAGCGGTGGCAGTAGCGACGGCGGCGGCAGGAGGGGCCGAGGCGCCGCCTCTCCCCACCGCCTGGGGGAGGAGCCGCGCTGCAGACGGCGGAAGGGGCTGCCCCAGCCCGGGCGTGCCGGGGGTTGCGGTTCCGTCCCCTCGGGAGCAGCGCTGGTCTCGCTTAGGGAGTGGCCGCGGTGCTGAGGTGCTGCTGCCCCGCCCCGCCCCGCCCCAGGCGGCGGGGTTGGGGAGCGGTGATTCTCAGTACCCACCGTCATCCACCGCGGGAGACGCTCCACAGTACCCCAAGGCCGAGGTGCTGCTATTGGCGAGGTCCTGCAAGTCCCCAACAGCTACAGCAGCTCAAGTGTCCCCACGAATGTCTCAGAGACACAGCGTTGCCTTTTAAGAGGCCCCCCCCAGTGCCCCAAAGCCAAGGCACTGCCATCTTAGAGCCCCTCATTGGTGCAGCATGGCCACCCCAGGGTGCAGGAGTCCCCACAACTGCCCTACTGCTGAGGTGCCACCGTCCTGGAGTGCGCGGTCTCACAGATGCACCCCAGCAGGGCCCTTGGCGGGGTACAACAGGGTCTCTTAAGTGCCATGGAGGCCTCATGGCTTCGCTCTGAGCTGGCAGTGAGCAAGGGAGGGGACCTGCACCAGATGGGCTTTGCAACTGCTCCTGCATGGGTTTCGGTCATGGCTGCTGCACAGCGGTGGGGAAACAGTGCCAGGTGGCCACAGTCACACTCAAAGGCACCATACACAGTCCTCTGGCTGGTAACTTAATTCTGAGGCATTTGAGGCTGTAATTCTTCCTCAGGCCACAAGAGGTGCTGCAATGGAGGGTAATGTTAGGTTTCAACAAAGCAGTAACAGCCTGATGTCCAATGGTGCCTTAAAGACACTTAAATTCTTGGCCATAGACGTGTGGCAGTGAACAAACGCTACCAAAACACAAGGAGAATGATTAATTAATAGCGGTAATTCCATTTGGGTTAATGAGCAGAGGCACTTGAGCACGTGGCTACAGGCCATGGAAATGAATAGGGTCACACTTCATCTTGCAGCTTGCTAACTCATTTCTGTGCCTGCCCAGCCAGGCTGAAGATGTCTCTTTTGCTCCTTATTTGTCATGATTGACAAACCTTCATTGGATCCCATTTGTTTTTCAGATTCCAGACACGTAAATCCCAAATGGCCATTGCCAGGGTTGGGTGCCTGGGAGTCCCAGGGTTTCGTCAGTGGCTTCCTTGAAAGACATGTCTGAGTGCCCTGTGTTGACCCATTGGCTGGGGATGCTCCTCTGCCTGGTAGCAGGCCCCTGACATCAGATGTTCTCTTCACATGCACTAAAGGCAACCGAAAGCTGCTGACACCCATTACAACCCTGTACCAGTCTGGGCAGCAGGCTGGGCTTTCTGCGAGAGAAGGAACAAGTTATAGATGCAGAAGACATGCATATGTACACACATAAGATAAATAGCAGGAAGAAAATAACAGGAGATTTGTGGAGACACTTTCTTTGCCACACAGTGCTGCATTAAGGACATTATTTGGTTTGTTCCAGACACTGTCTTGGGGAGGCTGCAATATTGTGCTTGCAGCATCCCATTTCATTCCTCCCAGCAGCTCTGCAGACCTTAGGACACTGCAGAAAGGAACACATTAAAGAAGCAGGTGGGAGGATTTAATTAGCATTTACCTTCAGAGGCCAATGGAAATTTGTGGGTGCAGTTTTCCTGCTTTCACTGTTTAATTTCGCTTTCTCAGGCCACTGCACATCTGGATGCAGCCATGGGTCCCCAGACATGGGATTGTGAAATACTGAGTAATGCCTTGGAACACAAATAAGGATATCAAGACACCTACTTTGCAATTACTCCCCTCTCACTTTCCTATCTGCAAGCCCAGCTGGCCTCATGCTATGAAGCCAAGCAAGCTTCTGCTCCACAGCCCACATGGAAGCCTATGAACATGGTGGAGATCAGTCCAGGACCCTTCCCCAGGATAATCACAGCCCCAGCCCACATATCAGCAGTCCTAGTTTTGCAACATCCCAATTTATTGAGAGCACAGAGATCAATTTTGACTGCCTTTTATTTACAGTGCCAGGAAAAAAATCCAGCCACACAGAAAGTAGAGGTTAGGTTGGTTTTGGTGGTGGTGCTATTGTTGATTCGGGTTAACGTCCTCAAGCCACAACTGGTAAGTGAAAACTGTTGCTGTGGATGCCAAGGCTTTTTGCATCAGAGTATTCCTGGTAGTTTTTACAGTGTTTTTTGTGGCTCACAACTCAAGCAGCACCAAAGTTTCCACTGCAAAGTTTATTGAAAGGACAGCCTAATGTACTCCTACAGGGACTGAAGTACTGGCTACTCAGCCTGGCTTGCTGATTGCCTCTCATGTATGTGTGACAGTCAAGGAGACACCAACTGAGGTTGAAATAGCACCATTTACTGCTTTGCATGTGAAGGTGCAATGAAATCTGACCTCCTGTCTTACCCTGCAAGACGTAACTGCTTTATACAATGAGCTTAAAGAGCAGAAAATGTAGCATATCAGGAAGAAATACTAGCTTAATAGTATTACTTCATAAATGTTGACTCTTCAGCATCAGTGGTCATTACCACCACTGCTGTGCTCTCTTCACATCCATCAAATCTTTCCTAGATGTTATTTAGAAAATAAAGTTGTACCTTCTCATGCTTCAAAATACCATCCTTGGCTTTCTGAGGTGCTGGAATAAATATCAGCACAGCATGGCTCAGACAGGCTTTATTCAAAACTGGCACAGCAAAAGCAGTAAAAAAAACCCCATGTTAAATATTAAATGCTTGATAGGAGGCCAATGGGAATTTCCCTCCAGCAACCTGCAAACGTCACTCACAATATTTTCACAACATCTTTTCCACCACCTGGCAGAAATCTCTTTGTCCCTAACAGCCTCAGCTGTGTTCACACTGCAGGCACACATTTGACATGCCTCTCATGGGGAAAACGTGGTGGGTTGCTGGTGGGTTTTGCTTTTTTGATTGTTTGTTTGGGGTTTTTTTCTTTCTTGGAGGTCACATTAGTTGGAGTCTATCTACCTTCTAATACCCAAAACATGACACAGCTGCAATGAAGTGAGAGGTCACGAGCATAACGTAAAGCTGCTGGCTGTGTAGAGATGCAGAGTGCAGAAAGACTGAGCCTGCAGAATGTATTCGCATGGAAAAAGTCAATGAAACCAGAAAAGCAGTGGGAGGGACAGAGGCCACCCTAGCCCTGTCCCCCATTGCAGCTCTGCTTCCTATTGCTGCGTTGCTGTTGGCTCCGATGAAGGCCCTCAGCCATGTGGGTTGAGGATGGCATTCCTGCCTTGCTCATTGCTCACAGCTGGCCAGGCGTGGGCCTGTGCCTCCCATAAGCACTCACAAGCGAGATGGAAAGTTTGGGTTTGCCCAAAGCATATTTGCTGTTTGCTTTCAGTATTCTGGCTTCTAGAAAGGGACCGGGGAGTATCCCTATAATCACTTTCCACTGGCAAAGAGGCAGATGCGAAGGGAGGGGAAAGGCAAAAAGCAAGGGAATCCCCAGCAGAGGAGCAGCTGTGGGTGGTTATTACCTACAGCTGCAGCTTGTGAAGGGGAAAGCCCTTCCCACAGCCTCAGTGGTAAACCAAGTTTCTCCTCCCTAGCCTTAAGAGTCAGCCTGAGGCTGAAGGTGAGTGCTGCAGCATGGATACTGTTTTCTATGCCTGCCTTAGATGTGTCATGGATGAAGACACCACTGCAATGTGTCCAGTTCTGGTCTGCAAGCTGGGCCAGAGCCAAGTCCTGATGTGCGGGACTGACCTCAGTGCTCAGCTGGAGAGGTTTGGACCTCCCATACTGAAGTATCTTCACCCTTACTAGAGAGGACGTCCTGCCAGGTTAATCTCTGTTGATTGCTTAGAGCAACCTTAAAAAGAAATCTTGCATCACTCACGCAGTGTGAAGTGATCTTTATGTGGAGCTGGACCTACCCCTCGGTCGACATTTGCCCAGGAAGTACTGATCTGACTGAAAGCCTCAGGTCTGCATTTCACCAGAGGTACCTTCAAACTCACAATGATTAATCATGCCAGAGATACAGGGGAAAACCATAGCCCCAAAGTGACCTTTTAGCCAGGTGCCTTTCCGTGGCTTTTAATACTTTTAAGGGATTTTTGTTCTTATGCGGGGAAAGTAACAAATTTTCAACCTTCTGCTTCATTGGTGTTATCTCTGAATGAAATGTTGTTACTGTTCTGCTGCATTTTCTATTAACAGTAAAGACCTCTGTTCTCCCTTGGGAAGAATAAACTAATGCTGCCTAATATTTATGAACCAGAAGGAAAGGGTGACAGACGTGCAGTTGCCTCCTGCTGCTTGCTTTTCTGGCTGTCATCTTTTGGCTAAACACCACAATGGCAGTAACGATGCCACTCCAACCCAAGATATCTCCTTGCCCCCAGACAGCAGGGTACTCAGTGGGTGGTTTCTTGTGACTCTGAGAAGAAAGGGTAGTTAAAACTATAACCAACTTCCTTGGGGCATACAGTGTGGCTGGTTGTCTGAGCTCTCGTACTCATGACAGTTCTCTGCAGATAAGTATGGCCTTTTCTTTACCAGCAGAGTTTAGTGAGGAAGTTGTGACTCAGTCAACCATAATTCACTTGATGTGTTGTCAGTCTACCTCTTAAAGTACAACTTAGATCTGGAAAGGATGATTTGACGGTAAATCTTCTGACTGTAGCATTTGAGTTATCTCTGCTTTCTACTGACTGTAACAAGGCACGTTGGTTCTGCAGGAGAACGTGACTCAGTGCTGCTAGGGCATTAAGAGTGCCTGCTGATAGAAAATAGCAAACATCCTCATTCCTGTGCATGTGGGACATAGTCCTACAAAGAGTCTCCAAGACAAACAAGTCCTCTTCCCAGGAGTTTTAGCCAGGAAAAAATTTCTACTGATACTTTTTTCAGTAATGTGAGTTAAAATGGCATTCTTGAAAAACAACAGAAATATGGCAGGGTTTTTTCCTACACTCATTCTGGTTCAGGAGTCTTCTACGGAGTCTTCCTGGAAAAGAAACAGGGGAAACAGTGGGTTTTGTGATGTAGAAAATAAACAATAAAAAGAACAAAGTAGCTCGATGTTTTCCCAGATACGAGGGAGTGCAAGAGACAATAATAAGCAAGGAAATGCGTATAACTGCTCGGTGGCAGAACTAGTCGCCAACTATTGTAAAAGCTGGTTTATCTCTTGTAATATCTGGGCTCCTTTCTTGGGATGCTGTAGTGTTTCAGAGGGTCCCTGTTTGCAGGGCCCCAGTACTGCCAGCTTTCTGAAACTTTCACAGAAAACTTCTGCCTAGCTTGTAATATCAGTGAGAAACAAACTAGGTATCAGGATCCATAAGGGATAGAATGGAAAATAATGATTAATTAGAGGTTCCCCCAGGAACTCTGAGTGTAGTGGGTAATGTTGTCCCTAAAAGAGCAGCATTAAACAATGATGGGAACGACTAAACACCAAGGCAAAGCTCTCCTTGAAGGAAGCGAGGGTTGTGAAAGGATGTGTAAAATAATGAACACTGCCGAGAAAGCAGATGGGGAGTTTCTGCTCTCCTGGACTTCAATGATGTGAAGGGATATCAAGACTGAATTTTTCATGCCAATAGTGAGGAAAACATTTCCATGACTTGTGTCAGTGGAGCGTGGCACTCAGTGCCACAAGAAACCTTTCGAGGCAGGAGCTGAGAAAAACGCAGAATGGGGTGGCAGTTTTATTGGGCCACATTAGTGGCTTTCAAAATGAACACTGACAACAATTTCGTAGGTTATTTTTATCATGTTGAGCAAGTGCTTACTATTAGAGCTCAGGATCAGACCTGTGTATGTAGAGAAGAAAGATGACTGGCCCGCCTCTGTGATCGCTGGCTACTACCACCTGCCATGCTGTGTCCTCACTAGAGGCAGGATACAGGGCAGGATGGTGCCTGGTCCGAACCTTGAGGACAATAGCCACATTCTTCTTCAGAGATGGGAAAGAGCCACCGCTCATGAGCGTGGGTGAGGATGAGAATGCCACTCCTACACGCCAGAGTGCACAGAAGGGGTCTGCAGGCAAGGAAAAGTGGCTGGATCAGGGTAGTGGAGGTCCATGTCTAAGACAGTTTCTTAATAGACTCCATCAAGACACTGTCAAACACCAGGACAGCTCATAAAACAGGGATGCCAGATCTCCTGTACCTTCTAAGCGATACAGCTTTTTTTCTTCCATGTCTGCAATGGAAGCAGAGCTCCTCCTGTCTCTAAATCATTCCTCAGCATGTTAGACATGCTGCAGATGTATCTGCATTTAACCCAGTTTCTTCTCAGCACTGTCAGCCTCTGATAAAGGAGCTGCATAAAATTAAAAGCTCTTGCTTCTGTGTCTGGAGCGAGCACATTTTATCAGATAGCAGCTTATTCTGATGAAGTGGAGTACATTAATACCTGAGTCATCAGGGGCTCTGGCTTTTTTTTATGTCAGCTTTCCAGGCTAGCTTTGTTATGTGCAGCACTCCCTTTGAATTCGGCCACTGCCACTCCGACATTACAAAAGGAGGGATTCTGGTGGGATGCTTTCAGGGAAGTGTCATGGGAAACAGTCTGGTCTGAGCAGTGGTAACTCCAGTATCATCAACCATGGACTCAAACAGGGCTTTCCTTTTAAATAACGAGAAGTTATTGAAAACCTCTACAGGAGATTCTCCTGTTTGGCAACAAGGAATCACTCTGTAAAGACCAGGCATGCCTGATGCGTATGGCATTCATTTGTAGTGTTTACTTACAACATCCACAGGGCTTAAGATGCCTTATCAAGCCCTCCAGCTTTGCTAGGCACAGGTGAGACTTCTCCTTTTGCAGCTGTAGACTCTTTCTGTAATCCTGCTGCTCTTTGAGATACTTCTCAAGTTCCTCTCTCCCTCTCTTTTTTCTGTCTCCATCTCCCCCGAGTTGTTCTCACCAGTCTGACCCACACCTTTGTACTGCTGACAGACATTTACCTCTCTTTTACTGGCATCTGTCTATCTGCTTCCACCATGTAGGCTGGAGTACCTGTCATGTTGATCTGACCATCTCTCCAGCAATATTTGATGTTAAACCTCCTAGCTGCTCTAACAAAACACTGTCCAAAATCAATTGTTTTCCTTCCCAGACCTCACTGTTCCAAACCATCCTGGTATCCCAGTGAAATGTTTTGATGTTACTGGGGTTTAGTGTATTAGGCATTGTCTGGCAGAGGGACAGACCCATGCCTACAAGCAGGCAGAAAACACACAACATGTATGTTTTAAAAGCTACATCTTTTTTATCTGAGCATGTGAGAGGGGAGGTGTTTGATTCAAAGGACTCCAGGAACATGCATCTGCAGAAGTTGCCAGAAGCAGTAAATCTTTTGACAAATCAAGCAAGGTGTCAGGAGCTCCTGTCCTTTATTCCCACCTTTTCCCATGCAAACTCTTATTTGGAACAATTCTTTCTGGCCTCTCAGTCTGCCTTTACACAGGCAAACTAAAAGCTCTTGTTTCAGAGACAGCTTGTGAGTCAAAATGTGCAGTTTGAAAGCAAGTGATGACGTGGAGTGAGAAAAAAGAGCGGACCACGTTGCTGATGTCTAAAGAAGGTTCCAAGCAAGCAAGCCTGGGATCTTAGGGACTTCCAGAGATATGGATTTGATTCTGGTTTTACTACAGGGCTCAGTACAGATTTTATTTTAAAGATCAGAGATAAAGGCCCTGAGTTAAAGATGTGTTTAGACTTTGCCATGCTCAGGCAAAGCCCACCGGTAGAGAGCACAGTCCCAGGAATCCCAACCAAGTAGTACAGAAGCAGCAAGCTCACGCACGTACTGCTGAGAGGAAAAACATGCACCTTGGTACACAAGTATCATGGGTGCCTAGATTCCATCGAGGAAAGCAGCACAGCATCCCCAGTGCTACGTGAGTAGCTGCCTCAGTTCCCCCTCTGCCCATCTCTGACCTCATTGGGAAATACCACGGATTAAAGGAGACACAGACCACCAGGAGGATGGTTCTTTCCCTCCAGGGGTGTGGTTTTGCAGGGATAGGTAATAGCTGTTGTTGGGAGAGTGACGCCTGTGGAAAATGCCGATGTGCCTTTAGAGCACACAGTTTGTCTTCACTCGTCTTACCTTGCTTCTCTCCTGAGCTAATCGCAGCTTCTTAAACTAATCTCAGCTTCAGCGTGATTGTTATGGTTTGATTTAGGTCAGATTTATTTCCAGCAACTGCTCTGTACTACAGCAGATGGCAGCCTTCCCCCAAATTTCCAGAAATGAGGCCTACCTGGAAGTGTCTTTTCTGGTCTCCCAGTGTCTGCCTGAAGGCAGCCTCTGTAGGAACTGAGCAACTGCGCTGAAGGAGGAGACAGAAGCAAGACCAAAATCACCTCCTTGCATTTGCAGGGCTTGGCTCCCCCACCAGAGGTCTGCTCAGCTGTTGCACCACCCCTTTATTCATTCTAGATGTATCAGAGCTCAGGATCAAAGTAATTAAAAATCCACACTAATTCACTTCTTTGCCTTGACAACACAGTGTAACAGGAAGCACGTCATACTTCGTGGGTAGTGTGTCAAAACCAAAGGGACATTTTCCAGCGCTTGATTTAATGAGATGTCCGTGCTGTATTAAAAAGCACCTCTGTTACACGGCCTACAGCAGCTGGCAGGATAAACTGCGGTTTGGGCAAGGCCTCGAATTACTTCATCTGCTGTTAGCTGTTCAAAAGAGCCTCAGATACGCTCAGTGTTTGCTTTTCAACCCTGAAAAGCAAGGAGAAAAGTGATCAGGATGCTTCTGTCCTGCCTCTTTTTATTCCTTGTTTGCAAAGGCAGAACAGGAATGCTTATGGGAACAGGGTTTTTTTGAGATGACCACAGGCACACCAAGCTCTTTCCAATGCCCTCTAGATCTCATGGAAGCACTTCTTGCTACCACCTTGCCTGGCCTGTTTTTATACCTACCTGATTGGTATTAATCAGTCCCAGCAGTGTGTTTTTAAAAGCACAAAGAGAGGTGCAAAGATGTCATCTTCTGGGAAGCTGTTCCTGATGCAGACACAAAAGAACACAGATTTATTGATTTATTTATACGTAGCCTCTGCCTTCAATTTCTACTTTTTATTCCACTTCTGTTCTCACAAAATATGTTAATGGCATCCAGATGCTTATTAACACATTTCGTACTAACAACCACAGGGAGGAAATACAGGCCAGATGAGGGAAAGAACAGCTTAAACAATAGTTAAGAGAGATGAGACAAATTCAGTCAGCAGGGCTGAGTAGAATTTACTCTAGAGCCTTCAAGAAACTAATCAAGTGGCTGTCAGTGAACAACTTTCTAAACTCTGGGGACGGGAGGGGTCCCACAGGGCCAGAGAACCTATTATTGCTATCTAAGGGGACATCTAAATACAGTACTAATTAATCTTAAAACCTCCACGTGATCCTACAGTAACCACTGTGGGCTTACAAAAACATGCCATGCCTAACCAACTCTGTTTCTCACTTTGATAACGCAGCTGGCCTGGCAGCTAGGAAAGGGAAGTCACCATCGTGCTGTATCTTCACTTGCGTCGTGCTGGCTCACACAGCCACCAAAGGAAACGGTCTAGACAATGTTACTATGAGGCGCACAGGCAAGTTGCTTATACTCAAGGTGTGTAACATCCATCACATGGTTTGGGCTGTCCCTGACAACTACTGCCATGGGAACATTGGCTCCCAAAATCCAGCCAAGGAGGCAGGAGTCTCTATTTCCCATGTGTGTGCTGTAGGGAATGGGAGAAAGAGGTTAATTTCACACAGGAAATCAGCATCAGCAAGGAAATGACCCCAATTCCCTAGGTTATACTCAAGGTCTTGGTATTCGTGATTGTCTTTTCCTTACAAGATGTGGCTTCCACTCACCCCCAGCTCAGCTTTTAATGAAAGAAACACTTAAAATACTCTTCCCCCAACCAATCTACCCACCCTGCAGAGACTGTTCCAGACTGTGGCTTGCATCTGTTCCTCAGAGGAGTCTTTTCATCCTTTTGAAAGATGCCCTCTTCTTTCCCAGTTCTGTTGAGAAATCTGGCTAACTCGAAATCTTGAGGCCATTACACTGCAGTTCTCCCTTCTTCCTGGTTGCATTCATTATTAATACCTTATCATTAAATTTTAATAAATTGAATATCAGAGGTTTAAGGCTTGTTAGGCACCCTTCCTCCTCTTTTTTTTTCCCCCAGGTCCATTTGTTGGATGAGTTCATTCAGTGTCACAGAGGGGAAAGCGAGCTGCTGATTGGTGGCAGCCATGCCTTTTGTAACTGTTTTGTTCCCAAACTCTGCACGAGTGCTTAGAATACAAAATCTTTTGCTCAAACAAAAAACAAACCCCAGCAACCCACACAGTAGGTACACATCTTTGGTTTCAACTTGCTCTTCAGTTTACCTTATTAGAGTGGGAGGTGATGAATTTGAGGTTTGCTCATTGATGAGTTGGTTTCACAGAGTCACTAGGTTGGAAAAGACCTGTGAGGTCATCGAGTTGAACCATACCCGTCCTCTACTAAACCATATCCCTGAGCACCTCATCTGCCCATCTGTTAAACACATCCAGGGTTGGTGACTCAATCCCCTCCCTGGGCAGCCTGTGCCAGTACCTGATAGCCCTTTCAGTGAGGAACTTTTTCCTCAGGTCTAACCTGAACCTGCCCTGGTGCAGCTTGAGGCCATCCCCCCTCATCCTGTCACCTATTGCGTGGGGGAAGAGACCAAGCCCCACCTCTCTACACCCTCCGTGTAGGTAGTTGTAGGTGGTGATAAGTGCCCCCTCAGCCTCCTCTTCTCCAGGCTGAAGAACCCCAGTCCCCTCAGCCACTCCTCATAAGGTTTGCTCTCCAGCCCCTTCCCCAGCCTGGTTGCTCTTCTCTGGACTCGCTCCAGGGCCTCAATGTCCTTCTTATGGTGAGGAGCCCAGAACTGGACACAGCACTCAGGTGCAGCCTCACCAATGCTGAGTGCAGGGGCAAATCACAGGGAAGATGGGCACAGCCTGGCTGTGTAAGATCATTGGTCTGTGTTGGGTCTGCCCCCAGAGAGCCATGTATTGGGAATGCACTAAGAGAAGCATGGAAACCTGCAGCGTGGAGGGAGCCTCTCCATCATGTTTTTCAGGGTGGAAGTTGCTGTATTCCATCCTAGGAGTCCAGAGCCCCTCTCCCAGGTCCCGGCAGTGACACTGCCAGCAGCACTAATATTTGCTTGGGGGGGTTGTTTTAGTGTGATTAACCTCCCCCTCCTCCCTCCTCCCTCCCCCCTCCCCACTTGCAGTTAAAACGTGATAGGCCTCTGTAGAAGATCTGAACTGCTCAGCATTCAGGGCGCACGCACCCAAAACTGAAATGCTTCTCAATGGGCAGAACCGTAGGGCAGCAGAACCATCAGGATAGTTTTGTCTCCACTGAAGGAGGTGGGTAAGAGGCTTTGAAGGAATGTACAGCACTCAGGACAGGGCAGGGACCTTCTCACTTCACTCAGCAAGTAGAAGGACTTGGGGAAGACATGGCAAAGCTGAAGACAGAGCCTGGGAAACAGAAACAAGAGCCCCAGCAGTCCAGTGAGCACAAGCTGTGAAGAAAGGTGAAAAGGACTGCTTCAGCTTAGAGAAGAAAACGCTGGGAAGAAACATGTTAACAGTCTTCATGTATGTAAAAGGCTGCTAGGAGGAGGGAGAAAAAACCCCTATTGCCTCCCTCTGGGTTGTGGTGGCAGTAACAAGAAGTCATGTGTTAAAGCTTTCCTTCTGGGGGCTTCAAGGTCAAGTTGAGGAGCAATTTCTCAGTAGGAGGACAGTTGAACCGAGGAACTGCTTGGAGAGGTTGTGGAGTCTCCATGAACCTGCAGATTTTTGAAACAATAAGCGAGATGAATGCCTGCCAGCAGGATTTGGGTAGAGCTGGCTAATGCATGAGAGGACATCCCATGAATCCACAGCTACATTATGAACAATACATTTTAAAATCAGCTGTCACAAAGTAGCTTGCATTTAAAAGGTTGCCCAGAGAGGGTGTGGAAGCCCCATCCTTGGAAGCATTCAAGGCCAGGCTGGATGGGGCTGTGGGCAACCTGGTCTGGTGAGGGTGTCCCTGCCCATGGCAGGGGGTTGTAACTAGATGATCTGAGCCCCTTTCCAAACCAAAGCATTCTATGATTCTGTGAAAACTCATTAAAAAATTATGTTTGATCCAATCTAGGAACTCATTCATCCCCCCCTCCCCCTTGAAGCAGTAGGGAAATTCCAGAGCCCCCACCAATGCAGTACTCAAAGGAGAGCCAGAACTACAGTTTTACAGTCGCTCAGCTGACATCTGTACTAAGCAAAATGAAGAGAAAGCTGATCAGAGTGCACATGCAAAGGACAGTAATATCATGCCAGCAAACATGTTTCTTTTGGAAGAAAAGCTCACATCTATCCAGCAAACCGGCTTTTCTCCTTTGAGATGACACGTTTGGCAGCCAAAAGGCAGTCGTAATGGAGTTTTGCAAGATGCCTGACTAAGTACAGAGCAACGTTATGATTAAAGATTGGCACTCTGCACGATCAGAAAAGCCCGTGGTCAGTGCATTAGCTGACAGCTTGCCAGTGCAGGCTCTGCCAGGACAGAGTCACCTGGGAGGTGCCCAGACCTGATGCTGCTGCTTAGGGTCTGGGAGCAAACAGAAGGCAGTCACTGACTGTATGCATACAGGATGTAAGGATCAGCCAGGCCGGCTGGGCTGAGGGAAGTCTTTTAGAAATTGCTGCTACACAGAATACACTGGATGCATAGCTAATGTTTTTGAGTACCAGGAGCAAAGGTAGGTTAAATACCGACACCCTGGGGCCTCCTGCAGCTGCTCATCCCTTCTGCTGCTGTGTCCCAGGGAAACCAACCTCTGACATCCCTCCTTTATACTCCTGTAGTTGAGAATTAGCCCCTCAATAACAGTCTTGAAAGCTTGTTAAGGGCCTAAGCCTCTTGCGTGACACCATTCAACATCATTTTTGCTGCAGAGACATAAGTACAGCCTGTCTTTATTAACCATTAGGCTGTAAAGATAAAACTGTTAACAAAATGCAGACACACAGGGTCTATAAATACATTTATGCTGTCTTGTGGAACACTAATTCTAGATCTCCGCACTACGAAAAACACTCTGCTGTATCAATACCCTGCCTTTGGCAACAGCATTTTAAGAGCAGGGGGCTGGCAGAGCCTCTAGTTGAGCCCCCGCTGCCCCCCCTTTGCAAAGGCACTTGCCCCGGCTCTGGCAATGGCTTTCCCTGGCAGGCATTTGCCAGGAGCTGCCAAGGAGTGTGACATGAGCCCTGATTCATGGACGCCCGAAGGCGCCTGCACACACCTTCTGCTTCTCCTGCTTGAGAACAGGCGGAGTGAGATTTCCAGGCGATAGAGAGTGACGCTGGCAGAACTGCTGAGTAACACCCAAAACACCCAGCGCGATGACGGAGCCCAGATCTTCGGTATCGCTTACCCTGCCTCTCAGGAAAGCTGCTCTGAACCCACTTCTAACGCAAACAAGTGAAAAAGCATTAAATACCCGTGCTGTTACGTGGCATTTAAAAGACCTGATTGATTCAGCTCCTCCATAGGAGGGAAGCCAGCTAATCAAATGAACTGTGGCCCTGGCAGCTTTGCTCTGCAGAGCCTGGCATTGGCTTTGACCAGCTGGCCACCGTGACCACAGCCTGCGGGGAAGGGGCAGCATCCTGCATCCCTGCGACCCACCTCAGACACCTATCCCTCCAGCAGCGGCGAAGGGTGGCACCACAGGTTCATCCCGACATGGGACTCACAGACACATCCCCCGTCACAGGGCAAGACAGGGCAGGTGAGACCATGACCTCTCAAATCCACGGCAGTTTGGAGCTTTCTGTCCCCTCTAAGGTCACGTTTGTGGTGACTGCCCGGGCAAAATGAAAGTGGGCACAACTGGATCTCAGTCCTACGGAGACTTTTGAAAATACCAGCTGCCCTGCCAATGGGAAGCACAGACCAGAGAGAAGAAGAAAAAAAAAAGACACCAATTAAAAAGCCAGGTTGCATCCCTGTTGCTCAGGGCCAACAGAACAGCTGATGGCATCTCTGGAAGCTGCATTTGCTTTTAATTGTCCTCATTCCACTGAATAACTAATTCTCTCCTCCTCCCACACAACAGAAAAAAAAAAAAATCATGGGTTTTTTGGAAAGGATGAGTTGAGTCAACTCCTTTCCTACAGCGCATGACAGCAAGCTGAAGGCTTCAGCTCTGCATCCAGGCGAGTTCAGAATAGTGCTGCATGCTTTTTGTTTTGTTTCAAATCTTCTGGGATCAGCTAAAAATACTATTTTGGAGACAAGAGGATATGGAAGTACTAAAGGCTGTGTGCTCGTTCAGCTCCTCAACTGCAACAGCTGAAGGGAATAGCACCCATAGGTCCTGTTTGTAAGGTGGATGTACTAACAACTTGGCAGGTGTCAGAGGTCTAGGATGGGGATCTGAGCACAACCCAGGGAAAGAAGCAGGTCCTCTCAGGCAAGAGGTGGAAGGCTGGGCTTACCACAAGCCTCATCATGGGTTGTTTCCCAGGAAAGCCACCGCTCTTCCCTTATCTTTGACCAGTTTCCCAGCATTTCTCTGGAGAGACTGAAGGGAAACACTGTTGAGGCTGAAAAGGAACACATTTTGCAGGGCCTGAGTCCAGCCAACATGCATTAAGAGTCACATATTTCCATAGGAACACTTAAAAAAATAACCATAACCACAGCAAAGGTGACTGAGAAACCGACAGATGAAACAGCTGAAGAGACAGAAGTTAATCTCTTTTTTTTGGGGGGGTGGTTTGAAGCAGAAAAATAAAAGGACAAAGACAAGCTATAAATCAGCAAGCAGGGTGATCGTGGGCGTTATCAGTAAAGAATACACGTAAAGGGAGTTTTTGCCCCCTACCCCTTGTGATTTAAGCAGGCACTGTGCTTCCATCTACTGCCTGAAAGTGTGAGCCATCGTTCCCCATCTACCCTGTCTGTGTAGCTCGGGCTTCGTGTGATGCGCTCGTGGGGAATCCTCAGGAGTCCGCCACGTGCTGCAGAGGGGAAGCCTTTTAATGAGGCTTTTCCACTAGAAAGAGGAAAAAATAGACAATCCTGGCATAAGTTATAACTGCAAAGTTCGGGAAGGCAGCAGATAGGCACAGTATAGAGCTGTTATTACGCACCTAGACAGGGTAGAGGAGGTCAGAGCAGATTAATAATTCACTCCTGCCTCGGAGCCATTTAGCGACACTAAATCAGCCAAAGCACTCAAAATAAAAACATCACGATATTGCAGGCGTTGCCAAATTACAAAGGAGTCGCTTCTGCCAGCAGGAAAGTGCTTCTCTAGTTGATGTGTAAGGTCATTTGTGCCCACACAGAGGAGGAGAAATGTCACACCCCCTGTGCGGCAGCACCGGGCTCTCCGCAGGGATGACAGAACAGAGCATTGCTGGTGCCTTCACTGCTCCCACAAACACACCCTTCACGAGCATGGCCAGGAAACAGGGGGATCTTAGTGCTGGTTCCCTTTCCTTCCTGCCAGCCCTGCAAGAGGAGCAGTAGGACACCTATGGAGAGCTGGCCATGCTAGCAGCAAAGGGAAGAGTGGCAGGGCGCAGGCAGGGAGTTTCTGACTGCCAGAACTGGCCATCCGGTTCCTCATCCATCCCCCAGCTCAGCCTCAGGGGATGCCCCCCAGCCGCTGCCTAACCTGCCCCCACACAAGCTAGCGCCAGGCACAGCCAACAGGGTCTCCTTCTGCAAGGTTGCCTGCTAACTGCAGCTGTGGGAAGGACGGGGTCTGCCAGGGCTGTAGGGAGGAAGAGGGTGGGCAGCAGCTTGCAGGAGCATATGGATTCAGGCACTGGGATTTGCAGCTAACACTGTTCCCTACCGCCGCGCTGATGCACAGGCATGTCCCAAGCCACCAGTCCAGCTGGGGGCTGTGCTGCATCCCCGAGGCTGCGTTCGGGACGGCTCCTCTTACAGGGGCAGCCTGGAGCGTGGGGAGTAAAAGCACTTTTACCCCTGCTCTTTATGTCTGCCACCCTTTCACTTTCAGGAGGGAGACAGGACCAGACCAATAACCAGCAGCTGGCTGTTGCTTGTACAATAAATAGCACACACACCAGTGTTTCCCCAGCTCAGCTTGCATCACGGGTACGTTACCATGGGATACCACAGCTGAAGCAGGTTGGGCAGAGCCATTGCTCAATGTTCACTGCAAGCCTGACAGGGTTCTGAGCTCTTGCTGCCCTGGAAGCAGCACCTGGGAAGGGGCAGGCTGCTGCTGCCTGCACAGAGGCCATGCTTGCCAGAGAGCCTCTGACACAAGTCACAGGAGCCATCGTAGCTCCCCAGACCTTTTTCCCTGGGATGCACAACAGTGCATGTACAAGCGATCTCCCATAGCCACAAGATCAGCCTTAAAAGCTCCATTTCCAGGATGATCACAGCCCTTATGTTACAGCCGAGCACTACAATTAAAAATAGACAAGCTGTCTATTTTTAACACGAGCTTTGCTGATATTTTTATAGAAAAGGAAGCAGGAATTGCACAAGCCAAGACTAAGACCAGGAAATTGGTTCTAATTCAACAGTGGCCAGACCTAATTCAGGCTGGGAGGCAGCATGCAGGTAGGTAGCTGCAGTCATCACGACAGCTTTACATTGCAAAACCGGAAACGTATTTTTAGAATGGGGCCTGGGAAGTGTCCCTCCTGAAGGAGATCCAGCGTGCCACCGCAGGGCCATTATGGGATTTGCAGCACCTCTAAGCACAAGACTGCCAGGGTGACTTCATTGTGCCCTTAAACCTTTCAGGATACGTGTTACTCTTGTGGGTGTAAAAAGCCTGGCTCAGATGAAGTTAGAAGACCTCATCCCCAGCCTGCACCACATGTCTCAGAGCCTCACCACATGCCCATGGTATTGCTTGAACCTAACCACTGAGTCAGCGAAGGGAACAGCCTTGCTGCTGGGTTTCCCACCACCTTCCCTGGGAAAGCCCCCAGCAACCTCTCTGTCAACATTTTCCCGCCATGCTGTGAGTCAGCACACCAGGAGCTGCCCCACTTCTGCTTTAGGAAAAAGAAACAAACCACTGCAGCTGCTGTGCCAAGCTGCAGCCTTTTACCCCTGTTAAATCCATGCTATTTCCTATGGCTGGAAAGCAAATTAGCTCATTAAATCACCTGCATTGCACACCACACAGAGAGCTGTGTGGAACACAGCAGCGACGCACAAGGAAACTGCAGAAAGCTACTCACCCATTTCCTGTTGCACTTCTGCAGATCTTCACAGATCTTTAAGGCTAGAAGAGGGCCTACGCTTACCTCATGTCCCACACGCGTCCCCTCATCAGTCCCGCAGACCTATGGAGCTCTGCCAGGGAACAGCCCTGCCCCATCTGCTGGTTGCATCACCGACGCCTCTCTTCCATTCGAACAGACTGAAAGAAGGCTGAGGCCAGAGATGTCCTTTGGGGCTGGTTCCTGCAGGCAGGTACGAGGCGCTGATTTCGGCTGCACGCAAGAGGAGCTGTCTCAAAGCCAGCAGCACAACCTTTAGCACTTCTCCCAGCTCCTAAACTTGTTCAGAAGCAAAGGCCTTCCAGTCTGGAGCACTTCAGTCAGCTGGTTCAGTCAAAGGGATCATTTCACTTCTAACATGATGCTCATTTTACAGTTTATGGAGCACAAGACCTCCAGTTTAAATTGTTTATTATAGAGCAGAAGCCCAGGGGGAACCCAAATGGGGAACCGCAGTCAGAGCCGGTGCTTTTAGTTAGCTTGCATGTTGTAAGGGAATTGTTCCTCAAACTACTCAAGCACCACTGCCCTGGTTTTGACAGCGGGATTCCCGTGTCTACAGGCATTCGAATGCCTGATTCTCCCTACTTAAAATGGCATTAACAAGCCCAGCTCAGGTCAAGGAAAGTACACAGGGAGCAGAGAACAAAGGGCAGGTTATCTTGGCATAACACTACCCAGAGGAACAGCTGGCTCTGCTAAGATTATACCTTCCACAGTGTTTATTTTTTGGGGGTGGGAGCAGGGGTAGAGAAATATAATGAAAGCAGGATGTATCATCCTAACGCGGTGGAGGCTGAATGCTGGCTGTGGGTTAGGCACGAACCTCTCTTCCTCCCCTCCACAGTCAGACCCACCTGCACCATCAGCTTCATGCCGGCATCCAGCTGTGCCTCCAACACAGGGCAAGTACAGCACCTTCCATGTGTCTGCTTCCACCCAGCTCTCAATCTGTTCTCACAACTGGTCTATTACTCATGTTGCTTTCTAACTTTCAACATGTCCTTTTCTTGTTTTTCACAGCCTTGGAATTGACGAGATCAGGACTGGAGAATCACAGAATTGTAGGGGCTGGAAGGGACCTCCAGAGATCATCAGGTTCAATCCCCTGCCAAAGCAGGTTCCCTAGGACAGGTCACACAGGTCGGCGTCCAGACGGGTCTTTAATATGTCCGGAGAGGGAGACTCCACACCCCCTGGGCAGCCTGTCCCAGGGCTCCCTCACCCTCACTGTGAAAAAGTTCCTTCGCAAGTTGGTGCGGAACTTCCTATGCTCCAACTTGAAGCCATTGCCCCTTGTCCTGTCCCCACAGACACTGAAAAGGGGCTGGCCAACTCCCCCTGCACCCCATACTTAAGATATTTATAAACATTGATCAGATCCCCTCTCAGTCATCTTTTCTCCAGGATGAACAGCCCCAGTTTATTCAGCCTCATAGGGGAGATGCTCCAGGCCTTTAATCATTTTCATAGCCCTTCACTGGACTCTCTCCAGGAGATCCCTGTCTTTTTTATAGTATGGAAACTTCCACAAGCATCAATCTGACTTTGTGTAAGACGGAAGCAAGAGCTTTTGGTATTTTATGAGTCCAGCCAGTTGGTTAAAGTTTTTGCTTAGATTTTGTTACTTCTAGCTTCCTCAGGGAAGGGAGCGTGTAACCATGCCTTTTGAACAACAACCTCGCCTTTGTTAATGCAGGGTTAAACATAAAACACGTTAAAGGTCACATCTGAAAGGAGCCATTCAAATCCAGGACCGGGATAACATGCAAACTTCTCCACGTTGCTTCCTTCTCGTGATGTTACTCCACGCATGCCGAACACGCGCCACATGACAGCAGAAGCCACCTTCCCCATCCCCTGGAAACAAAGCAACTGACAATCCCAGAATTGCTGTTTTTGAAAACTGTTTACTCACGTAGTTTGAATAAATTAATTTGCAAATAAAAATTAAACTACAGTATACTATAGTTTGAATAAAATGATTAGAACAACTACAATACAGGGGTTTCTTGCTGCATAAGTTCCATTACTTAATGCATATAACCTGGAAAATGTCAAAATCAGTTATATTTCTGTGGAAAGGGAGTAACAGCAGTTACTTGTACATGACAGCTAACTGAACTTATAATACAGGTTTCCTGACACATGCATTTCCTGAGTGAACCAAACAATATATATAATTTCTTTTTTTAAATGGAGAAACAATTGACAGTCAAAGTAAATAATTCATGACATCTAAGCAAGATAGGTCTCTCTTTAAACCAAGAAAATCTCAGAACAGCTTTAAAAGGAAAAGATAAAGTACAGTATATGCTATAAAGTACAGAAGTTTGCTACTGTCAATTATACAGTACTTATTTCAGGGGGAAAAAAAGTATGAAGCTGGCCAAAACAAATCTCAACTCAATCTTTAAAAGGTCAGGTTGTGTGTTTGCCATGAAGCACGGTGGGTTAGCAGCAAAGCTGGATGTAGTGCACTGGCCTTTTCTGGTGGATACAGAAGGGAAAGGAAAGGTAAGGAGGGAAGAGCATCGAGAGAGACTACCACATAGAGCCCACTGCAGTGAGCAGACCTTGCACAAGCATCCCGCAGCGAGGACTACCAGTCCAGTCCAGCCCCAGCTCAAGCTCTCCCCTAACAGACTGCAGATTGTGTCAAGCTGAACAGGGACACGTTGCTCAGCCTTGTGATGGGCACAGGCATGCACCCTTGGGGTACCTGGCTTCAACTTTGTTCCATCTGTAGCCTAGGTCAGCACTTGCACCTCACGGCAGGGTCCAGGCAAAGCTGGTGACAACCACATGCCAGATGAGAGGCAGAACAGCCGACTGAGGAGCCCAACACAAGCTGGAACTGCGGCAGACCCAGGAACTGCTCCCCGCCTGTGCAAGGGCGCATCTGCCTCTTCCTTCACCTCCCACCCCAATCAGCAAGAAACAAAGTGAGCCTCCTTTTTCAGGTTTGTTGATGTTTTAACATTGGAAAAACCCTCATCACAAATGTCACTAATGCTAAATAAAGAGACGTGTTAGCATGAAGGGAGAAAAAAATCCTTAATCTAGACTAAGTTGCATATTCAAAGAGTCTGGTAAATATTCTCCTCGCAACCAGATCTTGAGTACAGTCCTACCAAAAAGACATTTTAAGAAGTCCTTCTCAGCTACCTTTCAACATGGTTAAAGCACACCTTTATGCCATCATAGTTTGCATTAGCTTTGTTTTAAAAGCATTTTAACTATTCTAAGAACTCAGTATTTTAGATTAAAAAAGATTTTTCTACCATTTCCATCTCGTGTCCTCCTCCATCCAGAACTACTCTACACATCCAACTGCTGGATGAACACACTACGACCATGCTACTCTCTATACATTCTACGTATTTTTTCAATAATAAAGATAAATAGAAAAGAGTTAATATACATGTTATATTTTACAACGTTTGCATCCAAGCTGTAAACTAATGTTCTTTGAACTATTTACCCTCCATATACAAAAAGAAACGAAACAACTTCCAAACACTGTGGGCATGTAATTCAAAACCATTAAACAGAAGGCATTGAAGTTCACTCTACAACACTTCCTTCACCTCTTCAGAAATAGTTCATAACTAAAAAAAAAAAAAAGCAGGAGTACTCCCCCCCACCCCACCCCCTTCCATTTCCAGACAACTGAGAGGGATTTAGCTGTTGTAACAAAAACCTAAAAATTCTTCATCTTAATGCAAACCAGCAAAGCCCAGAGAATACGAAAAACAGTCGGTTTAAAAATCAGAATCGCTTAGCTTATCAGTTTACTGCAGTCCTCGGTAACCCATGTGTTAGTCAAGAGGGCCTTGGAAAATGAGTCTGATGTAACCTTGCTCACCAGCCAGCTGATGCGCGCAGAACGGACAGGCTGCGTGGAAAGTGTGAGTACCGTGAGGAAGAGGAATTTGAGACCAATATGCAGTTGTCTTTTCTGAGCACACGTGTCCACACGGGCTGAAGGCGTGAGTTGGAGGTCCTGCATCCACATAAAATCCCGCTTCACATCCAAGCCAGAGAGGCACATAGGGGCCGACCGAGCGGCACATGGGACACTCGCGATCCTTGCCGTCTCTCTCCTCTTTGTTTCCCCAGTTGTGATAGCCGTGAACGTGGCCACAGTTCAGATACACCCACGGCTGCTTTTCGTCTACAACATCTTTTCTCTTCATGCTGGGGAACGCCAAGGTGTTAAACCCCACCGGACATTGGGGCCTTGCTGCATTGATTTCCTGTCTTAGAGCCTCCAGGTGCTTGACAGTAGGAGTGCGAGAAAGCCCTTCCGCAGTACGCCACAGCAGCGTTGCTCCGCACAGGTCAATGAGAGAGCCATCTTGGAGCTGGTTCGTTTCGTTCTCAACCTTGTGATTGACAACAAGAGAGAGGAGTCACCTCATGTTAAACCTGGAGTAACATACGGCACTTCCGTAATACAGATCTGCCTAGAAGATCCAGAGATAAGTTTTCAAGCAGTTATTGACTGTCCTATGCAAGATACCCATACAGAGCCCAATGTCCTCTTATCCCTATTTTAACAAAAACAAACACCAAACTTCTTAAGAGACTGATGTGCACATTAAAAAAAAAAAATTAAGGTTGAAAACCTCCTCTCCAGCCTTAACAACTCCTCTCAACCCCATCTTATACCACTCCCAGCTACGTTACCTGAAATGCTTCCAGCAGGAATGGCACATGACAAGTCTCATTTAGTCCTCCACCACATTTTAGACTCTCTACTTCAAACACTCTTATGTCTGGCTTTCCTCTCCTTCAGAGAAAGTCAGCCATCAGCATTCCCAAATCAAGTGTTTATGCAGCACTTCTTTTTGCTGCAGGATCTCAAGTCACGCCCAAACCAATCACCTCCTGGAAACCTCACAGAATCACAGGATGGCAGGGGGTGGAAAAGACCTCTGAAGATCATCTGGTTTAACCCTCAATGTTTTGGAAACAGGAAGAAAACTCCAGACACCAAGGTGGAAACAGATATCCAGGTATATAGGCACATGTTAGTATTTTTTATTTATATTTAAACGATTTTTTTATTTTCCCCAACAAGTGGGGAAAACTTAAAAGCACAAACTCAAGGGTGAGATTCAGGAAAACACTCTTTAAAATGTGTGCATGACTATGATGGGTTGCAGAAGAGCACAGTAGACTGGCAACTCAATTCAGGAGAGCACTCTAGATCTCAGTGAAGTACTAGTTTGCAGATAAACTCTCTACCTCTCTATTTAGATTGAGCAGGACACACACCTTCCCATCAGCGTAGCTCATTAGAGGTGACATCCAGACTGAATGAGGGAGATTCCAGCCTGGTGTTTATGCCTGAGCTGCCCCACTTGCAGCCGTACCCACTCTAAACATGCTGCATGAAAGATCGGTCACTACTCTTACCATTTTCCCCCTCTGCTGAGCTGATCTGGTTTCACGGAGGCTGAACACATTCCCACACACAGATATCTCTCTCCACACCCCTGGCTTGGAGTCTTCTGTAAAGCCATTACGGGGATGCATAACAAGAACTCCATTTGTGGTCAGGCCATCCATTTGCCCATCTGATGTCTTCCACTTTGCAGCTTTCTCCTAAGAGAAATTACATCAATGAAAACTCTTTCATTTGCCTGAAGTGGAGCTATGAATTAGTTTAGAAATAAGCCTGCCTGCACTGAGCTCTGAGGAAAACACAAATAGTTCCCTTACCCCAAGAAAGATGTTTTTTGAAGAGTCAAATCCCGCAGCGTATATTCTTGCTGTAAAAGGAGGGTTACGTTCACAGATGATTCTGCAGGCAAACCTCGATATAGTGCTCTGCACAGACTGTGTATCTGAGTTACTCTGACTTCCAGGAACTGTATCTGTCACGACAAAGTCTATAGGACTCTCCGTTGACCGACCAATCTGGAAAGGGATTTAAAAATCAAACCCAAGTGTTTAGAAGTTTGCCTTTGGGTCCAGGAATATTCAAACTCAACAACATGAGAAGTGATCAGATTAAAAAAAAATCATTGTGTTCCAGGTTGAAGTATTCCCTTCCACCAATCTAAACTTAGGTTTCTAAAGGCTAATCTGAATCAGTGAGTTACTCATCAAAGTTATTCTGAAGACTGAGCACAGCCAACTGAATGAAAGAGAAATAAAATGACGTCATGAAGTCAATTCTGAGATGACTTCCCATTGAAGGCCTTCTCATCAGAAAGGTCACTCATGTCAGTTAGACCAGCTGCAGTGGCACCAAACCAGCTAGGAAACATCAGTTAGATGGAACAGCAGCAACATTCACTTTGCATGCCTGGAATATTCTGAACTACGTCAGACTATTTGGAGGTGTAGGTGTAGGAAAATTAAGACTGTGAGAGCTGACTCTCCAACTCTGGTGAAGCACTGAGAAGCAGCAAATGTGCCAGAAAAGACCAGATACAAGATGTTTGTGGCAGGGAGGGGTGACATTAACATGCACAGAATGCAACAGGGATGCAAAATCTGACTACAACCAATTTTTCCAGCAGCTGGGCCTTCTTTCCCGATTGCATGGAAGAGTAAGTTTTGCAGTCCCACACAATGCTACAAGGTCTGACAGACCTGGGGTTTCACTGCTTTTCCAGTTAACTTTGTCCTCTTCCTTACAGAGCAGGAATAAAGTTATATCCCTCTCCCAAACATCCACGTAGCCAGATTTAAAGACCACTAACACACTACTACCCCTCTCTCACTTCTAGAGCTCTCACAACAAGCCTCTTATAAAATAGCTGGTTTTATTAAGATTGATTAACTGCTGAGCAGGAGACCCAAAAGCCTGAGGTGCATTTTGGTGAAGGCTGGATGGAGAGCTTTCACAAGACCAGAACTGCTTTGTTAGAAGGTCTTTTCCTATTGCTTCTTTGGCAGGGTAACCCATCAGAACACACAGGTTGCCACTGGCCGTTTGAGAGCAGAGTACAGGCCGCAGCATGCCTGAAGAGAGAACACTTAAACAATAGCTTGTGCTGCGGTTAAATTCGTTGCAGCCCTTCTGCTCTGTTGTAGGTATTTGCAGCTGCGTAACAACTTCCTCCACCCCTTACCAACACCTCCCACCTCCTCAGGTCCTGCAGTGTCGTCACAGCTAAATGCATTTAGCTGTGACAGCAAAACTCGTTGCCATTAACTGGTGACAACAACAACAAAAATTAACACGAGATCAGTCCAGGAATCAGAAGGAACAAAGCACCCAAAAAAACCCCAAAGTAAAACCTCTCCTTTTGAGAAAAACAGGAAACAATTATGAGCGCACATCACAGCTGCAAATGTGTTTGTGGTTCCTTTTCATACATACAGGAACTGCAGCAAAGTTCTGCTGACAGTTCAGAGCATCGGAATTGTGCCTCCTCTCTCCTCAGTGCACAGCCCTTTAGACTTATTTCTGGGTTTGCTTAAAGGAGTCAGGGGTGCTTTTCATATCAGCTGTGTCAAAGGCTTTCCTGTATTTTCACATAGTATTTCTTCTATGCCATCTCCAAGCAGCTGATCCTAAATCCCTTCACAAATGCTAGAAGCAAAGTTCCAAGTCCCTAAAGAGAACTGTGCAATTTATTCTGTGTTTTGCAAGGAGGGACCAGGAGACAGGTTACACAACTCGCAGACTGGCAATCAAAGGCAAAGCCATAATCCTGTGCATTAGTCACAAAAAAACCAACTTTCACCTCTGACCAAGCCTAAAAGAGATGTACAGATATACCGCCTTGTTCATGTCGTGGCTTTGGCAACAAACAGAATGAAACATCTCTGAACAGTAAAGAGCAAATTTTTGGGTCTGAGGGAAAAAGCCTGTTGAGAGGACACCATGTTAGAAAGTACCAAAACCAAGAATACATTAATGAATCACATTCACTTCACATACCTGGAACATATCTGTGTTGCTGTCATGGGTATATTCAACTACTACTGTCTGGGCCCGAGACAAAGTGTAAGATATGCTGTGTTGGTCCTTATTACTTATTGCCTACGGAAAAAATACCAAGTGTTACTGAACCAGTGAAGAGTATCTCTACTGAACACATCAGCAAAACAGGCAGTGTAGATAAAACCAGGCTTTTATGCTCCTCAACTAATGCACTGAAGCAGATGGCTGTCAGTGACACACCTGTTGTTACACTACAGAAAAAAAACAAAACAGTCCCAACCATTACAGCTGCAGGATTGATTCAGCAACAGACCAAACTGGTCTCTTTACCACACACTGCAACAAAATATACATAATTAAGGCACACTATTAGTCATGTTAAAGCCTTGACACAAGAACAAAATAACTGAGTGCAAAGGCTAAAACTGAATGCAACACCTTCATGGCCTTCTCAGCCTGAACTTCAACAGCAAAGTGAGGACAAACTTAGGGACTTAACTCTAAGGACAGAATTCCACTTCATACTAAAAATCAGTGATAATTGGTAAGGTACATAAGCAAAAACATGTAACAAGCAGTGGTGGTAAACAGGGTAAAATGAAGCAATTCAGATGTTGCAGAAGTAATGTGTTTCAGTTGTTAGTCCAGATTTTCATTCTGTAACTACCTCCTAGGAACTGAAGAAATACTCTCATTAAAGTGCTTCTAATTAGCTCTGACTTGATGACCACAAATAAATAACAAAAAAAAAAGTTTCCAGATCTCCTCTATTCCAATAACTTTGTTTAGCAACATGCTCTTGATTTCAGAATATTTTATGCCATTCCCTGAGCTTAGGAATCAGTATTCCCAAACATCAAGGTATTTAGAGAGTCAAACACTTGACACTACTTTTGTTCAAGGGCCTGATCTCAACACTGGAGATCTTTTCTAAACAACCACTGAGCGTTCTCAAATTCCACTGGTTTCAGTAGACACGCTCCGCTGCTTACTGAAGATCAGCACACATATGCCTGACTCACCACAACACACAGGTATTTCACAGTAATACCTTCAGTATAACGTGATAGTTTTGAAATGAAACACAATCCAACTTCAGCACCTTCCTTTGCTGCTTCTTAATGGGAATGCAGAACTTACAGGCCATAAAAAAAACGCACCCTGCAAAACTCACCTGTCTCCATCCCTAGGGTCCTCTACCCACTGTACTGAGCAGGAAATGCACACAGGGCTTTGGCAAAGGTCCGTTTCAGAGCCACCTTCACCTCAAGCAAAGGCAGCCCTAAAGCATGAATGAGCCAGGAAGGCTAGTACCCATGTCGGTAGCGAGTTTGGGAGGAAAACCAAACAGAAATGGTTTTACATGATTAGCCTGTCCCCAGAACATTCATGTTTCAAAAATAAACATTTTCCTTTCTGGACACCAGGTTTGTTTTGCTGAATCGTTTCTTGACAGTTACCAAAAAACTGGGATAAAACTTCATGCTTTTTACATCATATCACCTCAGTGTAACAGCACTGACTTCACTGAACTCTTAAGAGAGCACACCAGGAGAAAAAAAGGCATAACTAGACAAAGCAAGCTTACCTTTGCTGCTTGAGGGGTGCAGGCAATATGCACAGTGCTAGGTTTCACCCCATTTGCCTTGGCCCTTTTAAATAAAGCAAATCTACTTTTTCTTCTTCCTCTATCTCCATTTGGGAGAGACCCATTGTACCTACCAAAAAGCACAAAGAACAAAGTCCATCTTCCTGCATTACTTAACTTTTCATGAGATACAGACCAAGAACAACTTTAAAATCTAAGCACAAACTCTTCCTAATGAATTTGGTATTAGTAATTACAGATTTCCAATTAAACACATCTAAATGAGAACTGACAAACACAATTTTGAAACATGCCTACAGAACTACAGCACATACAGAGAAAGCTTGCTGAGCAAGGAATGCTACCCATGTTCATCTCAAGGCTACTACTGACAAGTGAAAGAGACTTGGATCCCAAACATGAAAACAAGTAAGGTTATATGCCTATCTGTAGCTTTATCTCTAAAAGATGTGTTCACACTGTAAATGGGAGATTCTAAAGGCTTGCCAACCCTGGCAGTGTGCTAGTATTTAAGAGAATTTTGTTTGAAATGCAAACCCATAAGAAATCAATATCCTGCCCTCCAAGACTCCAATTTAATCCATTAGAAAACCCTCAGACTCTCACCTTGAACATGTCAACATGAGCAGGCCAGCTGGCAAACTTGCTTTATTAAAATCAGTTTGCACTTGAATATTATAGGCAGCTACTATGTTCTTATAAAACTCCTTTTATTTTATTTAAAGTCCTAGAGAACCTCCCTTTCTACAATACCACATTAGTCATCTGTCTCAGCCCAGCCTGGAATCCACTGGAAACCCCTTCACAAATTGGCTGTCTTTATCACAAAACACTTACCTGGTAAGAACACAACAGCTGAAAAAAATCAACTTACATCTATCTACCCAAGCATTTAGAGCCCAACCTCCACAGTCAGGTAAGCACATTGCAAGCATACAAACAACATAAGCATACTGCAGCACAATTTTCCAACTATGCCCGGCTGCCACTCAAAAAGGCAGCCCTTCCTCCATTCCTTCCCTTCCCTGAGACCAGCTACCAAAGGAAAGCTGATCAGTTGCACACTCACTAGATGTTCAAGTGGTAGGTCGTGGGACCTGCATTTTATCCCCTTAAGTGCGCCCTGAAATTCGAACTGCATTCTCACTCCCAATCAAGACATGAACACTTACCCTAATACAATCAATTCACCATATTTTACTGGTGCTTTTGATGGATGATTTTCTTGATCAGGAGAAAACATGAGCTTAGCTAATGACTTCTCAAATTTCAGGTCTCTGATCAAGAGTTGTGGTACACTTGTTTCATTATTTCCTGTAAAAACAAAAGATAAAGAGAAAAGGCTCGAATTTATGAATGACACAAACCCACACCCCTATCTGGAACAGCAGGTACAATATCTGTTTTCTGTATTGTGCACTTCTGCCTGAAATAATTTTTAATATGTGTATAAAAACCACATCAATTAAGGTTGAATTGCCTGGAAGAACTACCAGGTGCCAAATACACACAAATGAATTCAGAAAATTCCAGTATGGCCTTGACTAAAACATCCACCACTGTTTTCCTTCATGCTCGTTTTTAGTATGAATGGTAAATGACTTTATTTACTATGTTTGGTTCAGCTATCAAGGAAAGTCAGATGGGCATTAAATTTGAAGAAAAAATAAAAAGGCAAGACCAGTCCATTAGCTACAGAGGTACAAGTTTTCCATGGAAAATATCCAATTCAGAGCTTTCCAAGATTTGCAAATGGAAGTTGTACAATAATTTGATATCGAGTCTACCATACAGGTGTGGAGAGTGCAACATGATCTCATGCTTAACCCGACACAGAAGCTGTTTGAAGGAGACTTCCCAAGGGAATTCCACGTAACTCTTAATGAGATCTGTCTCGAAGTGCATTTTTTGTCCATACTTCAGCTATAAGGAACAGTTTAATATTTTCTACAGCTTCTCACTGGTAACGTTTCCAGGCACCTCTGACCTACTCAACCCACCTCTGACCTTCCTGCCTACCCAACAGAGCACTTGCTGGATAAAGAATGAGTCCGATGCTAGCCTATTTGAGGTTTAACAGAAATAAGTAATAATTTCTTCAGTCCTTTCCAGGGAAGTTCTTATACCAACTCAAAAAGCTATTATGCTTTTTAAATACTGATGGTTAACATTCTGCTTTCTGTGCAAATGCACCTTTTGGCCCACATAATAATTCCTGAATTCTGTCAGCTTTGATCATGACTACAGTTCTATCTCCATTTTCTTCTACCTCAACTAGACTGCTGATTTTAGCAAAAAAAGATATCACCATCAAGATTTTATCTACCCCATCTTATAACCTAACAACAGAGAAAAGTACGTGGCAGTGCTTGACACCCTACTCACATTCAGAAGCTGATGCAAAGATCCCTTTACTGACCTGATCTTTACTCACTCTTTGTCCCCACTGCTCCTTCATGGAGAAGCTTGGCCTTCAACATCTCTTTTCAATCTATCAATTTCTTATTCAGCACACAAATTACCACCTTATTTTCTACTTGAACACTGGTATCTGCAATCTCTCCCCTGCGCTTCAGTCCCCTCCACACAATTCATTTCATTTTGGCCATTGCATTTCACATGCAATGCTTCACACTGCTTCCCTAGGATAACTAATGGTTGTCCTTTAAATTGACATTTATAAGTAGTAAAAATAACTTTAACTTTTGCCATTAGTCTAAGAAAAATTTTGGCATAACTTCTCCTCTGTTCACCCAAGCGAACGATTTCATGGAAAGCTAAAAAATACATCTCCTGGTCAGAGAGACAGCTTCTGAGTCTCATTAAAAGTAATTACACATGAACAGTGAAAGGAGATTCTAAAGAGTTTCCTGAACCAACGGTTCCAAGTGACAGACTTAAGCAACGGAAGATGTTAACCAGAAAATCTTGATACAAAGAAAAGCATCTAACATCTAATGCTCAGCTCCCCCTTAATACATTTTCCCATTGTTGTTACCCATTCAAATCCTGCAAAGTTTATTTTGGGACCAGCACACATGACATGATGTGGACATTTCTTGTTTGACTTCAGGATGGGTTGAAGAGTTAGGAAAAGAGAGCCATCACCAGTGAAAGAGCTTGCACACACATTTTCAGAAGCATGATTTGAATGTTTGAACTTCTCTTCTTTTTTTAAATACATCTCAGAACCTTTACTAGCTGCACACACCCCACAACGAACATCTCCAAGTTAACTTCAACTTCAATTCAGTACTCCTAAAAAACCCCAAAGTCAGCACAACACCACATGCTACTTCTCACCCAGTATGATGCGCCTGATGCATCGTAACCAAAAAGACTCATTTCATTCCCAGAAATAACAAAGATTACATTCTCCCAATGAGGTCCCAAAGACTAGTCCAAGTCAAATTTGCTATCTATAAAAAACACTTAGGTATTCCCCCACTGGAGGCTTACGGATCATTTAAGCCTGGATAAAGCATTTAAGAAGTTACAGGAGGGAATGCTTCTTTCCTGAAATATCCACGAATTTATAAAACAAGCTCTCTTATAGAATAACCCATCCAGTTAGCCTTTCCTAAAACTTTTATATTAAAGAGACAGCTTAGCCCTGTAGTGCCAGTACACAGCTAAGCAACTCACTGAGTGAGCAAAACATCTGCAAGCTAGCTTTCTGTCACAACCATTAATTTTTCAGCTGTATCTCCAGCCGCTGGTGGAGCAAGCTTTGTTGGAGTCGGCTCTGAACAACACACTGATCTCTACTCCTCCAAGACCCTGCAATATTGATGAGGACTGAGGTGCTACTTACAAGTTTCCACCCCATGCAACATCCACCCAAAAAAAAAAAAAAGAAAAAAAAAATCACAGAACTGTTAGCAGCAAATTTTTCAAGTCAACATGTGTGTTTCTACTACAGAGAAGAGAGCAAAGCCTGAAAACCCCTAACCTGTGCCCAGTCCTGTATTACACAACTGAAAAGATTGCATGAGTAGAGGAGCCTGCACGCAGAGAAAGCAGGTTCAGAAAGGCATTACTTGATTGCTCAAGAGGTAAGCACAACACTCTCTTTTGCAGTTAGCATAAGAACATGGTGGGTACCAGACAGCACTAGTCAGTCTCAAAAATAGGAAACTGGGATGGGAAAAAAACCCTCATGAAAAAGTAATAAATTTTTATTTGTAACATTGGTTCCCCTGGAGCTGGGAGGAAGCTCGTGGAAGGTAACTTGCACAATACCATCACGTGCAATTGTTTTGAGGGATTGGAAAGAGATGCCATCAAAACTGAAAGGGTATTTCAAATTTGTTCTAGGAATGTAAATCCAGCTTCTTACAAGCTTGCTTGTTCAATATTCACTTGAGTCACAGAAGGCAAGGATTGCTATGGCAGAAAACAAGCCACAGATTTGTGATTATATTCAAGCAGAAGGAAGAGCTGTATCCTTGCTGTCTCTCCTGTCACATTCAGACAACTAGTCTCTGCATCTGGAGGCAGAATATTCTCCAGGAAGACCTAGCAAATCATGCCTCAGAGTAGATAAGTGTTTAAGAGTTTGCCCACATTCACTAAACATGACATTTTCAGCGGTGGGCCCAGAGATATAATAAATTTTGGTTGCCTTTGAACTATGCTTTAGCTTACCAGCCACCCTCGTTCAGCCGCCTTTGCTCATTACAGGACTACAAACACGATTAGCCTTTGGTGGTTTCTACAGAATGTCTTCAGATCTTGTTTGCAGTGAGGTACAGCACCTCCTAAATTCACTATTTAGGAGACCCAGTACAGCTTTTGGAATGGCAGTGAGAATAGCGGTACCTTAATGGTTAAAATGGGGCAGGGGGAAGGGAGAACATAAATTCAATGAGCTCAAGCAGAGATTCATTAAACACTCGGCTGTGAGCTAAAAATACAAGAATAAAAGTCTCTTTGTAATAAATTACCATCATTTTCTAAACACAGAGCCAGCATTATAGGCTGCAAGCAACTGTAGCTGGTGCCAGACTAGCCCTTTTCTAAAATACTGCATTAAAAAAACCACTTTCTCAGTATAAAAAGAAGTCCTCTGTCAATTAGTATATTAAAATTAAAATATGCTGATTCAACTGCAAAACTGGAAGTGTTTCCATGTTTATAATACTGTCTTTTTAACGTTCTCTATCCACATATTCTAGGATTTTTTGGTTTCTAGAAACAAAGCACAGGGCAGCTTGTCTACTGACATTTTTATACAATTTGTTATTTGTAGTTCTCCATTTGCTACCCTTGCAATTCTCATATCCAGCTCCTCCCTCAGCAATTTTGTGTCAAATTGGAGTATATGGGAAAAAATATAATCTATTTCTTCTCACAGGTATGCAGTGACAGGACAAGAAGCAACAAACAAGCTACAACACAGAAAATCCTGATTTGCTCTTAGGGAAAAAGGTAATCCAGAGAAGCTGTGGGACCTCTGTTCTTGGAAGACAGTCCAACCTCAAATTCCACGTGACCCTGAACAACTTGATCTGAGCCTCTCCAGTCCTGCTTTGAGCTGGGGGACTGGACCAGACCATCTGGCAACCTAAATTATTTTGGGAGTAGAATTCATTTTAGGAAGCCCATCATGATTTTTTTTTTTCCAAACTGAAATGTGCACCTTAAGTGCATTTTTGATCAGCTAAAACATAAATTCTGATCAACCCCATTACCGAAGATGCAAAATTTGATCCTCACCCTCCAGATTTACATGTTACTGTCTGGAGCTGTATTTGGATGCAAAATCCTGTACTGCTCTCCAAACAAAGAATTCACATTGAACTGTGCAGCTGCCTTACTAAACACAAGAAGGACCCAAGTTTACCAAAATCCATTTACATATTTAAGCTCCTTACTGCTCCTACCAATCTCCACTAGGTAATTTTGTGTCAGCAGGACCAGAAACTAAACTCCGAATGCACACGCATGTCTGTGTTGCGTATTCTCTTCTACAGCCACATCTTCAAAGGCAAAATCTTCATTTCCAGATTTAAAGAACCAGAACAAAGTTAAAGTCATGAAGGAACACAAAGGATCTGTGTAGAATACCAGCATGCCACGATGAAGGCATTTGCTTCTTTCTGCTTCTGTGCTTGCAATAAATAATATGATGTAAAAAACCCCAAAGTAATTCCCAGCAGGCTGCCTTCTTGTTTGATGACAAGTCCCCATCAAGTCCAAGATTCCATAAACAATACCAGTGATGTTACTGCTGATCTATGCTGGTGGGAGCAGTACAGAATCAGCTCCTTGCATCACTTGCTGAAAGCTGAGACAAAGATTGAGTAATCACTTTCTTCTACATGACAGTTGAATCACCACTAGAAAGTTATTCTCCTTTAACTGTTTTGTCTAACAATCTTTTTGGAAGCTTTTATTAAAAGAGTGTTTACTGAAGCGATCACCTGGCTGGAAGAACATGCCAAAGAGTGTGTTTATCCACCACAGTTTTCACACTTTCCCCAACTTCCTGTTAAAAACAAGCTCACATTTCCTTCATACACATACCTGGAGCTTCAAGCTCCACAGGTTTTATATTTCACTTTCTAGATTAACTAGATTCTGTTTACAGCTTGCATCCTTCACTACAAACGCACAGGAAAGGTAATACGCAGCTGTTAACATATTAAATTGCATTGTTGCTTTAGATCAATAGCCCTGCTTTACCTTTGGAAGGAAGGATACTAATTTTCCTTCTTTCTACAAAAGAGTTTTTCAGCACTACAGAATAAATAAAATAAAGGCCACGTGAGTGTGGAAAATCAGCCCAGACTTTTACTTTTGTATGGGTTTTTCTTTCTCATTTGGCTATACCATTCGCCTTCTCTTTCATAGCCTCTGAATAAGCTTAGTCATCCACTATACACATAAGAGTGTCTTACAATATAAAAGCAATGAATGTAAGAGGAAGCCAAGCTCTGAAACGAGCAAGCAGTGGCTCTTCTCCTGTGCAGGGTACATAAACCAACCAGAAAACAATGCAAACAGCTATTGCGGGCTGTGCTTTCAGAACATCTGGAAAATCTCAATAGAGGGGATTTTAATTCTCATGAGCAGAATGAAAGCATCTTTTTCACCATGGACATCTGCCATTATTAGGCTGGTCATCCTCAAAACAAGAGTCATAGCAAGAGGGAAACACTTGGTGGACACTTTCAAAGGAGCCTTAATCTATTGCTTTGCACCACGGCTACAGCTAACTTTTTCCTCTCTAGGAAACAGCAGTTTTAGTTGGGATGGCATCCAGTGTCGCTTCAAGCCCTGTTTCAGTCTCAGAAACAAGTCTGAGCAGTTCTCTGCAATTTTCAGAAAGCCAGGAATAGCACTGTGAGGACAAGCATCCTTGTTCAATGAGCAAGGCGAGTGTTTTAGAACAAGACTTCTATTATATGCCTGTATATGAAAATGTGTACCTTAAGACAGTACTCCAAAACAGCGTTGCTGTTCCAAAGACAGGAAAAGACCCATCTAAGTACAGGGACCCGATTTCAAACAGCCTCTGATAGTAACTTCAGTCCTGTTATTCTGAACTGTCATCAATGGGATGAGGACGTGGCCAGGCATATTAAACCCGGAAGATTTATGTAACTGCTAAAAATCCACTCTGACAGACTGACAAAATTAAAATTCTGAAAATATTCCCCTGGGAAAAAAAAAAGAATCCAGCATTTTTTTCAGTTACGAAAAGTAACAGCTGATCCTCCCCTGAGGAAACCACGATAGCCTCCTACAGGTTACAAATGATGTAATTCAGACTGCGTGTGGGAAGCTGAAAACATTTGTCTTTTAGCACAAGGTGTCTATTTTAAATCTGTCACTGCAATATTATCTATAACCTTAATTAGCCGAGAAAATTTCTTCACCAGTTGAACTGCTACACATACATACAGTGTACACCCCCTTACCACGCATGTCCTCCACGTCAGCTTTCGGATATACCAGTGATGAAGCACACAGCCTCACACGAGGCAAAGCTCTTCGCCTGACTGCCTCTGCAGCACGTGGGCCAAATGCTACAGGTTGTACTTGCTACCCATGAAAGTTAGTCACACAAGCTACCTAAGATTAATTTGCAGCTTTCTACGTGAGCTTTTGGCTGCATTTGGGCCGTTACTAAAAACTCTGCTTTGTCAAAAAGGGCAATTTCGATTTCATACTCAGATTATCAAGTGAGGACTATATCTATACGCCTGTAATGTATGAAGCCATTAAACAGTATGACAGAGGCATGCTGAAAGGAAAACAGTAGGTGGTCATTAACCACAGCACTGTCGATTTCTATCTTCAGGGCGTGTAAGCAGAAAAGCAAATAGCTTTGCACAATACTGGTAAAACGTGGCCGAAGTACAGCTTTGATACCGAGAACTTTGCAGTCAGGACCCTTTAAAATTATCCTCCTTACTGCCTTCAGACAAATTACGCAGTGTTGTGTTAAAAATAAGCAGTCCCGACTTTCATTTCAAGTCGATGACAGAAGCGCACCTTCTATATACAGACTGAGAGTTTATGCCAAAGCAGAAGCATTTTAATTTTAAAAGGGCCGTTACGCAAATAGATGGAGCTTTTTATGCTTTCATCACTGAGCCCTGAGAGATCCGCTGTCAGAGGCACCTCAACTCTATAGAATACCCAGCTGAGGACCCTGTGCCTGCAGAAGCCACAATGCCTTCTTGTCCTACTGATCTGAGCATTACCATTTTGCTTTTCGTGAGCCTCTGACTTCCCGACGAGAGCGCTGATGTACTAACGTATGAGCTAAATAGATGCGTTTTTAAAGCCTTTTCACACAGCATACTGTATCACCTTGCAAAAACAGGGGTTACAGTCGTATTTAATGCCTTTTTGTTTGTTTCAACAACATTAATCTTTAACAGCTCTGAGAAATTTCCCTTGGTATGATTTTGTTAGGTAATGCTGACAGTTTCAAGGCATCTTGCTCTAGACTCATTCTAAATAAGTAGCGACTGACACTTCTTACGAACAAGAAGCATTTATTATACTATGCACTTTGACTGTCTTTTCCTATTTTAGGTGGAAGGGCACAGTCCACAGACATACTATGTGTTCTCAGATTTCCTTTTGACCACATCACTAAACTTTCAACTCCTCACAAACACTGCAGCTGAGGCTTTTAGAAGACAGACTGAAACAATACAACACTAGAAGATAAAAGAAACGGCATGCAGACCACTTACCAGTCTGGTATCTTTTTGTCCTCTCAATATTTCTGTGCAGTAGAGAAGAAAACACACACCCCCTTCAATCTCGTTTAAAACCAGCCGAAATCCACCAACCCCTTTAATCCCCCAGCAACTGCCAGACTGAGTGCCTCTGCTCTGTGTGCTTTTACTTAAATCGTGGGTAGTGCCTTCTGACTAAAGAGGGGCTGGCTCTGCCTTGCGTAAGCTAGGTAAACACCACCACGCCACACACCATTGGCTGGAGTCAGAGCCTGCATCCTGCTTGCCACTGAATAAATTCATCCATCTCTGGCCCCAAAAAGGAAAAGAGGAAGTGGAGGGTGTGCTGAGAATGATCCTGCAGCCCAATTCCCTGGCAGCTCTATGGATGAGGTTCTTGGAGAAATGCTGATCTATTTCCTACTTCGCTTCTCTTACATAACTGTACCCATGCATGCTATACCTTCTTTCCTTTTTTCTTTTTAATCATCACTTATTAGCCCAGCTAGCTTTCCTCACCTCCCACACAAAAAGGCTCACTTAATACAGTGAGCATTAAGCCAGCAGAAGCTCTTCAGGCATTGCTCTCCACATTTTCACTAATGCTACAGAACTGGATGCACAACATGCCAGCAGACACCACCTGTGTGCACTGGACTCCCATGGCCAACAATGCTACAACAGCTTGTTCCAGTAGGATGCATGTTCAGAGAAGCAAATCTGCACGTGTCAGACCAGGTTCTGAGCTCATTTCTTATTCCACTAACATCAGAATGACTGCATCAAGCAAGGGGGTGGGATCATGTAAATTTCTGAGCCATAAAACAGTGATGAAGTTCACGCAGTTTCCAAGTCACCGCCTCTTAGAACTGATCATGCAGATACTTCAGGGCTGCTGCAAGCATGATACGATGCCAGAGCTTAACTTTTACATTGCAGTTGTAGTGGACCAAGAAGGTGTGCATGGTTACCCTGGCTCAAGCAACATGTACTCAGGCTGACATTTGGCATCTGCAAGTTCTACAGGTGACTATGGCTCCTGTTGCTCCTTCCTTGGCTTGCCACCTCAATTTTGGAAGCACAACTTCACAGACTGTTGTCCCTGCCCTGTCCATGTTTTTACAAGTTGGTTTACCCACCAAGTTATTTTTCAGCTGTATTTCTCTCCTAGTTCAACTCATGGCATGGCCCTGCAGACATACAACAGGACCAAAGGCAGGCTCATTCCTCTGCAGAACTGAGAGCTAAAGCACTGTCAAGCAAGCTTTGTGTTCATAATGCCGTTAAACACAGCGTAAGTTGCAACTGCACGTAAGTCAGCTTCACTGCCAAACACAGGGTGAATGCCTGTCTCTTTTCTCTCTCTGTGACCTGTACTCCGCAGCCAGCCTTTCCTAAGTAAGTCCTGTTACAGGAGCTTGTCACCTACCTGAAATCTCAGCTGCAGAATACCTTGCCCTAAAATATTATGGATAATAAAACAGTAGGCTCCAAGACACCTTCAATCTGTTTGTGGGTTTATTCTGTAAATGCCAAGCGAGGGGATGAGAACCTTCTCAACCTCACCAGTAAAGCCAGAGACTCATCAAGCCACACCTTAAGATGAAAGTTGAGCTTCCCTTCCTGTCAGAAATCAGCTGCCTCACTCTACTGAAGCACAAACCTAGCTTTTTCACTGGTAACCAGAACCTGAAAATAGCACCATTCACTGTGATGGAACAGTTGCCCAATCCCACCTCCCCTTACCATCTTAAAGTATTTTATACTTCATCCTGGCCTATACAAGGTCAGAAGCCTTCATACTTTTAAATCACAGCTGAAGGTTTTCAGGGTTTGTTTGGGGTTTTTTTTTGCTGCTGCTGTTTAAAAAAACAAGACACCACCAATCACAGCTGTATTAGTATCACTTAACCCACAAATATGGCAACAAGAGTACAAAAGTTGCTCTATACTCAGGTACTTAACAGTAGTGGTAAACTACATCAGTATGACTACTTCCAGATTGCATTACTTTTCTCACAGACACCGTAACACTTGAGTCACACTCTATCAAAAGGGTTGTGCTGGGATAGAGTTAATTTTCTTTCTAGTAGCTGATACAGTGCTGTGTTTCGGATTTAGCAAAAAAATAACATTGATAATTCCCTGATTTCAGTTGTTGCTGGGTAGCTACAGTATCTACACCAAGTCAAGGACTTTCCACTTTCCCATGCCCAGCTAGGTGCACAAGAAGCTGGGAGAGCACAGCTAGGAAAGCTGACCCAGACTGGCCAAAGGCATTTTCCCAACCATACAAAATCATGCTCAGCATGACCCAGGAAGCTAGCTGGGAGGCAGGACTGCTGCTCAGAAACAGACTGGGCATCGCATTTCTTTTTCCATAAGTGGTGAGCAATTGCATTGGTGCATCAGTTACTTTATATATTATTATATTCCTTTCTCATCCTATTAAACTGCCTTTAACACAACCCACCAGGGTTTTTAATTCTCCCCCCATTCTCCTCCCCATCCCATGGATGTGGTGGGAGTGAGCAAGCAGCTACACAGCACCCTGTTACTGGCAGGGGTTAAACCACAAGTGTTCAGTCTGAAAAGCAGAACTTCTGACCAATTTGCTTCTAGAGCTCCTTTCTTCTCTCATTAAGCAAATGCCACTGTCAAAGTCCAGGTAAATCAATGTGGATTACTTTATGCTGCACGTACATAAGAAGTAACAGAGGGAGCAACTGCATGTGGATATGCCTTCTACTGCCCAACCCTGCCAGCTGTGGATAACAGTTCTTATCTCTGCATCCCGCCCACAGTGACCCATCTTCTGCTATTAGGAGAATGCACCACATAATCCCCTTTACATAGCTATTCATGCCCCATCTTAAAGCTGGGCCTTTAGAGGTTTATTTCACCCCTACCTGCACTGCTACCTAACCACCTCAGCTCAAAACACTTAGCTTCCCCGCCTGTGTTTACTCACATCTGTTCTTGTGTCAACACTGTCCCCACTTTTATTAAATAGAGGGTTTAATGATTTCCACTCCACACAAGAACCATGCTCTTTCTTGAGGACTGGAAGCAAACGTCTCAAGTGAGCTGTCGCTAGGCAAGCTATCTGACTTTCCCTGGAGCAGGGATGCTGCCGACCATGCCAGACTAAAACAATGAAATCTGTAGCCCAAGATATCACTGCTAATTTCATGAAGTGATGCTTAATTGCAGGGGAGGTTCTTTCCCTGGAGTTGTTAAAGAAATAAAGGGCTGTATCGTCATGTTCTTCTATCTGACTCACAAGCAGATGCTGTACAGTTTGATATAATTACGTGATTTCACATGACATTCAAAATGAGCTTTGAAGAGGAATGAATGTCTAGCTCTCTCAGTTAAAAAGACAGCCTTACAGATACAGGCAAAGGGTGAAGCTATGTCCCCTAGTGTGCAGATAGCCAAGAAGCCTCAGTGGCTAACTCTCCATCCTAGATCTAACCTGATCAGGATATTACTGCTGAATTTCAAGACAGACATTTCAAACGTGCCTCTGTTCATAATTTTATTTAACAGAACAGGCATGGATCAGAATAAAACCCCCCCGCACAGGGTAAGCGCTTGAAATTGCCACACACAGGGTAAAGAGGAAAGGAATCCGAAGAGAGCACTGAGAAGACAGAGAAAAAACATGGAATAGGATCTCTAATGGTCCAGAGGGAAAGTATGCACACTCAGTACCAAAGGCTGAACACGCACTATACACCACCATAACTCTGCTTTCCACAAAGTCAGTGGCTGAACTTTAATCAAAGCAAATGATACTCAGAAAGAGACAAAAAATGCGTTGGGAAGTGTGCGCGCTGTTTGGGGGCTGCCAGAAGTCTAACCCCACCTGCATGGGGGGAAGAAAGGAAGATTACCCATTTGCCAGCCCCATTTATCTTTCATTGTGTTATGTCACAAGCAACCTCTGTGCAAGGAGTTCCCATGTTATACAGTTAATAAAGTCATACTACAGTGTTTTAAGGAGATTATGGGGAGGGGGTAGGGGGGGAAGCAGCCTGAAGCCAAGAACATGCTAATTAGAGTATACAATAGAAATGTTAATCAAATAATCTGCAGGAAGAGGAGGGAAGGAAATGACCTAATCCCCTGCACTACTGTGTGGAGCCTTGTGGCAAGAAGTAAGAAAATTCTTGTAAGGGCTGAGCAAACAAAGGTCCATTGTTACAGCTACAGCTTTCAGAGAACTATTTGCTGCATCTCAAGTTGATGCAACATGAAAGATAGATGGCACTTTACGAACTCTTCCACAGTGACCACTTCTGGAGTGGGTGGGAGAGGCTAATTAGATTTGCAGGACTGCTGAGTAAAAGAGATCCAAGAAGAATTTCAAGTTCTTAAGGCACAGCAAATTCTCCTTCAAAGGGATTTGCCAACTCTGAAATGCCTGTCATCCAACAACCATGGTAATCCTCAGGCAACTGTGGAGCAATCTGTCACCAAAGCTGCAGTAGCCTAGTTACAGAGGCAACAAATCATCACGCTGTAGAGGCATTTCCCGTGACACAAGTCATCCTTCACCATCACGCCGACCAAACAAACATTTCCTATAAAGTCCCCTTCCATCCTTAGACCTCTGCGTGCCCAGTCTTCACGTACACCCTTCTCCTCAAGGACAGTGTTACCATCAATGCATATCCCACCTTGTAGACCGAAAACCAACCGCACATGGGGCTTTTTAACACTGAAATGACTCAGTACTTGCAACTTCCTATGAGGAGAAGGCTCATTAAGAAAAGTACATGTAAGATTCCTGATCCTTGGGCTGGGAACATATTTCATACCTAACCTCACTATAAGTTGATAGAATTTCAGAAAGAAATAAATACCTACAGGACAGCACAACTCCTGGCTTTGGTGTTTCCAAGAGGTAGAAGAACTTCACAGAATCACAGGCTAATTCAGGAGGTCATTTAGTCCAACCTCCCGCTCACAGCAGGAGTTGACTTCCCAGATCTTGAGCTATTACTGCAAGAGACTGGTAGCTTATGAAATGGCCTCTGAAGACGTGTGTTCCCTCAGGAAATAGTAAAGTCATACCAAATGCTAGAGAACTGCAGATGACAAGCAGTCTTTCAGACCAGTCTGAAGCCTCATTTGTGTTCACAATCTTCCTGTGACTGTTTGATTCAACATTTGTTTAAAATAAAACCATTGGCACAAATTACTGCAGAGAGTTTGTTGTAGCCACACCAAAAGATTGTTTAGGCTGATTAAACACTTGAAAGAGTGAGACCCACAGCATACCCTGCACTTCACAGCAAGCTTCAGAAGATAAGTGTGTCAGTACACAGTTTGGCACTGACACTGCAGAACTCTGTTCCCAGCAATCGCGGCCCAAGACAAGACATTTAGGAATTGAGCTGCTCTTTAGATGGTCCTTCACCCAGCTGATCAAGAACAGCCTGAAGCATCAGACATGCTGGATTCCTAAAAATCCAAGACCAAAAAGATGACAGGTAAGGCATCACTTGGAGGAAAAAGCATTTGTACCCCAACACGTCAAACTGATGTAAGCCATCTATCTGCTAAATCAGAAACACACAGATGTAGTTGCATCAGCCTTCTTTCCAAGGCCGTAAACTTGAGTTTCCTAGCTACTGGAAACAACTATTGTGAAAGTTTGTGGGTTTTTTTGTTTGGGGGTGGGGGAGCAGTGTGTTTTTGTTGGGTTGGGGGGTGCATGTTTGGGCTTTTTAAATTCTACAGGCTCATTTCTGGATCTTGGTAACTGCCAGCCAAATACCGTATCTGCAAGTTCAGTTAACCCAGGTTATGCACAAGCACTTCATCAAAGAATTTTTTAGCTGTTGTTCTGTGCCCTTTGAACAGCAGAACTCAGACTGACTGAGCTTCAGGTATTGTGGTTTCCCATAAATAAAGGGAGGCTCAATTTGACTTCATTTCCAAGACAGTTTCCCTGCTTGCAAAACTTTCAAGCTACCTTCTAGCAGAACTAGCTGAACCTGCATTACCTGAAAGCTTTCATTCCCACAGAGCTAGATTGTTTGACCATGGACTGACTTCTTCAGAGAAAATTAACACATCTTTACCTCACTTTCAGTGATGGAAAACATTGCACAGAGTAGCAAAAAAGGACAGAAAAAGGTATTCAGATACAAAAATTTAGCTGTAACTGTCTGGCTCCTCACTCACATTCTAGGGAAAAAATAAATCTTAAAAATGACAAAGTTTAAAAGCTTTCTGCATAGGTTCTTTTCAACTCCCACATCACACAAATAGATGTCTTAAAATAAGGCAAGTACCTTTTCACTTCAAGGTTGTAAAGCGCAAAAGCCAAGTTTATCCAATACAGTTTCTTTCTGCTTTATCCTAAATTCCTCATTACACTTTGATAATCACCATTTTGACTGCAGTTCATCTCCAATTCCAGTAAAAACCTCCACACTGCTCTCCTCACCTCTGCATGTGAATGCCCCAAGTCTGTAGCTCATACCAGAGTATTCTGTAAGTCACTGCTAGTTAAGTGTACTATCTTACCAAGTTCCTCCTCCCTTTAAACTTGGGACAGTCTTTCTGTAAGCTGCAAAACCTGGCCCTTTCTAAACATATCGTCCCTAGTATTTACATATAAAAGTATATAACCTACATACCTCTGGATAGCTGTCAGAGTTCTGCCTACTCTCTGCAAGTCAAGTGTCAGGTTTTTAGTGGCCTGGTTGGGTACATTATAGCCCCATACATGAATGGCTGCTTCAGCACCTCAGTTTCCTGTATTTCTGATAATTCAAGCATGTCTTTTTAGGAGTATTTTAAATAGTGTCATATGAGCCCAAGGACAGGACAAAGGTTACTTTAGGCAACAACCCAAGAGTGTAAGAAATATTTTACATATGCAATAGGTTTCTAATAGAGGTATACTGAAAAATACTAATGAAGAGACAGCTTCTAACGTAAGGCAAAACAGCTTTTATGTGAATACAACTTGTATTCACACATAAACACAAAACTAACTTTTTGCACACATTGAAGTTTCCCTGTTAATCAATCACCTCCAACAGCCAACAATTCAAACAGGACAAAGTTCAAATATCTCCTCCACCCCCTCATGTTAGATCACATACCTGTTTGTTACTGCTCACAGAACAAAAATTCCATGCTATTTGATTATATCTTTTTCCTTCCTTCATAGTCCCATGGGCAATGCATCATTCAGCATTCCAGAAAGGAGCAATACTTTACTTCCTACACTTCTAATCCAATTTGGATAAGAGGTTTGTTGCTTATAAAAATAAACAGACAGTTGCACTTCCTTTATCTCTGTGTGGGCACTAACACGTAACAACAAAAAGGTAATTTTCAACAAGTCATCAATAGTAGGGCTGCTGTCCTTGGATGAGACAGGTCTCCAGTTTCTTGTTTACAGGTACAATAAGATAGCAGTCAGGTGCTCTTGGCTCTTGACATTATTATATTTGGCACAATAATGCCAACTATATTCTCAACCAAAAAATGCTAAGGACAGAATACCTCAGCCATGGAGATGGAGCTGTACTACTTCTGTAGCGACCCAAGGGACTTCGGTCTGACCATATGGTCCAGTTTTAATTAAGAGCAAAGGAAATTGTTGTGTTTAACATGACTTACAGTTCGAAGCTTTCAAGCTGTCACTAGTTTCAAGCTTTCAATATGCTATATATCCAGAAAAAAACCTGACCTTCAAGTAAGAGAAGGCATCTAGCTGAATATACTGCATAATATCTACTAACTTCAAGTTAGTAGAGTCTTCACGTACAACCACAAAAACTTTTGACGGAAAAATATTATGAAGCTTGTGGGTCACACAAAATATATTGTTGAAAAATACAAGCAGGTATTTTTCTATTAACATATAGTGGCATGCTTATTTTTAAATAACCGTGCTCTCCAGAATCTGTATTGCTTTTTGCTCTCTTGGAGAAAAGAGGAGAGAAAAAAAATCTAGCATATGAAGACAAAAGTAATTTTAAGTTGGCTGAGTACAGGGGTAGTGACACTCACTAGTGGCAGAGCACCTCTCCAGCAGTAATCCTAGTCTGCATCCATTGCTAGACAACAGCACGTTGTTCATCTGGTAGTTCTCATGGGCTGCCTTTGCTTTTCCAATGACGTTATGCTACATCACCCAACTCAAAATTCTGCCTGAATGCACACCTTCCAAGATTTGGCCTAGAAATAAGATTCCTAAAACTGAGGTTTGAGGATGCAAATTCAAAGTATTTCTCATCATCCAAGGCAAGTTTACTTGTTTTCCGTATTTAATGTTTTCAAGCAAAATAGCTCAATAATTTCTTCTGAAAAAAACACATGCTTAAAGCTGTATCCTGGCTAGCATTCTGGTTCTCTGTAGATACCAGCTCATATTTCAAAGTTACCTGAGGAAGCCTCAAAATCAAGCGTATCTGAGCAGTTACAGATTGGGCTAAATGTGAGTTAGCACAAGCATGAAAGAAAACCTACATCTCCTATTTCAGCCATTTCTCTGACATGCACAGGTAAATGCAAGAGTAGCTTAAAACCTGCAATTACCTTGGCTTTGCACTTTGTACTTGTATGCACTGAAAGGCAAGCTTTAAGCAGTAAAGGATTACTAGTTTTGTCTCAAAAAAACCTTTTTTCCATTCAGGAAATAGGAAACACCATTGGTGAATATACTAAAAAGATTATATAGTCAGCTAAGTAATTTTTAAACAGTACCAGACCATGCAGAACACAGTCATACTTCACACAGTTCTGAAATCAATTTCACATGATCTACAGCGTGCACTTATTTATTAGCTGAAGTGACTGGTTAATACAATACAGACTTGTTCCCTTCAGAATCTTGAGAAGGAAGTTGAGAAGCCTCCACTTTAAGCCACGGTGTGCACTCAGCTACACACAGAGGCTTACAAACAAGCTCCTGTTCAGGTATCTTCAAGTGCACATCTGCATACCACGGAAACCTTAACTCTTGTTTTTCTAGTATAGCAAAGTTAACAGTAATAATATAGTATGCAGAAGCTGTTTCACGTGCCCTTTTTTAGGCAGCCATTGAGGGCAAACTGATTCATTACAAGAAATCTGGCTCTTCAGAAGTAATCTTTGCAAGTTTTAAGGGTAGACTGGCCCTCTGAGGGCTGACATTGTTTATGAACATTTCTTCCAATTACTAACAGATGCTCGCACTGAGCACAGTGGTGCCTCACTCACACACATCCATAAAGGTCTGTGTAAGTTCTGCTCACATTCAGTGCACTACTTGTCATTAGTTACCCTCCTGCTCAGGGATGTCTCACATCATCCCTCTGCGAAGCAGAACACCAGCAGAGAGCTGCAGACGGTACAAACAGTCACAGACAAGTTGGTACACATTAACAAGTGACTACGCAGACTCAGCACAGATGTCTGACCACATTCAAACTCTTGGACCAATGCAAATTCAAATTAATGAAAACATTTAAGGAACTCCATTCAAGTAATTAACTATACAACAGCTAAAGAACTACCTGTATGGCAAAGTCAGCATAGCAAATTTTGATGCTAAACAACCAGAATGAGTTTATGAAGTATCAGGCAAGCGGGACAAGAGCTATGAGTTTGTCTGACCAATGAGCTGAGACAACTAACACACAAGTTACTGCCTTAGCAGCACGTATTGCCTCAACACGGCTCAGTGACAGGCATTTTATTCAGTATTCCAAAAGCAAGTTTCCACCATGCTCAGTCTCACTTCAACACCAGCTTCACAGCCACTGGCTGTACTTTAAACTCTTTTAAACTCTGAAGCCATTCCGTACTTCCAGCATTTCACTGATGGAAGTGTGAGAATTATGTGTCCCCAAAATAAACCCTGAATGATACAAATAAACACAGTACTGTCACAAGCTTTCCCCCTCCTCTAGCCTCTTTTGTGCATTACTTATTCCTTGCCTGTAAACAGGTCTGCTAGGAGGAAAGGCTGTGAGGTCAGTTGCACCAAACAACTCTGAAATGCTATCAACTACAGAACATTACCAAACCAACACCAGAAGTTATCAGCTGCACTCACTTTACTAAGCATTTTTCTTTTACTAACCATTTCCAAGCTTACTGAGGCTCTTTTCCTTCTTAGAAGTAAGGCACTTTAGTGAGAGAAAAATTTGAACAACAATGACAATAGACAAATACAAAAACACCTATCCTACAACAAAGTCTTGACTTTAAAGCCTAAGCTTTCCACTTTGAAAGTATAATTTAGCATGGGAAAGAACTGCACTGGTAACATTAGACATACAGCTATAGATCTCAAATATGATGAAAATTATAACAAGGCTATGGTAACTATCTCATATTAGAGATAAGTTGCTTAAGGGAAGGATATAAACATCAGCCAAAGTCCAAGAGTTTAGGAATTACTGGAATCCTGTTTATATCTAGACCTCTCTTTTCAGGTTAGCCTCCATCATTTAGCAAAATGAAAAAGTTAATATAGTTACAGTCAATGTGATTTCCATCACAACATTTTCTAATGTTACTTAGCAATTTTTTCTCAACAGATTTAAATATCTGTGTTTCCCAAAGTTATACCATGGTGCTTATTCCGTAATGTTTTGTATAGTAGTCTACCTAAAACCTAAAAATTAGATAAAAAGAAAAAGGCTGCAGTCCCCATCTCCAAACCATACACTAAAGCTGCAAGACTTGTCTTCATCTGTAAAAATAAAGAGCCAGAATACAAAAGTTAAGCAAAGATAACAGAAGTCCTAACATGAAGGGGCACTGAAATATTACAGTTGAAACTCAGTGAAGTGGCAGCCAACTGAAATCAAAGATCACGAGAAAAGCTTTAATGTTAATTGGAAGCAATGTGGAAAGTCTTTCCGACCAGAAACACACAGGAAACTCTGAAACAGCTCCAGTGTACAGAAGACTTTGGCCCTTCAAGTAACTGCTTCTAACTCAGCGAGCTCCAAAGATGGTTTTTACTGTGGCACAAATAATCTCTAAATTTAAAAAAAAAAAACCACAAAAAACCAAAAAAAACCCCAAAACCCACGAACACCAAACAAAAATACTTGCAGTCTGTAAGTTTAGCCCTGATTGGAATACTGCAACAAGATCCTCTTCCTTAAATGTCTTTTCAAAGTGTAGCAAAAACATTAATAGTCTAAATAAAGCCATTGTTAAAAAAAACCCAAAGCTACATCATAGCATGGCTGGAACAGCTAAGGAACCGGTCAGGGAGGAAGGATTATTTCCTGGCACAGTAATATAGCAACAGACTGACTTCTCTCTTATTATATTAAGCCTTCACAGTGTTTCACAAAAATAAAACTGAGGATTGTCATTCATCTGTTTAACAGATGATCAATTGTCTTGAGCAGCAGGCCTTTGTTTCTAGGCGTACAGTGGGGAAAAAAAAATAAAAGCTAACTTAGCAAGGAAAATAAACTGAAGTCCAAATTCTGGTTTTGTTCATCTACCAGGTCAACTCACCAAACCTGATACCTGAGCCCAATTATGCAGGTGCAAGTAAGGATTCTCCTGCACTGAAGGCAATGTAATTAACCAGCATAAGCAAGATCACCATCAGCCTACCTCATCAAGACTCTACTAGAGCAGATCTGGACTGGACGTGTAATTTAATTCACCACTCTGATTTTGGATAAGCCCCAGACACTCAAAATAATTAAAGTGCCATCAGAGACAATGCTTCATCTCCGTTAGAATACTTGAGTTGTGCACTGTTTGTCTGAAGAGACTAAGCACTCAAACCCCAGCTACCTTCCAACTTCTCAAGTCACCAGCTCCAACTGTGTTCCACAACTCTTAAGGAATGACACTCTTAAGAGTTTGTTGGAAGTATTTTAGCTTATGTAAAAGTACTTGAACTTGCTACATCCCTTCTGACCCACCCTATTTCATTAATTTGTTTAATGAAACAAATTTGTTGAGAAGTTTCTGCCTAGTCTCCTGAGTTGCAACAACAAAGCTCTAACAACTACCCTACTACTAAAGCTCTAGACCACGCTGTACTTACTGCCTGTTGAGCTTTGCCTTGAAACACATTGGCAGAGTTAAGCAACTTTAAAGTAAGAGTTAACTCATGACAGAAATTTGACAGAAAAATCAAGAGGCACAGTGGAACCTACAGCTGATCAGAAACCGAAAGAAATATGCAGCAGGAATTCATGTCTAAACTCACATGAAAAATAATGGAGTTTTCAATACTTCAAATGTTTTGGGCTGTTAACCATCAACATTGACTGCTCATAGCCAGTTTTAGGACTTGGGTAGTTTAAACAAAGTAACAGGCATTGAAGTACTGATATCATGAAAGTCATCATTATGATTAGCATCTCATGCCTATTTGCTCCAGTTCCCCAAGATGTAAAATAAAACTGTAAACATTTTCAAAGTTATATGCCAAAAGTCTTCTCACTATTAATCACACCCATCTTACTTGAGGTTGTACTCTCAATTTCACTGGCATTAGCCTGGTATGAAAACTGGTCCAAGCAAGGAAAAGCTGATGTTCTCACCACATTATTATTACTCTGGTACAAGCAGTAGTGAGAAGAGGTGGCAGCTGCTGTCCTCGAACCAAAGGGCTAAGGAAAAAGAGTGAGCCACAGATACACTCACAAAGCTATGCAAGAATTTCACGCCTACCACATCAGAAAGGTATAAAGTTTTGTCATTAGACTGACTAAAGACAGCTCACTGAACCTCTGAGAAAACACCACCTATTAGATTAATTTCTCTTGGGTTAGTGGGAAAAGTCAGCTCATAGACAAACTCCAGTCAGCAGGTCTAGAGCAGAAAAGGGTGCTGAGCTGCACAATTCAGATCAGGGCACGGGGAGTATGTGTGTGCAAGGTCCAGGGACATGAGAGGGAGAAGACGCTGCTCTCAGGCAGCAGTAAATGTTATACCAGCACAAAGCCTCTGCAAATGACCTGCAGTAGAAATCCAACATCAGGGCATGCGAAAGTACAATATGGTAGACTGTAGCAACCATCTCTAGTACAATCATGTGTGGTATTATAAAGCCAGGGGTAGTTGCTGTTGAGAGATGATGTCCAATGAACAATTTAAAGCATCCTGTCTCTACTTACTTTAAGAAAAAAAAAAAAACCAAGAGTGTGTTTAGAGAACAAATACCATTACAGTAACAGCAAGACAATACTAATAGTGTGTATTGCTCTATGCTTGTAACTTGCAGCTAATCTCAATCTTAACGAGGTAAATAAAAAGTCTGTTTTGAGGGAATTCTAGTAGCATTACAGAATTCTCTCTTCAAATTTTCTGTATAAGGAAGTTCAGATACAAGTAGAAACGTTTGCTCTCTTACAGCAACTGCTTAGAAGTAAACTCACCGTGTCCAAGAACTGCGAGATTGTAACCGCACTTCCACTTGGATTTACGATACATAATCAAAAGCCACGCTCGCAGAGGGAAAATGACCTGTTGATGATGGTGGCTGTCAACAATGGGTTCAGATCAGTTAGCTGCTAGTGCAGACAGGACAACACTTTTCAACACTGTGAGAGAAAGTGAGAGTGAGACCATATGGTTAAGCCCCATCCACATTAGCACCAAACAGCTAGCATCACCAATTGAGAACTGTTGGCTGGGAGAGACAGAGGTGGGAAGTCTACCTGTTGCTCACAGCCACTGTAAAGAATTATTTCATTGAGCTTCACCAATGTTGTCCAAGTGTCTACCAGAATAAATGCATTTTGAGAAAAGCACAAGTAACACGCCTTTGAACACAGAACCTACTCGTGCCCCCAGTCACTATCCCTAGCATAGAGCAACTCGAATACTCAGTTGTTCAAAAGTATTCAAGGAATTCAGTTACCGGTTTGTGGGTTTCAGCATGCTCAAGATTTACTGAAACTTAAGAACATCTGGAATTATACTGGGTAAGTTTTATGATTACAAAAAGATTGACAGTTGCAGGTAGGCATTAGACAAGCATTGCCAGCAGACACACTGGCCGTACGCTACTCAAGACCATGCAAAATAAAGGGATGAAAGAGCTGGCTTTAACTTCAAACTGCATTGAGTAGGGTGAGCTGGACCAGATGATGTCCGGAGTGCCCTCCCAAAATAAATTCTTCTATTCACTGACAAACCTGGCCACTAGTGCAGTCATGAGCTCTGCATGCAAAGACAGAGGCACTGCATCACAGAACTATAATCTATCACCTATTCTCACGACCTGCAGGAATGCCTGTGCCACCACTATCATAGAGCAGGAGCACATTCTGTGGTTAAACAGTGTTAAGGCAACATAAAATACTACTGCTTGTAAAAGCAGCTGTCCTGCCTGCTGCCCTGCATTTAGGTGACAAAAGGGTTCTGCACAACTATTTTGCAGTTTCACACACTAATCCATTCCCCAATTGCATCTACCATGTTCCACATGTGCAATTAAACACAGACAGGAACAGAGAGCCGTGACCATCTTTCATCTAGTGGACCTTTATGTCCATCTCCAGAAAGAGCAAAATTACTTATTTTTAAATACATGGATTAATTAATAGTGTGATAACAGGAAAGAGTTTGTTGCTGAGCACAACTTAAAAAGCTGTGCTTAATCTTGAAAAACAACAGAACATAACTACTCCTATTCTTAACTTTGGAGCTAATTTTGTTTTCTTTATACTCACTCTTCTATTCAACTTATTTTGTTCCTTTAGGTAACAAAAGCTACATTCATCAGTAAAAGGCAGCTTAGTACAGCAATAATCTTATTAGCATGCATATTGAGTTAATACTAAGCTTAAATGAAGGATATTTGGAAATGAAGGTTGAAAACAAGCCAAATGACAGCAATAAACCAAAAATTTCAGATTCTCAGTTACAAAAGCACACTTGCAACAGCCTTTATTAGTCATTTCACATACATTTCTCCATTGCACAACTTTTCTATCACAGTTTTTGCTATACTTGGGGGTCTAGGACTTGGGACACCTTGAGAGACAAGAGGAAGCCAAGCACCATTAGTCTACTCAGCTCTGTAGCTTGATGGAGCATCAGTTCTTCCTTATGAGGAATGACACCAAGATAAAAATTGCCAAAACACTTTGGGAAGGTGAAGGTGAGGTAGTATGTCTGCTAACATTAATGTACATTACCTCTATTGCCAGTTGTTACAATAAAATTTGGGGTACGCTAACATTAAGACATCTTAGGGTCCAGTTGCAGCAACTCTTCTACCAGTAATTCTTCCAAACTGAGGATTTGGTTGCATGCTGGGGAAGCATCTTCTAGCACTGCTTGGCAAAGGTGAAGTGCAGAAACTGAACAGGCCCCTACAGGTGCTCAAGCACATGTGCAAAGTTGCAGGTAGAAGACAGGGGGAGGACAGAAAACTCAGTCTCTGGAGCCTGTAGATTAGTATCTGAAGACAGTCAAAGTTTAAGTGCTGCTTCCGAAGACTAATCGCCATCCTTAAGACAAAGTTTGAACTATGGCTGAGGACTGGACAACTGAAGTTAGACTTAAAACCACACTAAATCCTTCAGTGTAAGAGTGAGGACTACCAAAAACAACTGAGTGCCATGCTTAAGCTCACAATGAAGATTAACTAGGAATTTCCACATGCTTCAATTACAGTAATGACTATTAATAGGGAGCGTAGAGCTTCTTGGGATTTTAAGTCTCTCTGCATCAAGGGACTCCACTCTTCCTCTCTTAAATGCCATGTCTTTGTTGAACTGAGCAACTTTAGCAACACTAGCAGAGGGTAAAGTTGCAAAGCAGAAACCAAAACAGCCTGACACTTAATAAAAGGAGGCTCAGCAGGAATAAAAGAGGTGGAGGGGAAAAAACAGGCTCCACCAAGTGCCATCCTCTTTCACATCTGCACAATGGAAGGGAATCCTGTTCCACTTTGAGGGCTATGAGCCACCTGGCCAGAAGCCATGCTTATGCACAGCTACTTGGCCCTGAGGGTTGAAAATAAAAGATGAACAGCCAAAATGTGAGGGCAGAAGACACAGCTGTCAGGCAGGGATCAGTAGACCTCACAACTGTAGCATTATGAATGCTCTAACCCATGTTGGCTGGCTGTTTTGCCCTATTCTTTCCCTCAGTTATTTCCTTCCCTTCTTTGTCTACCTTTTGTTAACTCCCACTTAGGCTGTTTCTCTCCTGTACCTCCTCCCTTTTTTGTCTCTTCAGAGTCCAAGGTCTCATGAGCAGATTTCTATTCATACAGCATACAAGCACTGCAAAATGAAAGGTCATAATTTTTGGTATGTTTAGTCCCTTCCCATCTTGGAGCTTTATAAAATTAATTTCTTGAAAGACAGTTGATGGACTGTTTATAACACTATTCTTAGTCACAACATACCAGTCAGTATTAAAGACAGAAGTTAACAAATAAACCAGTGTGCTGATTTAGCTTCTATAAATGCTGAATTTTGCCACTGCAGAGATGTCTGATCTACAGCTGACACTCACATAAACAGTCCCTAGCCACACAAATAAAGACTGTTAAGATCCCTCCCCAAATTCCTGCGGGGAAAAGAAATTAAAACGATAGCAGATTGGATGGAACAGCTCTAAGAAAAATCAATAATGGTAGCTGTAGAATCTAAAATTAAAGTAAGTCTGGTTTTGATGCTTTCAGTACACACAGTACATTAAATTTGGCATAAGCCCAATGGAACATGAAGTACTTGTGGACAATGTCTGCCAAGAGCTAGAAATACAGCACTTAGTCTTTAAAGAACAAACAGAGCGCCTCAGACCATTCCTACTTTATGAATCTGAAAAAAATTAAATCAAGGTGATCTTCCTGAGGAACATTTGTATTAAATCTAATTGGTGTGCTTTCTGCAATACTGAATTGAGCATATGCCAACTGGCACAGCACCAGTATCTGTCATTTTATAATCTGTTCCACTTGTGACAAAGGTTACGAACAAATGTTACAGGTCCCCATATTCCAAATTGCTGTGCCTTCCTCCTTAGCATCAGGTTTGTGTCTCTGATAAGCTCTGTACCCTGTCCTCAGTCACACTGACAGTACTAAACACCTGATGCAGTGGAAGCAGAAGAAATAGGAAGCATGAACTCGGGGAACTCACAGTGCAGTTTCTTCACCCACCTTCACATTTGCTGGTAGTTCATTAGTTTAGGTGCGCAGAGCAGGACTTCATCAGAAACTGGATACTAATTCACATATCTGTAGCAGCCCCCAAACATTAGCAAATTAAGCATCAACACACCTGCAGGTTCCTTACCTTTACTAAAACAAGGGGGGGGGAAAAAGGGGGAGAGGGAGTGGTGAGGACAAGCCTAACACCCATCTCGGGCTTTGGAGATATCATCCATCACACCAGCACAGGAGATTCCCTTCCCTGCCACCTTCCATGTGCTGAAGTCCTAGTTGGACAGGAGAGTAGAGCACAATTCTGGCTTTGTTATGCATTTGGCAATTACATGTGGGAGGGTTTACACATCCTTCACCACATCTCCTGGGGATTCAGGAGGGAACACACCCCTCCTGTCTTTAAGGCCAGTACAAGGTCCTGGCACAGAAGGATTACAGCCCCAGCCCTGCCTTGGGAAACTGGAGAGCAAGAAGGGGAAAAAAAAACAGGCAACACTACGCCTGACATCTGCTCAGAGCAAGGCAAGAAACTTCTTATGCCATCTCAGTCTACACATAAGCCGAGCACTACCTAGATCCTCAAAACTGCTATTTCTCAATGACTGAGCTTGTGACATATACAACAGACAGACAAATCTGACTGTTATTCCTCCTCATTAATAGCTATAAAATAATAGCAGCATGTCTACATTACTTGCTATTGTGGGCTATAAGAGACTGAAGGACACCAGACACTTGCTACACACACTTACTGCATCACTTACTACACAACAAATAAGCTCTTTACTTCTGCAACTGGTCCCTTTTGGCTTGAAGTTAAAGCTTAACTCTTTGCACACCTTTTGAATCAGGTTCCTATTCTCTGTTCCTGTTTACACACTGCCAATTTGAGCTCCTCCCCAAAGTTATGGTGAGACTGGGGGGAAAAAATGCTTCTAACACTTTCCCTCTAGAGGCAGGAGCTTCCTTTGCTAACTATGCATATCATGGAACAGTGAAATATTAATAGTTATTTCAGTGAAGAGTATCTATGCCAATATAGACACACTATAGCAACTGGTTTTGAATTTCTAAGTTACAAGCAGCTTGTAAGTGACTTAATAAACCCCCACATTTTACTACAGCATCCTGGCCCTCTTCAGCCAGCAGTGAGAGGTGCAACGACCTGCTCAACCAGTCGCAGCACTGACTGTAAAACATGTACACATGCAAGAAACAAAAGAAAAGGATGAAAATAAAAGCTACTCGTGCATTTATCTGTTTGCATGTTTGAGTTCCTCAACTTCAGCAGGTGGCTGAACTCCTCAACAAAATAATGCATCACTTCTTAAAAAAAAAAACAAACCAAAAAAGCCAAAACCACCCCCTCCGACCCTCACCGCAGTGACCCTCACTCCAGCCCTCTGCAACAACCTTTAGTAATTTACAGAAACCTTAACCATTGCAGGAAACCATTACAGAAACAGGCACCACTTTTCCCCCCAAAAGGGAAAATTCTACTAGACTGGTATTTCACATTCACCACATACAGCACCCAGTGAAAGCTAAAACACCTGATGTGGGCTATCAGCAGCGTAGTAATTACCTTAATTTAAAAAAATAATTGATGAACAAAGATACAGTATGATGGATCCACCTAATACAGGAATCAAGATTAGATGACTTGGCTGTGAATGTCATTTAAGCACAAGGAGTGATCAACTGTCTTCAGACTAATACGCATCACAGTATAATTTGTCTTAAATTTGGTCTGCTAATGCCAGCATATGAAGTACACAGTAATATAAATATATATGGTGTTATATATAAATATATGTATAAAAATACTGGTTTAACTCAGCCTTGCAGGGACTGCAGACTGAGGCAGAAAGCAGTCCTTACCTAAAGTGTCAGCACTACCATAACAAATTTGCCTAAAGATTATCACATGATAAAAAGAACAAGAGAGATTACTTTTGGGTCTTCTGGTTCTCAAACTACCTATCTGAGAAAAAAATGAAAAAATTTAGATCTCCCTGTACAAAAGGAGTTTTTACTGTTTGGCCCTGTAAGTTTCAGGAAATTTGAGCTGGATCTCTCCCAGATCTTTGCTGAAGGTGCATTAAACAAATATCCCCTAACACACAAATAGCAGGTGTTGGAAGTTAGGTGTTACCACAACAACTGGTTTTACAGTTTGACTGTTATCATCTCCCCTCTATTTAACTTCTAATCATCACTACTGATGTTAAAAATATTTTAGTATTACAGTGCCAATTAAACAGAACCTATATCCAGTGTGAGAACAAGCTGGAAACATTTGCTGGGTAAAAATAGAGATGGTCTTTGCATGTTGTTTTAATTTATTCTTTTAAAGCAGGAGAAGAGGACAAAAGAATAATTCATTTGAGCATACCAAGTCGTTAACAAGTGTACAGTAAGCAACATCTCTCCTCTCCAGCCCAAGTTTACCAGCCTTGCCTGGGTTGGCCTTTCAAGCTTAGGTTTTGTCCTTGGGCCAACCTGCAACTCAAGCACAAGAGATAGATTATACTAGAGCATGCCAGGTTTAAGGAAGAGCATCCCCTACAATGCTGCACACAGGCAGGCAACACAGTCCTGCCACCTGAAGGCATCACACCACTTTTTTATGCAGGTCTGAAAGGGGCACTCCCAAATATGAAACTGAATTACCATCAAGGTCTGATCACGAAGACGGCAATTGCACTGACTGAAGACAACCCCTAACTCTTGTTTCCCATACATGAATAGTCAACAAAGCTGCTTTACTACCCATGTGGAAAGCTCCCAGTTTCTATCAGAATTTTATATCCTTATGTTACATTTTCTCACCTAAATTCGAAGTGAAACGCTTGGAGCAAGATACCCTACCTGCAACATTAGCTAAGGGTTGAAGCCCTTGTACTCTCTTCCACTGTGGAACAGACGTTTAAAGCCATCTTGCACTAACCTTGAAATACAGCAATATGAATACTTACATGCATTTATTTTCATCCATGTTGAGCATTCCTTGGATTATTTAAAGTGGCTGAGGGAAAAAGCAAACCAAGCCAAACAAAGAAAAAATATATTAGCAGGAAATGGAGGAACCAACATATTTTTAGAATTAGCAGTTTATCCCAAGAGATGCATTAAAGGAGGAAATGGTCAACAATTCTCTAAAAAGAAGCAAATTATGGAAAGACTCCATGTGTGATGCATTTTAAGTTTTTCCCCCTAATCTCCTACTAGTAGTTCAGCTACACAATATGGCAAAAGAACCATTGCTTATTTTGCCAGTTGAACCTTGTGTTAAACCAGGATTAAGGTAGTATTTATTCTCAGAAAAGTACTACACTGAACTACAACTGCTTCAGATAAGCAGAAAGGATATCAAGGTACTCTCAGTAACACTTAAGATGATACTTGAGTTTCTTAGCAGGAATTCTTCTGGGACCACTTATTTAAGACAAATAATTTGTCTTAGGACAAAGAAAATGCAGATGAAGTATTCAAGTTTGTACAATTTTAAATCAAGTCTTTACTACTTAATACTGCTCAACCATTGCAAGCAAAAGGAACTGAGGGCAGGGAAAGCAGGCAGGAAAACTCTGGCAGGCCTTGAACTCCACTGATGCCAGTGGTAAATCTTAACAGAAAACAAATCAGTCCCAATTTTATCTCTATCAGCCACTGTGCTGGTTTTGGGATAGACAAACTTCGCTTTCTTTCTAGTACCTGGTACAGTACTGTGGTTTGGATTTAATACGAGAATAACACTGCTCACACAGTGATGTTTTTAGTTACTGCTAGGTAGTTGTGGTGTCTACACTGTCAAGGCTTTTTCTGCTTCTCACACCACCCCACCAGCAAGTAGGCTGGGTGCACACAAGGAGCTGTGAGGGGACACAGCCAGGACAGCTGACCCCAACTGACCAAAGGGATATCCCACACTATATGATGTCATGCTCAGCATATAATAAAGCTGGGGGAAGGAGGAGTAAGAGGAGGGCATTCGGAGTAATTCCATCTGTCTTCTCAAGTAATCATTATGCATGATGGAGCTCTGCTGTCCCAGGGATGGCTGAACACCTGCCTGCTCAAGTGAAGTAGAAATGAATTTCTCACTTTGCTTTGCTTGTGTGTGCAGCTTTTGCTTTACTTACTAAGCTGCCTTCATCTCAAGCCACGAGTTCTCACTTATTTTGATCCTCTCCCCCATTCCATCGCAGGAGGAGTGAGCAAGCAGCTGTGTGGTGCTTCATGGCTGGCTGGGGTTAAACCACAACACCGAACTGGCCCACAAACCAAGGAAAATGGGTATCCCAGCTCAGGAAAGAGTATTTTTAGTTTCTGAACTGAAGCCCAAAGCATTGTACAGTTGCAAAAGCATTGCATATTTGAAATACAAGCAGCTAAGTATACCCAGGCAGATGAATCAATTGGCAGTGGAAGCAAAAATCCATTGATGGTGGTCTACTTAGACAATTTTGGCATGGCAGGGTTCTCTGGTTTGTTTATTGGGTGGGGGGGCTGGTTGTTTGGGGTTTATTTCCATCTTCTCAAGTCCTAGCTCTATTAAACTATCCCCCAAAGAACTTTACTCAACCAACTTGCTCCAATTCCCTATCTTACAAAAAATCTACAAAACCTTTTTTGATATATCCCACTCAGTCAAAACTACAATCAGTCCACAAAACTACATTCTGTAGTGGTTACCGATATCACCAACTATCCTAATAATAATAAAAAATACATTCTGTAATTCCCTCTGCTTTAAGTGTATTTAATTAACATGAGCTTCCTCCTACCTTCCTTGCTATTCGTTTATGTGCTGCACTACTTGTCTACAAAGCAAAGCCTCAGCCAATGTAGGAAACGTTACAGACCCCCAAATGGAAATGTGGCTTTTAGTGAACAAAAGCTTTTTCCCAAAATCACCATGCTTATCTCCCTGAATACAGAATATGTAAACTAACAGGCTGACAAAAGTGCTCTATCAGCAAAAGCTTGCCTACATCTGGGGCTCTGATTAACTTCTATCAATTAGATGGTGCAACTGCTCCCCGCAACACAGGCATACCCGTCCTAACAGAGTCAGACCAGCACTTCTCCAACATAAATATCCCTATACTATTTAGAAAATTTCTTCCAAAAGGAACTCTTTTGTCCCTTCTAAAACCACATTTATGCAATTAATCTGCTACAAACAGGGCCGGCACAGAAAAACATCTGGCTGACATAGCTGTGTAGCCAACATCAAAGGAGATCAAGAGCATTTTGAGCCAGCATAATATCACATGTATCCAGTCTATATATCTAAGGAAAGTGCTGCAGTGTGTGAACTGAATGGATCCCCTTCCCAACAGGAATATAATTATTGACCAGAGTAAGAGGTTTTGACTGCTCCTGTTCTGACAACTGACATATAACTTCAATTAGAAGGGTGAAATTATAGGACACTCCTGATCCTGAAACTACAGCCAGAAACGCACTACAAGGTTCAATATCCACTCTGTTCTTGAGTATGTGAGATATGAGCCCAAATTTCAGCATTTATATAAGTATGTACCCATGGGTGGCAGTCAAGACACTATGATTTAATTTAGCAGCAAAGATTAAGAAACAAGGTCAGCAGATTAACTTTTATTACCAATTCATGAACCGAATTGTACTCCTGCGTGGCAGAGACCAGAGGATACCATCAATCTTTTAACCAAACACTTCAACACAGGCGCTGCATTCAGCCTGAATCAAAGAAGCTGCTGATCAAGTTCACCCCTGAGCCCACATCCTAAAACAGCACCTTCACAGCATTGATACCCAGTATGCTGGCCAGGAGACACTGCTGGGACAAGAGCAGTATTGATGTCCGTCTACTCTGAGCACAAGGCACCAGCAGAGAACAACCGACTTTTCCTGTAGAGCCTGTAGTTTCTAGGCAACTATTTTATACCCATTCATGACTACAGGGTTATTCCAGAAAGGTCATTCTGAGCGACTCAGAACATTTCATGCGCCAAATCACACGGCACAGGTCAGCAAAAGTAGTCCATGGCACAGCAATCACCTAGGTAGCCCATAAGCCATGCACCTACTCCCACAAAGCACCTCTTCTTACTTCAAGCAAGATCTCCTTTTCAAATCAATGTAAATACATCACACTCAGAAAAGAACATATTCACTGTACAAGGCTGTAATTTTTTCTGCAAATGAAGTTATTGTCAATATTTTTATTGCTTTTAGGAGAAAGCAGCAACAGGGTAGAGCTTGCATTTTTGTAGTTTAAGAATGATTCCCAGCATGCCAAAGAACTTTTTTTTTCTTTTTTAACCTCAAAGGCAAGTTTTTGGATGCATCAATTCAAGCATTTTTAATAAGAAACACAATCGTTTGTGACTATCAATTGCCACATCCACCGCAAAACATTAAGGCCACAAAGAACACACCACAATGCTACCCTATTGTCCTGGTCTACCCCCAGCAGCGCACTGAAGACCCTACAGCAGCACAGGGAGATGGAAATCCATCCCAAGAGCTGCCTGCAGCCTCCTGAAGACACAAAGCCACTTCAGCTTTGCCCAACAAACACGATTTGCATCTCATGGGATCAGAACTAAAGCGCTATTATACCTTCTCCGTGAATCTTTCCGTTCAGGTGGGCTAACTGGGCCTGATGGGGGATGCAGTATTAATTTCAGAAGTGGGGGATTACAGTAGGAGCGTGAGATTTACCGGTGCATCCTGTTAACTAGTAGATTGAAAGGAAAAAAGAACTAGCTTAGATGGAAACACACTTTTTTCCACCGAAACACTCTCAGCAGCATTTAGCAGTGCTCGACCTACTTCCTACACCATCTCTTTGCTGTCACTTCCTTTGACAGTTTGTCAGCAGGCCCATGAATCTGGAGATTAAGGAACGAATGTCTGCAAAGCAAAAAGAGCTGGACATTTTCCTCTTGATGCCACCTACAGTCAAAACTTTTACAATCTACTCAGCAAGGTGAGTAGTGACCAGCTAGCAACAAGTACCTCCAATTATCGGCATCCTGCAGGAATTTCTAATCAACCATGTAATTTCACTTATAAGTATGCACTTATAGGTGACTTCGTATGTACTTAAAGGTGACTTCGATTTCTCATGAAACATCCTCATTCTTCCTTTTTTTAGCTCAGGCCATGGATTAGCATCTACAAACAGCTTTGGGTTTTCTGCTTTTCTGTATTCTGGAGTTTCTGTCTGAGAGTCATTTTATATCAAAATGTATTTGTAATTAAACCCTTCGAAATGATTAAGAGTTTTAAATTCCACTAGATCCAAGCAGATGATGCTCTATTATGCACCTACAAATGCACAGTCGCTAGCTATATATCCTGAAGTGAAAGGATCCCACTTTTCCATGCCTCGCTTCCTAACAGAAACCAGTATTGACACCAAAAGACAAAACGGTTGTGGCAGACAGACTTTATACTTCTACTTACTCAAGTTCTGCTTTAGCTGAAATATTACTAGTTACTCAAAAATTTAATTTCCCAGACATACACTAGCACAGTGACCTGCTGTGTTGGGAAATACTGTTTAGTAACAACGGAAACATTCATCAGGCACACTTCACAGGACTGTACTCAGCATAACACAGGAGCTCCTACAGGTTGAATTCATTTGAAACAGGAGATGTTAAAGCTTAAGGTACTCGGTAGGTGCCTATATACGACTCAAACACATTCCTAAAGCTTCCTGCCTGGCCATTCATGTGACTTCAAAAGGAGTTAAGACACTTATCTTATGCAGCACTAAAAGGGTCTAATTTTCCAACTACTATTACTTGCTTTTTTCTGAGGAGGAAGGGGGGCAGGGGACATGTTAGGAGAGGGGGAAGGGTCCCATGCGGACGCCTGAACTTTGGCACTACATTACTCCAAAATCATCAGCCTAAAACATGACAAAGCCACACGGACCACAAGACAACACACGCGGCCTTGTTCGGCTGAAAGTTCCATCTCCACTAACCTAGTAGCACCTTTCGGCATTAAAAGCAACAGAAGACTTCTCATCAACAGGTCACTCGGCTGCTCCTTTGTTAAAATAAATAAATAAGAAATTAAAAGCCGTTGAGCAGAAACCGGAAATAGCCTTTCCCCCCCCCCCAGCTCTTCCCCTGTCCCCCACGCACACTGAAAATGGAAAAAAAAATAATCCATCATCTTTCAGAAGCAGAACCACCAGCTCTGTCTAGCTGAAACGCTGTGTAATTTTACTTGCCGATTCGCGTGTTTTCAAGGCAGAGGTGTTCCAGCAAAAACAAACGGGTGGCCAGAAACACAAGCATTACAGCTAGACCGCTTCTTTTCTTGCATGTATTCTAGAAGCTGCATTTTGCAGTGGTGAAGTGGCCGTAGGTTTTGAGGGAGCAGTTAAAACAAAAACAAAGGGACACACACACACACACACACAAGGTTTCAGTATACAAGCATAATAAATGGGAATTTTTTTTAAAGCAATTAAGAGGCCAAAATTATTCAGCGGAGAACAAAACTGCTCCTCCTCTCCCCTGCCTTTTAAAAACCCTCTCCATGTAGAGATGCCCCCCTGCTATGAGCTCTTCCTGAAACCGCATTATTTAACTACATGGAGAAGAAAAAAAAAATTAAAAAGTGCAAAGAATAGCCCGACGAAAGTTGCGCTGGGTCGCAGGCTGCTCACAAAAGAGCCAAGGTTGAGGGGACGGGAGAGAAGCCTTGTAATTCCCCCCAAGAAGCTTAACGTTAAAAAGACACCACTTATCCATCGACTATCTGGATTCTTCCAGAGTAAAACACCATCAAATCTGGAAAGGCTAGAGGGAAGGTAAGAGGGATAAGAGACACAAGCTCTCCCACCAAGATTTTGCAGGTTAACAACAGCTAAACAGTATTCCCCTTTGTTTTGTTTTCCCCAGCCTGCGTGCTGCTCCCATTCAACGCCCCGCACAGGGGGCTGCGATAAATGGAGCCCGGACTTCAGGGGGACGCTTTCCTCCCCGAAAATAAAAACAACAAGACCACCTCTAACCCATTCCCCCCGCCCCCCCCGTCACGAATACAACCGAACCTGGGAGTCCAAATACCGAACTGTTTTGTTGGGGGGCTAGGGGGGGGGGTGTTTCCCTCCCCCCTATTTCTTTTTCTAAAGTGCTGTTTTTCGCGAGGGCAGGCGGCTCGGCAGCCGCTCCATGACAAAGAAGCTTCCCCCAGAGCACATCCAGCCCCGGAGAGGGGCTCGGCCAACTCCGGGGGGGGAGGGTGGAGGGGGGGGGGGGGTGGTGGAAGGTAAAAAGAAAAACCCGCAACAAGAAAAATTAACGAAAAGGAAATAAAAAAATAACAAACTCCTCAACATCCCCCCTCCCGAGAGAGAAAGAAAAAAAAAAAACCCAAAACAACCACCCAATAAAAATGATTTTAAAAGCCCCAACAAAAAGGCAGCCCTGCGGAGGCGCAGCACAAAGCGCGCAGGGCGGCGGGGGAAGGGGGGGAAAGGGGAGGAAGCAGCCCGAGGAAGCGGGCAGCCCCCGGGCAGGCCCCCAGCTCGCCTTCTCTCTCACGATACGGGGCGCGCGGATGGGGCTCTGTCGCGACAGGCGCGATACTCACCCCAGGGAGAAAGGAAGCGAAGGGAAGAGGCACCCCACGCCGGCAGTCGCAATTCCCCGAGGCGGCGGGGAGAAGCCGAGAGCAGCGAGGGGAAAGGGAAGGGGCAGCCACAGCCTTCGCCCCCGTCTCCTCAGAGACGCACGACGGGGACAGCCCCGGCTGGGTGAGAGGGGAAGGAGCCTCCGCAACGCTTCTCCCCCGCCCCCACGAGCTCCAGCGGGCCGGCTCTGTGAAGCGACCGGCCAGAAAGCAACTGCGGTAGCGGCAGCTACCGAGAAGCGGCCAGAGAGAACGACCCGATCGACACCGGCTCTGCCGCCCCCTCAACGACAGCCGCCTCGCCTCGCCTCACCGCGCCGCCCGCCCTCTGGGTCGCCGGCCGCCGCGCGCTCGCGCACCCCACCGGCGGGGGCGGGGCGTCGCGCGGTACGTGGCCCCGCCCCGCGGCATGACGGGACTTGTAGTGCCGCCGCCTCGCCCCAGCCCGGGGCAGCCCCGCCGTGTGTGTCTGTTGCGTGCCGGGGGGTGCGGGGGGTGCGTGCACACGCGTGTATGTGTGGTGCCTGCCGGTCTGCGTCTGTGCCCACTGCGTGTGCACGCGTGCGTGTATATGCGCACAGTTGTATGCACATATGTGTCAGTGCAGGTGCATGTGTCCCCACACGTGTGCAAACATGCATATATAGATACACACTTGCACGCCGATATGCAGGGCTGTATATACAAGACGCCCATGTATGTATGCACTCATCGCTTCTACAGTGGGTTAGCACCATTCATGGCGAGGCTCCTGCCATCAACCCAGCTCAAGCAAGGCCTCCATCCCCCCAGAGTGGCTTGGCTGTGTTGGGACCCGGGTCCTGCTGGGACAGTGGGCTGGGGCTGCAACACACCCCTGGGGCAGGGACACTGCGAGCACTTTCCCTCCCCCCTGTAAAAGGTGTCTGCCCAAACATCTGTGCTCATCTATGAATCTTGGTGCTCTCCTTGGGTGCTCACTGTCCAGTGCTGGGGTGACGTATTGGGGATAGATGGTAGGGCAGCGATGTGCACCGGCTGGTATCCAGCACCAGCAACCGCAGTCACACATGCTTTTAAAGCTTAGGAGCCTTGTCTTGCTTGGAGAACTTGAATTAGGGATGTTTCAGCTGACAGATCCCTTACAGATACGACAAAATGCTTCAAAATATTTGCTACAGGAATGTTTCTGCAGGAGCAACTCTCTACATCCCTGCAAAACAGAGCCTCCATGGTTTTTAATAGCAATATAAAAGACAGTGGAATTAGAAACCCACTCACTAGGGCTCAGGGGTGATGCTCAAAAGTTGTTACCCAGGCACAGAACTGCCTATGATCTGAACAGAGTGGCTGCTGCCCAGTGTGAAAGCCAGATGCCACTCGGGCTCACACCCAGCGCTGCACTGTGGAATTTTAGCCTCATTTCATTGCAAGAGTGAAATAAACGATCCTGGATGTTATAACATGTGGTGTGCTGTGCTGGTCCTGCCCAGATATGATTTGCCATGTGTGTGCAGGTACATAAATAAGTATATAAAAATGTATTTCAAGCAAGAAAGAGAGATCGCTCTATATCACAGGCTGCTCTGGCAGTGCTGTGGCTGCTGTTACACTAGTTCTCTACAAGTGTTTGCTTGGACAAAATATGGTCATGAAAAACTACCTTGAAATACTATTTCAATTGAAAGATCCTTCTAATAATGGAAAGAAAGACTACACTAACTGATTTTGTCATATGTTTCCTGCGACTTAAGGGAAATCACAGCCTGGATGTGGCCCTCAAGCTTATTTTTATTTTTATTTTCTTGTATATAGAAAGAAACAAATATAGTTTTAAGGAGAACCAGAACTTTTTCCACTACATCACTTGGAAAACAACATGGTCCTGCCCCAGCATGACACACAAGTAAATGAAGATTCCATCATTGCCATCACACCAAGATGCAGTCACTGCTATCACACTTGAGAGCTGCTGAAGAATTAGCAAGGGTTAGAAATAATGAGTGGTGCTAGGTTGTGTCAGCACAGCTCTACTAGTCGTTAACCTGAGTTTGACTCGCCCTGGGATTTTTAAACAGGGATTAAGAGATATAACCCACAGTTCCCAGATTATAACAACGAAAGGGTCATGGTGATCATCCCTTCTGACCCCTGGCACATAACCCAGGACATCCCCAAACCAGCTTTTGCCTCTCTCAAAGAAGCTTCAACACCTGAGATAAAACCAGCCCTGATGGCAAATCCACCCCCTGTCTTTGGTGACTGCTGCAAACAAAGCCTGGTGCTAAAAGTGAGCTCCCTGCTGAACGTTTATTGGTTTGCCTTTGGATTTGCTGCAACTTTGTTCTCTGTGCTCAGCAGCCTATTATCTCTGCTTTATTTCCAACCTAGGTATTTATAGCCCTCTGATCGAGGCAACCTTTAATCCCCTCTTTGCTGAGCTACCGATACCAGCATCCCCTAATCCTTTGCTACGGGGCAAGCCATACGCTTGTCCTCAAGCGGGAGCATACCCCGCATCTCCCTATAGCTGCTGGAGATGTCGCTTCCCATGGGACCTGGTCACAAGGGAGTAAGGAGCACGTGTGCAGGCACGTGGGACATGGGTGGAGGGTGATGGCAGCATGGGGGTGTGGGTGGAGAAGCTCCTGGCAGGAGCCCCAGCACCAAAAGCCCGCTGAGTCATGTCTGGGAAGAAGTCATGTCTCTCCTCCCAGGGACCAGGCACTTCCATCCCCAGGAGATGGGGCAAAAGTTGGGGGAGACGAGATGGGGAAGAAGGTGAGAGATAGGCAGAAAGCCACTATGATCATGGAAGAGGCATCACAGCAGGATGAGCTCAGTGCTGCCTGACCCCTGTATGCTGCTGGGTGCATTGTGTGTAATGAATCACTTGCCACACATGTGATGTAACATGACAGTATTAATAGGTCTCATTATTATCCAATTTACTAGGGGAAACTGAGGCACGGACAGGTGAATATTACGCCTGGGGCGTACTGGGGCTAGGATGCAGGAGACCTTATGCTTCTGTCCCGTGCTCACTTTACTAAGCCATATAGGAATTAGGTACGGCTGATGGAAGCACCCGTGGAGGGTGCTAAGGAAAGCCCGTGGGGAGAGGGTGAAGATGAGCTTGACATTTGTGGTATGGTCTGGGGGTTTGCCTTGCCCATAGCAAGGACACAGGTCCTGTCACGTTCATGTCCTGACACAGGAAATGGTCCCTTTGTTGTACTGAATGGGGCCCTGTTGGGTTCCCAAGAGCTGCTCCAGGCTGCTTGGACTCCCTGTGCTCTCCTGTAGTAGCTGATGGGTTTGTCACTTTGACTCTTGGGGGGCTCTTTTCTGACTTTGCCTAGCCATGCCACCAGTCTGCGGAAGCCAAGGCATCGACATGGGATTTCCAGTATCCCAGCATCCCTGCAGCAGCCTTGTCCCTGCTACCCAGGCACCAGTGATGCCAGAGCTGAGCCTGCCCTGTCCCGAGACAGCATCCGCAGCATCCACAGGAGGACCAACGCTTGAGTCCCTTCACTGACTCTCTTTTACTTAACTCTAAATTAGTACCTTCATGATGAATAGCTTTTGGTGGACTTCTTTTTCATGAACTGGTCTGATCCCTTCTTAAATCCACGCAAGCATTTACCCTTCACACAACCCCCTGGCTCAGCCCCGATAGCAGTTCTCTTTCAGCTCTCCATTCTGCCTCAGGGTTCATTTCTTTCTCAAAGAGAGTTCAGAGGAACCTTGAGAGACAAATCAGCGTTATGAAGCATTCCTCTTCTAGGGGGAATAATTTTCAGAAAGCTTTTCTTTCCCCACTTAAAAAAAAAAAAAAAGAGGAAACAGCTGAGTCTGGTGACTGCTTTTGGTATTTCCTTACACTTAACACATGTCCCTTGCTATGGAAAAAGAGCAACCACCACAGGAGGCTTATAGTACTCTGTGACAAGCTGGTGCGAAAAACTGGACTTCGTAACTCAGCTACCTGCCTGCAGCAAGCCCGGGGGCTGGTTTTCCCTGTGATCCCACCATGTTCCCATGTCCTGTAAGCTTGTACCACCCCGTGGTGAGACAGCAGGGAGCTGAAACATAAAGGATTTGGTCTTTTTCAGGGAGCCAAGCTGGCCTGAAATGATCCAGCACCATGGATAACTGGTTGGAAAAGAGAGTGTAGGTAGGTTGAGCATCACCTCTGCTGATCCATCACGTTTCTGACCACTTTTTTCCCTCCTGGCACTTAAACTTGGAGCTGCCACACAGCAAAGTGGAGTTCTGAAATCATCTTTGATATTTAAACAACTATTTTCTGTTTTCTGACAGCCACATACTGTTCCAGCGCTCACATTGCACAGGCTTTCTGAGTCAGATGCAAATTAAAATGACACATGGTCCCCTCTAATGTTCCTATCAGAACATGTATGGTCCTGTGATCTCTCTGCAATGACAAAGAAACACTGAAGGATCTTGGCCAGGTTTTTGTGCTCCTCTAAACTGTGTGTGACCCCAGCAGCAACAGCCCATCCATACTGCACTGCTCCTGTCTACAGTATTAAATAAAACGACTCCGAGTCAGGGTGGCTTGGCTGGCCTTATGGCCATGCTGCTAAACATCCTGTGTTTCCAAAAGTGTGTGCTGGTCCAACACTCCTCCCCACCTCCCCCAGCTCCAGTGCATCTCCTGGCCTTGGCCAGATTGTCTTCTAGACCTGGGCTACAAGTTCAACCTTCCAGAGTCCTTCCCAAAACCTCCAAGAGGCCTCCCTGCCATTCCTGGGGGGTGAACCTGAGTCCCCAGGGGATGTCCTCACACCTCTCTAAACCAGCTGTCACCCCAGGCTGAGAAATGAAGATCAGCCTCACCTTTCACACCCAGCCCAAAGATTTGGAGCAGTTCAAGCCTATACTCCAAGAAACTTCACCGGGAACTAAAGCTGCTGGGACTGAGCGTGGTGGCAGGGCACTGGATGGCTGCTGGTGCCACGATGTGCTGTGTGTATGTGTCTGCATGAGTAATCACTGCAGCTCGGTGCCACAAGCTGTGATTAAGTCATTAGTCAGACTTCAGCCACGTGAAAATATTTGAGATTACAAGTCAATGCAGAGTTCCTTCTTCGAAGGGTTAAGCAAATTAATATTTAGTGTGGCTGACAGGAGGTCGGAGCTTGTCGAACAGAAGACATGATGCTGTAACCTAGAGTGCAGCCATTGCCTTGATCATCAGATTTTGTGTTCTTCAAAAAGGGTATGCTAATTCCTCTGGCTGTTACAGGCTCAGCCTTTGGTCCGGTAAAAACACAACATCAAATCATGATGGTAGAAAAAACGAACCACCCCATGCCTGGCAGCAGGTCCCTCCTTTTCCAGTCCTGGCAGTGGGAACGTGTGCTTGCACCTGTGCTGTGCTTAGGCAGAGTAACACGGTGGCTGTGCAATCATTCTCAATCAATCAGGCCAATCGTCTGCAGCGATTAAATTATGTTCTTCCACCAGTTCTTAGAAATGTAATTTGCTTTAAGTTAATAAGCAAACATCTACCCTCTCAAAGCGTTATTTGCAGAGATGTAAAATCAAGGGGCACTTCATAACGGCAGAGAGGAGGGAGGGATGGAGCCATTGTACCAGAACGGTGTTTAGTGAGGATGCTGCTGACTGTTGCATCACAGTCATCTCCCTGAAAGGACACTGTATCAGCCCTGCTGATGTACATAAATGAAAGATGACAGGCAAAACCTGCGAACCTTCCAGAGCACCTCCCTTTGAAGACAACTGCAAAAGAGGAGGTGGAGCAGCATGTGAAGCTTCCCTCTGTCCCTCTGCTGAGAGTGGGATTACACCCCGTGGGCTCCGCTGTGGTTTCTCATTGCTTTTTCTTGCACTTGGGTCTAGAGGGAAAGTTGGTCCAGGGTTTATGTTGAACTCCCCACCAACTGCACCTTTCCAGGTGCCGTCAGCCTTCCAACAGCAGCACCTCAGGAGCATCTCATGGGTGGCTTAGATGGGACAAGGTGCTTGGCTGCTGCTCAGCCTCACAGTGGTCCTCCCATGCAAACAGAGATCTCAGCTTTTCCAGACACCCACTCCTAAAATGAGCCTTGTTTTAATTTTTGTTTTTCAATTATCTTTTTTTTTTCCCCATCTATTTTCTTTTGTTCTTCTCTAAAGCACGATCTCCGAAGCTGTCAGCTGGAAGGACACCAGCCCCATGCATTTTCTCAGAGAGGAGGACGTGGTAGCATCTCCCCCTCACCCAACCCACGACACAGACAGCAAAATGGAGGAGACAGGTGTTACTTTAGTGAGGCATATTTAAATACATAATTAGGCGTAATGAAAACACCACGTGTCGCTCGTTAGAGCTGGTGTATCAGTCTGGAGGTTGATGTAGTAAGATCAGTACACAAATATCAGCTTGTGCATGCTCTCAGTGCCCATGGGATGGGTCCACTTTGTTGGTGATGTCCACAGCCCCTTTTACACATAAGGAAACTGAGGCAGAGAACAATGAAGTGGATTGGCTCAGAATATTGTCAGCACAGGAGCCCGTATGATGGATGTGCTGAGATGGTACCTAAGACATTTTAAAAGGACTGGCAAGCTGTGGGGACACCCATAGCACCCATCTTCCATCCAGATGATTCCGCCTCCCCTCTTGTTCCCTCCTTGGAGAGCAGCAGCACTCACTGCACACAGCAGACCTGTGGCACCACGGTGACAGATCTCTGGCCAATGCATATCAACATGCCACCACTTCCCTTGCCAATTTACTGCTTAGACACTGGTTCACATCATGTCCAAGTCCATGCTGTCTAACCCCGGGTTAGTGGAAGAAGCAAAGCACCTTTTCAGTCCTTGACTCCTATGAAAACACACAAAAACACACGTCTCTATTTTTGTTTGCATTCAACAGAGGCAGCCAAAGCCCCTTCTTTTTTCTTCCTTTCCCCCCTCTCCACATGTTATGGAAAAAATCTTGTGCTTTCTGCCTGGGAACTCATATGCCAGAAAGCCTGTTGCAACTATGATTTAAGCCACATGAGCTGGCTGCGTGGTAACAATAATACTCTTTCCTCGGCTTTCCCACTCAAAAATATGATTAACATGGTGTCTTTTGGCTGACTGAAGGCTTGCAGTCCAAGGAAGAAGCTAAAGGGAAGTAGGCCACCACGGTCTCCATCAAAACAAGGTTTGTTTAATCATTGCTCAAGTGGGGTTTGCAACCAGGACCTGATTAAAGGCCCACCGTGACCAGTTTGGCTTTGCCACCTTCAACACTTCCACCCATTTAGAGGGTGGTGAGATGCCTACAGCAAGACTGTCAGTGACCCAGCTGGGACAGGATCCACTAGGTCTCCTCTGGTTATCTCCAGGACTACTCAAACAGAGGCTCAGACACCACCAGAGATGTGGGTAATGTGTTTGGGAAAGGAACTGAAAAGCTCTTACCAGTTACAAAGGCATTGGGCAATGAGTTTTCTCCTAAACACTTCTAATCCCTCATTTTCTCCCCTTGTCTGAAGGGTCCTGTGGGACAGGGCCAGCAGCAGCTCTTGTCCTTTCTTCTGTAGGTCAGTGAGCACCTGTTGTGTTTGCCCCTTCCTTGGGGTCTGCTTCTGGATCCTACCACTGGTTTGGGGTGCCTTTTAGCGGCACCGCTGGATTTGGAGTCAACATGTTTGATTCCCAGACTGATGCAGTTGATATCAAATACTGTTGCTTTCACCTAAAAGATCAAAATGTTTCCTGCTGTTGCACTTTAATTTGCATTTACCATTACTGAACTTCATTTGACTGGTTGTATCCTTTCACCTGGGAAAACTCCCTTCCTGTAACCCCTCAGTGTTACTTGGGCTCACCTGGAGTAAATTGCTGTGGTAGTGACGAGGAAAAAGCCTTGCTCTGAATCTTATCCAGACAATGAAGAACACCGTGTCCCAGGATGGTGTTTGCAGGCTTGGGTTATGGCAGCTTGCTGCAATCCAGAATGAATCAGAGCTGTGAAAGCACAGACTCACTAACAGGAGCCAGCATCCTACCTTCCCAGCAAATGCTCAGTCCTGTCTGCCCACCAGCCTGGGCTCTATCAACTCTATCAGTTCCCAGATGATGCTGAAGAAGGTTCCTCTACCCACCACTGGTGGTCTTTGATGGGATTCCATCACAGAATGGCCACTAAACGGCCTCTAAAACACATTGGTTCTGTCTGCGTCAACAAAATAACCCATGCCAGGGCCTCAGCAACTTTTTGACCCAGGTCAGTGAAGTCAGACATTGCTTAGGCATGGTTAGAAAATCATGTGAGCTGGGAACCACTCAGAGGGGTTAATTTAGACGGGGCCACCTTGTCTGGGGCTGCAGGAGACTTTGACAGTGGTATTATGTTGCCAGCTGACCTCAGGACCAGGAAGCCACCTGGGACACACTTAATTTATTAATATATATGTTATCTCTGAGGCTTGATGACTGTCTGAGAGTTGCCGGTGTAACTCAAGCCCACCAGCTTCCTCTGTGCCAGCAATAGCAACGCTTCTCAGCAGGAGCGACCAACACGATGCCCCACCAAGCCAAGGCTCACAGCCATGGGAAACAAGGCTTTCCCAGCAGGAAAATGGGATTTAAAAAAAAAAAACTCATACCCAAGTTGTGCGAAAAGGGGAAGAGGAATGAAACCGTCGGCTCGCTGAGTGCCTCATGAGTCACTCAGATACTAAGGTGTGGTATCACAGCCTGCAGAGCTCGGCAGGTCCACCCTTGCTTCACTGCCTCCGTGGCGGGAGCCAAGCAGTTTTTGGGGCTGGGTGTAGACGCTGTTTCTGGGTATGGCTAACTGCCCGGGGAAGACGGGCTCGCTCCAGGGCTGCCCAATGTCGGCAGCCTGGCAAATCCCAGCGCGAGCAAGCTGTGCTCCACTACAGCCCAGCCAGGCCAAGACCAGCTGCCGCCCAGGCCCCGCTTGGATTCCTTCAGCATGGGACGTGCAGATGCCTTTAAAAGCACGGTCCTGTCCCACCTGATGTACCAAAGGGAATACAGAAAGCTGCAGAAGGAGCACAACCAGAGAGGCCAAAAGGATTTTTTTGGCTGGCGTGCTCCTAGCAAAGCCGGGCTTTGACCTCCGCGTGGCCAGGAAATAGAGGTGCGGTGTCCACGCCTGAATCCTGCAGCAAGAATTTTCCCTACGTAGCAACAGTTGTTATGTAGCAATAATACTTGGCAATTTTCAAGACACTTGAGAAATATTAATTAATCTGCACATCAGCCTCGTCAGGTAGGCGGCTAAATATTTTCATCCATGTTTTATAGCTCCGGGAACTGAGACCACCAAAAAAAAACAACCCCAAACGAAGCAGCTTGTCCACAAGCAGCTGCCAAGGTGCAAGCAGCACTCAGTGACTGCATTAGGACAAGAGAGCTGATGCAAAGGCAAACCATCCCTCGCATAGGTAGCGCATCAGGAAATTCAAAAGAAGGACCACATTTTCAATCCAGCAAAGCAAACCTCCCATCAGAGGGTCTTCTCTGCTGCTCACGCTGGCATTTCACAGCTCGGTTTAATTATACTAATCACTTTGATGATGACTCCTGACATTCACCTTCATTAGCCACTGGCGGCTGCACTCAGCTGCCTCGACTTCAGAGCTATCTATGTCTGCTTTAAATAACTCATGAGTAAAATCAGCTGGGAGACAGTGTGTCTGGGCTCTCCTCTGGCATAGCCTGCATGGAGGTGGCTGGGAATGCGAGCCCAAAGCCAAAACTGCAGTTTAACCCTGTCCAAGCATGGGCACGACCTTTCTGGATGTCTTGGGGTGGGGTGAGCTTTATCTCTTTGGCACTGGACGGAATGACTGAGAGGAAGTAGGGAGAGGAGGTGATGTGCAGTGAGGATTGGGTGAAGCTGAGAACGTCAGTCCATGAAGCTGTCTTCCCAGCTGGCTTGGGGATGTTGTCATTACAATACATGTAAGTGTGTAGTGATGTAGGTGTAAATGTGTAGCTGATGCCATAACTGGGCTTCAAAGTGTGCTTTTGCATTAGCACCTGTTTTCCCCAAGCAGAAATTCAGGTCACATTGGGGTAGTCGCATCCTAAAAGCAGGGGATGTGATGGCTGGAAGGGCAATTCAAGAGGCAGAGGGGCAAAGCAAATGGCAGAAGGGCATGTGGTAGCACAGCTGCTACTCAAAGCACAGGGCTGCAGAGCCAGAGAGCAGAGCTGAACCCTGTCTTAAGCCTGTGAGAGCTGTCAAGGCTCTGCTGCAGTCATGCCTTGCTTCCCAGGTCCTTAACTCACCTTAAACCAGGGTGAAGTCGAAAAATCACAAAATCCCAGGCAGATCACGAAGGAGATTTGGTGCTGTGATGCAGTTGTCCTGTTTTGTCTTCCTTATAGTTTAATGTACTGCTTTTAGTTTGCGATTCCCAACGGAAACAAAACTTTCAGTGATGACACTTGCCAAAGCAGAGGAATTTGAACTCTAGGAAAAAAAAAAAAAGCACACAGAAAGGTGAGGTACTGTTGCTTTCTAGTTAAAGTTGCAGCAGTTTGTCATTTCCATCCAAGGGATCTTAGTGATAATCCCTGAAAAGCTGAAGAGGATGATGATTCCAGCCTGATAGCAAGCAATTTCCCCCAATACAGTCCAGAAGCCTTTCACTGCAATGTTTCTTTATGAAGGTAATATTTTGCAAACTAATGCCCACAATAAATCCACTTGTGCAGATTTTATTAGCAGGGACCAGCCAGTCATTAACTGCTATGGCATGCAACGCTTGTTTTAAAACATAGGAAGGCATCTGTTTATAATTAAGAATAAATAAAAAGCATAAGGGTTTTGTGTTGTAAATGTGGGATCATCAATGTAAGTAGAGCTGGTCAAGATATTGGGCGTGAATAATGAATGCTTTTGTGCTTCCAGCTGCCATGAACGCCTGGTGGTATGCTGCGTTTATGAACTGCTGTGGGGTTGTAGAACACTCAACTCTCATTGCATCTTTGTACTTTTCCATGAGATGACTGATGCTTTAAAAAAAAAAAAAAAAAGTTAAGGAAGAAGTGAGGCGATTCCACTATGAAGGATGGGAATTAAGTATTCCTGCACTTCATTTGACCTTTAGAGTTGGTGTTTTCCTGACTGCTAAAGTGCGTGAAAACAAGGCCATGTAACTCTCTGTACTTTGGGGAAGAGATGGTCCAAGGCAGGCCTTGAGTGCTTATCTCTGCCTTGGAAATCCTTGCTTTGAATCAAGTTAAATTTCTTGGTGCTGGCTCTGATGTATTGCATTTGCTGTATATTTTGTCCAGCTTCTGTGTTGTGCATCTTGTTTTTTGCTGTGGCATGCAGCACACAGCCTTTTAGGAACACAATGGACTTTTGCACTCTTATCAAGAAGGATGTTGTCACTGCAAAACCCTCCCTTGTAGCCACAGGAGTGGCTCCTCTTGGGGAGCACACACCCTCCTTCCCATACACCGCCTTTTTCCTGCTGCAAAACCACATGAACACAGTTCCCTTTGCTTCAAAGGAGACCTTGAGTTGCAGAGCAGATGTTGCCGGTGACCACGCTGGTTGGCAAAAGTCACCCTAGAAGGGAACATGGGACCCTGGGCTGTGGTGGCCAAGTGAGGAGGTACTTTCCCCCTTGGCAGAGTCCTGCTTCACATAGCAACCAGCTTCCCGAGCTTGTTTAAATGCTGTTTCAAAGGCAAGAGAAAACTCCATCTATTCCCCAGCACCGATGAGCGCGCAACCCAGATGCCACCCTGCCGCAGTGATGGGCAGGACTGCACCCTGCCATGCTGTGGGAAGGGGTACGTGGTGTACATGATGTACGCCGTGTAACAGCCTTTTGGTGCTGCCAGTAAAAACTAGCACTGGTTTCCAGGCTGTGGCAGAGGCAGTGGCAGAGCAGCAAGTGCGTGCAGGCATTGCTTGCAAACGAGCAACGATGGGGACAGGGCAGGGAGGAGAAAACTGGAGGATTTCTCTTTGACAGCTGGCCGTCCGGGTCCCTTTATGCCAGAGCATGGAGGAGAGGACGTGGCATCCTCTGGACTGGGAAGGATTGAGGAGGGGACCGCCAGCATCAGGCTCATTCCTCCCCACAAGCTGCTGCTTAATCCAGCACCAGTTTCCCTGCAGAAAAGGGAAAAAAAGGAAGGGGGGGTAGGAGGGTGGGGAACGAGGAAAACTGATGGGGGCTCTCAAACTCCTAGTTTCTGTATGTCTTCCCGAATATGTATACAGGTTTTGATACAACGGACACACTATTTTTAGTTTCCTTTGGGGTATGTTTGGGAGCAAGCCCTTAACTGTTGCTGTGCTGCTATAGAAACCGTATCCATGTACACTGACATGTTTACAATTGTTTTAAACGCCATAAACTTTCAAGGGCAAAGTCGAGCAGTTTATTTCCATTAAAGTCACTGCCCTGGTGTGGGTTTCTTTGACTATCACATTTATTAATTTAGGACCCTTCTCAGCTTCATCTGGCCCCATGGGGCTTTCGTTTGGAGAAAGCCTCGCCAGCTCTTGTTGCCACGGTGCTTGGCAAACCCAGAGTAGAGTGGTTGCAAATCTGGCTTAGGGAAGAGAAATCGTTTTTGCTAGCTCTCCCTGACCTCAGCTATAGGAGGGGTGTTTAGCGGATACAGGGGCACTCTTTCAAAGCTTGCTCTGCAAGCAGAGCCACCCGCCCGCTGCCTCCCCATGCTCCATCCGGGAGCCCAGCAGTCACTGTAAAGGGTGGCTCTGCCCCTTTCAGCCCACTCACGTATGTCTGGGACAGCAGAGAGGTGGCCCAACATTAAAAACCAGCACAATAAAACCTTTTGGTTTAGGCTTTTGGAATAGAAAAATGCTTTTTTAAAATTTATTTTTTAAGATTTGCTCCAGTTAGGCTTCCCCATCCCTTCTTGCTTTGAAGTCACAATCTTTTTCCTACGACAAAGGTAAGAAAAAGGGAGAGAAAAAGGTGTTTTTTTCCAACATCCCAGGTGGGCAGCATATGTGAGAGAGAGGAATACCACATCCTTTCCCAAACATGAGATGAGACATATCATTCAAGCCGGATGAGGAGTGTGGTTTTCACCCCATCCTCCTTGCACCCCTTGAAGTCAGAGCCATCATCTGCAAGGTACGTCCAGGGTGCAAGTGGGCCCTCCCCTGGAGCACCAGCCCCAAAATGACCATGCTAGGACAGGGGAACTCTATCCATGGCCAGGCTGGGATGGATAGCTGAGGACACCTTAGGGTAGCTCAGCACCCATCAAGGCACCCTTTCTTCACACTGTCTGAGCTACATTGAGTTGGGTAGGCCAGCAAAGGGAGATATTCACAGGTTCAACCACACCAAACTGGTTTTCCCTGTCTGGGAGCATCCATGGCAAATCCTGAAGCAGGATTTAGCCTCTAGGGTCCATGTCTGCTTTTAGAACTGCTGGTTTTTGGAGGTGTGAGCTTTGAAATCTGTCCTGCAAAGCTCTGTAAGCACTTTGCTGTTTAAGCTGGGTTTCCCTGAGTTAGCTGAGGTCAGGTCTACACTGAAGTAAAGGAAACAAGTGGGGCTTTGCGCTGAGTTTGCTCCTAAACCGATTTAATGCCTCCAGCATCCACACCACCTACTTTGCCTCTTTCTTGTGCAAATATGCCTGCACTTACCTGGTTATTATTTGTCATTTCATCCCTGCCACAGTCAATTATTTATGTTTGCTAGGTCATGCAATACAGAACAAAAATGACAACCAAATAAGCAGCATCTGCAGTAACACCCAAACAAGTAAATAGAGGCCAATGTTGATGGTTAGCTGTGGGTTGCTGTTTGCCTAAGCCAGCAGTTTCACCCTCCACATGTTTGTGGGGAGAGAGAAAGTGGCCATCTGACCCAACATCTACCTTGGTGGAGCATCCTGTGTTGTGTTGTGCCATGCAGAAAGCCCCAGGTGAACTGATCAACCCCCATATGATACTCATGGGGCAGAAGCAGTCATGGTCATGATGCTCTGGCCCCTCTGAATTAAAAACCACAGTAGCCAAAATTCAGATATTGGCCAAGAGGCTGGTTTCTGAGCAGCTGGGTAATGACAGGTTATCTCTTACTGATGTGCTAACCACGAAGCAATTAAAAGTTGGCCACCTAAAAACCCCCAGAGCTTGTTGTCTAAAGAACATCTTTGCCTGCAGCTGGAGTTCCTATTACCACCATAGTTTGGGCTGAGGAGGCTTGTAAAGCCATTCAGACTGTGGGATGTACCACCAAACTCATTTTACTAGCTGTTTAGAGGGGAGATAAGGCATGAAGAAGGGGATGTTCCCAAATATCCCATCCACAACTTGTCTCGCTGCAGGAGACCCTTAAACAGCAAGCCAGGAGACGATTCCAGCATCAGGACAAAACCTGCCTCTGATTCTATCTACTCCACTTCCATGGCTGAGCGACAGGTCCTATCTGATGCACTGCTGCTACATCCCCAGGGCTCAGTAGCGTTGCAGGTACAACAGTCTCGACCCAGGAGTTTTGACTTTATTTATTTTACTGCTGGTTAACACAAACTTTCTCACCCTCTTGGATACAGAACTGTTTGGGTGCTGTAGCACGAACCAGTTCATGCATAAATTAATTTGGCACTCATGCACAAATTAATTGGGTGCCCATGCATGAGCTTATCAGGTGCTCATGCGTGAGTCATTTGCGTACTCATGCATGAACTGAAAGGGTACTCATGCATAGATTAATCAGGCAGTCATGGGTGTATTCATTGGTTGCCCAGGCATGGATTATCTGGGTTCTTGTGCAGGCACTGACTGGGTGCTCATGCATGAATGAATTGGGTGCTCATGCATACAGTAACCAGTTGATCGTGCACAAACCTTTTGGGTGCACCCGTGTGAACTAATTAGTACCCATGGGTGAATGCAGTAATCCCTGCAGTTCATGCCCAACTTGTTCCTCTCCTTGAAGCTCATCCTTAAAAGCTGTTCAAACACAAATCCATTATCAGCTCTATTCTCAACATCATCATAATCTTGATACACATCAGTTACAAGCTCCAGTCCTCCTCCTGGCTGGCCAGCCAGAGGGATTAACACAGGAGAAATACGTGCGTATGTTCTCTGAAATTTCACTTCTTGCACCCAAGAACCAGAGTCCAGGGGTCATCAGCATCACAGCCCAAACTTTTACCTGTTACAAGCTCAGCCCCATGCACGACGGACTAGATTATCAGGATCAAAATTATCAAAGTCCAAATAAATGTACTTTTGATGACTTCAGCCCTTATCCCTGCAGACCATGCTGTAGGGTTCAATGTTGTAAAAAACCCGCATGCAATACTTCCTGCAAACTTCTTACCTTGCTCCTGCAAAACACTTAGCCAGGAAGGCCACAGCGATCTGAATGTAGATCCATTGCAAATTTCACCCCTTCCACTTACTACAAATGTCAGGACTTGTCCCTGAAAGACAGAACTGAGGTCATTACAACGGTTCTAATATATGCCCATTACAACTGTGTTCGCAGAGTTCTGCTTTCCCAAGTCACCAACTTATCTCTCCCACTCCAGCTACTCAGCTCAGCATGGAGAGCTACTCATTGCCTACAAAGGTTCTCCTTTGTAGTCCGGGAGCACTTGTTAACACCTCTGTGGTCATGTGTAAGTTGCTCAGCTGCTCATGCATAAGTTAATGGAGCACCTGGGCATGAATTATTTTGGATGCAAAAGCACGAACTCAGAAGGCACTCATACATCAGTGAACTGGGTGCTCCTGCATGGACACAGGACACCTGGCCATTTGCACCCAGCACAAGGATAAATTGTACAGCAGCCAGACTTGCACAGTTGACCACATCAGCAATGGGTCTGCTTTCCAGTCTGGGCTATTTGGCTGCTTCTCCCACCTCCTCACTGTGCTGCATCTGCAATTTAGGTCATGCTGTTTGTGTTTCACCAGCTGCTTCTGGGTCTCAGAGCTCCTGTAACCCTCATAGACAGGTGAGAGAGGGACAAGAGAGGCTTGAGGTATCAGATCTTGGGTGATATTTTCCATGGAGGCATGATGTTAGTGAAAAGCACTGTGCATCTCTAGTCAAATGCAGAGACTTGGCAACCCTGGGCTCAGCTCTGGATTTCTTTAGTCATGCTAGTTAACACCTTATTTGGCAGACATTGGTGTAGATGCTCACAAAGTCATGAAGTGGCTGCTCATTGAAAGCACAGGGGCATTGAAGCAATGCCAAGAAGCTGGAAGGGGATGGGACCTGGATCCATCCATGTTGGGCTGTAATGCTCACACACTTTCTTTCTGGAGCCTGTCCTCCAGCCTGGTCCATAGCCAACACACCTTCCAAGGGGCTTGACATCTGAGCCGCTGTCAGCATGACCCAATGAGGCTGACCTTCAGTGTCTTCTCCTCTGCTGGCTGTCCAAGGGCAGAAGTTTTGGGGGAGGGATGCATAGTGCTTAAGTCACAGCTGGGCTTCAAATAGAAGGAATTGTCTTGCTGCCCCAGAGATGTTTCTGGTCCAGATCTGCTTGGGTTTGGAGGTTGAGGGACCTGGAAATTTGGCTTGTTAACAAAAGCTGGTTTCCTTCTAGAAGGGCAAGCTGGCCAAATTACAGCAGGTACCAAGCAAAGTTAGGGCTGCAGAGTGGAAACTCCTTGAGGCTTGGTCTGCATCTTCTTGTGGACCATGCGTGATGTTGAACACGTTTGTCTGGGTGACAACACAATGCAGCCAATTCCCTTAATCCCTCCGGGCTCAGCATGAGCTAAACCCTTCTCCAAAGGGCAGCATTCAGTTGGCATCATGACCAGGAGTACAGCCTCCAGGTTTGTACAGCTGGTGATGGCACCATTAGGAGACAATCAATCTGCTCTGTATTGCAGATACAAACACCAGGCCTGCGTCTGAAAACCAGAATTATTTCAAAGCTGGGATCACAAAGCACAGCAGGAATGTGAAATTATCACCATGGAGAAGTAACCTTCAGTGCAAAGAATCCCAAAATTATTTCTTCTGTGGCTCAGAAAATAGTTTGCAGAAGCTGTAAACACATCACATACACACATCTCATGGCAGAGTTGCTCCATGTGAATACCCAGGGACAAATTCCTCAATATGTGAACTGCTCAACATGCTGCATGTCCTCATCTCAGCAACATCTACAAAATATCTGCAAGGCAGAGTGTTTGGATGTGCTCCTGCCTGATGCCACCAGCACCTTGTCTCCGGGTTCACCCATTTCAAGAAAATGGGGTCTTTGGGCAGTTTCTGAAAGCCTTCCCTATGACTCCATTGAGGAAAGCCAAGCCCTAAGAACTGCCTGGTACATTGTGACAGCCATGCCCTGCACAGAAGAGGCTCTTGCTGCCCAGGAACGAGCACTTGGGGAAACCTGAGCATTAGGATGGGTGAGCCAAAACGCAAGTGCTTTTTCTCACAGCATTTAAAGAAAACAGCTCTAATGGGGAGAGCAGTGATGGTAATAGAGGGAAGTCTGCAGGCAGGGATCTGCTTCCCATTGCAGAAGGCTGTGGGAGGGGGTTGCTTTGCCTGAGGACAGGATTAGCTTGCTTTTCAAGAGGATGTGGCTGAGGAAAGTAGTCAGAAGAAAAATTCACATGCTTCAAGCATGTACTGAAGTTCAGGAATGATTTTCATACTCTGAAATATTTCCTGCTTGACAAAGCCATGGCGAGTGCCAACAATAACCAGAGGAAGAGGCCGGTGCTGCCTGGTGTAGCATCACTGCAAACAGCTTGGGAGTGCTCTGAAGGAAAGACTTGGAGGTTTCCAGAACAGATATTCCAGAACAGATATTTCTCACAGAAAAAAGCGTGATGTGTGTAAAAAAGCATGAAAGGGCTTGCAAAAAGCAGTGGTGGAGGCAATCAGAAGCTAGAAAGTAATCATGCTGCGAACACCCAAATAACTCACCAGGGTGTAAGAGGAAAACTTAAATACTCTGAAGCAAACTCAACTGCTGAGGAAGGATTGAGGAGACCTGTAATAAAAGATGGGACCCAAAAAAATGTCTGTGGCCCCAAGCAGATGGTCCCTTTGTGGGCTGGTGGGTCCTGAGGGGGCCTCGCTGCTAGTCCAAACCTAATTTTAAAGCTCAAGCCAGTGGGCTATTCTCAGCTGCGATAGCCCAAGAGATGCTCCAGATAAGATTCACAAGTTAACCCTCAGAGCCTCCTCAATGCTATCCATCATTTCTCCATTGAGGGGGTGTGATTGATTCTCATCTTTTCCCTTAGGGATGAGGGGGATCAAGATGCACTTTGCACTTGCTCTTAGATCTTAAATAGATCTGTCGGGCCATGGGCTGTCCCTGTGTTCAAAGGCAGCTCTCCCAGTTCTCCTACCTTTGCTGGGGAATCTGAAACAGCTTCAAGGGAGCTCTTCCAGAGGACAGGCAGCCGTTCCTTGTGGATTTCAGAGGGCACGTAAGCATGTGTCCCCACCTTGACAAAAAGCACAACTCCTGAACCTCTCAACTGGGGATCCCACTCTGCAGGACAGGCTTCAAAACATTTTTACAAGAGCTCTTGCAATAAAAGATGCATGACAGGATGGCAGGTAAAACACTTTAAACAGTGATCAGGGTTGAGTTGAGGTTGCAGCCAATGGAGTTTATCACACTGGAAAGCAGCTGCACATGGCTGGATGAGAACTCCCCAACTGCAGAAAAACTTGTGATGCTTAAAGCCTCTTAGAATCATAGAATGGTCTGGGTTGGAAGGAACCCCATGGACCACAGAGCTCCAATCCCTCTGCCACAAGCAGGGCCACCAATCTCCAGGCCTGGATCTGCACAAGGCTTCCCAGGGTCACATCCAACCTAGTCCTGAACACCTCCAGAGACAGGGCATCCACCACCTCTCTGGGCAGCCTGTTCCAGCACCTCACCACTCTCTCTGTAAAAAGGTTCCCCCAATATCTAATTTAAACCTCCCCTCCTTTAGTTTTAATCCATTCCCCCTTGTCCTGCCATTATCTACCCATTTAAAAAGTTGATTCCCCTCCTGTTTCTCTGCACCATTCAGCTGCTGGAAGGCTGCAATGAGGTCCCCCCACAGCCTTCTCTTCTCCAGGCTGAACAAGCCCAGCTCCCTCAGCCTCTCTTTGTAGGGCAGGTGCTCCAGCCCTCTAATCATCTTTGTGGCTCCTCTGAACCCTCTCCAACAGTTCCCCATCTTTCTTGTATTGGGGGGTCCCAGCTCTGGACACAGCACTCCAGCTGGGGCCTCAGGAGGGCAGAGTAGAGAGGGACAATCACCTCCCTGTCCCTGCTGCCACCCCTCTGCTGATGGAGCCCAGGATCCCATTGGCTTTGCGAGCTGCAAGAGCCACTGCTGGCTCATGTTAAGTTTCTCATCCACCATGATACCCAGGTCTCTCTCAGCAGGGCTACTCTGAAGGAGCTCTTCTCCCAGTCTTTATATATGTGTGGGATTCCTCTGCCTGAGGTGTAACACCTGACACTTCACAGTGTAGAATCTCATTAAGTTCACCCAGGCCCACCTTTGCAGCCTGTCAAGATCCCTCTGGGTGGCTTCCTTTCCTTCTGGTGTGTCAACCACACCACTCTGCTTTGTGTCCTCCACAAACTTGCTGAGGGTGTACTCAATTCCATCATCAATGTCATTGATAAAGATGTTAAAGAGCATTGGTCCTAAGACAGACCCCTGGGAGACACCGCTTGTCACTGGTCTCCACCTGGGCATAGACCCATTGACCACCACCCTTTGTCTGCATTCTTTCAACCAGTTTCTTATCCACTGGATGGTCCACCCATCAAATCCACATCTCTCCAATTAAGATAAGGATGTGGTGGGGGACTGTGTCAAAGGCCTTGCACAAGTCCAGGTAGATGACATCAGTCGCCTTCCCTTTATCTACTGATGCTGTCACTCCATCATAGAAAGTCACCAGATTGGTAAGGCACAACCTTCCCTTGGTGAAGCCGTGCTGGCTGTCCCGGATCACGTGCTCTTCCCTCATGTGCTCCAACATGTCATCCAGGAGGATCTGTTCCATGATCTTCCCAGGCACAGAGGTGAGGCTCACCAGCCTGTAATTCCCTGGGTCTTCCTTGCTCCCTTTCTTATAAATGGGAGTGACATGACCCTTTTTCTGGTCCCTGGGGACCTCTCCTGACCTCTCCATGACTTTTCAAATGTGATGGAAAGCAGCTCAGCAACCACATCAGGACCCTGGGATGCATGTCATCTGGCCCCATAGACCTGTAGACATTCAGTCTCATGAGGTGGCCTCGGACTTGCTCTGCCCTTACAGTGGAGGGGGATTTACTCCCCCAGTTCCCACCTAGAGTTCTAGGGATGCAGGGTTCTGGGACTTGAGAATTATGAGAATCCTGGCTGCCAGAGAAGACTGAGGCAAAGAACTCATTCAGTACCTCAGCCTTCTCCACATGTGTAGCAGCCAATACTCCTTTCCCATTTACCAAGGGGGGTTCGTTCTCTTTGGCCTGTCTCTTCTGGCCAGTGTCCCTGTAAAATCCCTCCTTGTTGTTTTTAACATCCCTCACTGAGTTCAGTTCCATCTGCATCTTGGCTTTCCTGATCCCATCTCTGCAATTCCAAACAGCATCCTTGTATTCTTTCCAGGCTACACACCCTTGCTTCCAGAGCTTGTACTTGCCTTTCTTTTCCCTCAGTTTGACCAGCAGGTCCTTGCCTAGCCATGCTGGTTTCCTGCCCCTCCTGCCCACTTTCTTATTCAGAGGGACAGAGAGCTCTTGAGCTCTCAGAAATGCATCCTTAAAGAATAGCCAACTTTCCTCAACATTTCTGTCTTTAAGGAACAGATCCCAGGAGATTTCTTCCTCCTCTTCCTCTGGTGCTGCAGGGAAAGAACCTACAACCCTCATCTCAGTCTTGGTTTAACATTTTTCATGCAAAAAACACCAAGCACCCCAGCATATTTTTTTGTTTCAGCTCAGGCACTTGTGTATAACTTGAGGCAAAGTTTTTTTCAGTCTGTTTCCCAGTTGTTTAACCACTGAAAACCAACTTTTCCTCATTTTTGACTAGGATTAAAGTAATTTTTAAAGGCAAATGTAATTAAAAAAGCAAATATATTTTATAATATTTTAACATGTTTTAATTGCTTTAAAATGTTTTCATTTTAATATGTCTTTTTTCCGAATAGTGTTCTAATGGAAAATATCAATACAAGGCATGTGGCATGAAAAAGAAGGCAAAATGACACGCTGATTATTTGGGGATTTCTCACCCTTTGCATGACAACTCTCTGCTGGCCATGGCCCTGTTCTGCATGCAGTTTTCTTTCTCCAATACTGAGTTTCACCCTGACTTTATTTTTTTTTCCTGAAACTTTCATTTCACCTGGCTTCTGACGCCGCAGCTGCCGTGCCTGTGTGGCACAAATGTCAGGGAGAGGCATAAGGAGTTTTTGGGGAGCCCTGTGCAAGCAGTGTGGGGGTGGGGGGGGGGGGAAGGGGGTTTCCCGCGCTCCTCCAGCCCACAAACCCAGATAACTTCCTCCCTCCTGAGTACCAGCAAGTGTGTAGGTGTGCACTTGTGTATATGACACTTTGCTGCTTGCTCAGAGTGATTATATGAAACTGTATGAAAATACCCATTTACCATAACGTCACCTTTGTATCTCTGAATCTATTGCCCAAAAAAGATGCTTTGAGCTGCTCTGGTGCAGTTGAGGGTCCCCTTTCCCCCAGACCAAAAGGAAAGTACTGTGAAATAAAACAAGATTTCAACCTGTGCCATAGAGTTCTAGCCATGAAGGCACCTGCAAGGCAGATTTCCTTGTGCTTTCTTTGTCCTGAGGGGCAAAACCAAGCCAATTACTGCTGAAGGGAACTGCCCGGTGCCCCAGGAAACCTCGGTGGCTGCCTGGCTGCTCCCACCAGACCATGGCAATCCCATAAAGGCCACGTAATACAATAACACCATTCCCTCAGGTCCCGGTTCAGGAATGCACTTAAACACTTGTTAAACCTTAGGTGTTTACTTAAATCCCTGAGGTTTTATTCCTTTAAGCCCCTTCCGCTTTCTCCTCATGCTGATCCTGGCTGCTTATGCATTGGGTGGGAAAATGTTGCTTCAATCAGCTTATACCTCTGACACAGGATAAATACCTGGAAGGAACATCTCTCGCAAAGGACACTGGCAGAGCTCCTCTACATGAAAGGAGGTTCAGCTCTACCCTTTCACTACCATCCATCATGTAAAATCAGAAAGCAAACAGCTGCCTGGACAGATGCTACATTATTTATTAGAGCAGGTTACTGATATTAAGTGCAGGCCCAAGAAGGAGGGGGAGTTGTTGGCAAAGAAGATAAGAATATAATATTTATTAACCTTCAGAATAAAAGGACATGAGAAAGAGTGAGCAAACAGAGTGCCTGGAGAATTTATGCCTACAGGAAAGACACCAGACATATGTTTTTTCTAAGTGCTTTCCTACTTCCCAGTGAAGGGAGGAAACCCTTCGGTACATCATGTTACACAGCATTTCCCCACTCTGAGATCCTGAGACTCCTTGAGAGACAAGCAGGTCCCCAGGATTTGCTGGACCTGTGCCTGAATTTGCCAAGCCCTGAGCTGAAAGCTGCTTGTGAGCTGCTAGGGATTTTATTACATTTTTTTTCCGAGTTTTCAGACACTGTGGTAGGACAGGGTGTGGAAACCCTGCTGCTGCCATTCAAAGGCAGAGGGAAAGCCAAGGGTGAAGCTTTCACTCACACCACCGTCACTGGAGCACCTAAACCCCAGCATCTCAACCCTGCTTTTGGTACAGCCAACTCTTAGCTTGAATACCCCAAAACCAGCTCCCAGGATCCAGCAGCTGCGGCAGAGGTGGTCCACAAAAGAGAGAGGAGAGGTGCCTGCAACGCCAAGATGCTGCAAGGCGACAGGTAGCAATGCAGTTGGCGACGTGATGTTATTATTATAATAAGAAGATAATATTAATAATTATTAATAATGTGTCATTATTATAGCTGACTGAAGCATTCATGCAGGGGGAGCAAATTTTCTGTCTCAGCTGAGAACCAACTCACTTTTCTCGAACCCAGCAGCTGCTGTTGCCACCCTGCTGCCTCTGTTGCTTCAGGGCCTGGCTTTCTGTGCTGCAGCCTGGCCGAGGAGGTGCTGGGTGGGAAGCAGGAGCTGCAGTGGGTGCTGCCTCCTCCCACTAGCAACGGGTGCAATGGCCAGGGTTCAGCCCAGCTGTAGTTTATCTGACTGGTGGGATGAAGAAATAAGCCACTGGAGTGGAAGCAAGGACAACAAAAATAGGAGCACAGGGAAAAGGCAGCACGGGGAGGTTGTGGCGTATGGCTTCAAACAGCTTCAGGGTAGCTGGAAATAACTGGTGGGGGTTGGGGCTCTTTCTAAACAACTTTGTGAACCTTTTTTCTTGTGTCAGTGCAAAACAGATTGGGTTGAGGCAGGCAAAGCTGGAGGAGGTGCTGGGGAGCTGCTCTCTGCTTGCTGCAGTTGAGGTGGGATGGAGCAGAGGAAAGGCCTCGATGGCTGATGGATGAATTAAGTGTCGCAGCCTGATGAATTAACCACCAGGAGCTGGAAACCATGGCAGTTTCCAGCTCAGTTACAGGCATGAAGAACAGCAGGAAAGAGAAATGACTGTGAACCTCACTTGCTCTTTTGGCAGCTGTCTGGACATCAGGAGTCTCAGTACAGCTAGTTAAGGCAAGGACACGGTGCCATTTATTTTTTTAGAGGGGCAAGCTAAAGTCCTACTTCTCCCAAGGCTTCCAGCTCCTCTGGAGTGCTTCCCCAAGCAGTGATGGGTTCTCTGCCTCTTGCCCCATCACAAGCCTTCATTGGACAGTATTTCTGGTGACTTCTTCAGGTCACACTGAATTTATGCCAATCCATTTCTTTCCACACAACAGTTTGCTCTCTCGTCTCCTCTCTCTATATGTTCCTCTTCTCCCCACTGCCCAAAACACCCAACTGCCATGGTCTAATCCTGCTGATGGTTGACCGAAGGATGGTGTATAAGCCAGCAACCCAACCACAGGACCATGTTCACTCCACCTGCAGCATCAACCACACAAGTCACTAAATCTGCCTTGTGGGATACTATCATGCCACCATGAACACATGATCTTCTCACTACTGTCCTACCTCTTCCTCCTCCCCATTACAGCCACATCACATCCTCCTACATCAGGATATGAGCTGTGCATATGACCCATGGTCCCATGGGTTCCATGTCCCCTTGGGCAGGTACAGCTCACCTTCTTCATGGTCAAAGAAATTATCCTGCCAGCTACCACATATCTATTTAACTTTCCAACCCTGCTGGGTAAAAAAAGAATCAGTGCTCTCCACCTAGCTGGCATCATATAGTTATGGAAAACATTGCTACACACATTGAATCCTTTTCCCAACGGTCTGCAACCCCCAACATTCACATGTAGGTGAAGAAGCAGGAGGAGGAGATAGGACATGTGTTTAAGAGTCGAAGCAGCTCATAGGAATTGAGCACAGATGGACTGGTAGGAAGGGATGGTGTGGCTTTGGGTTGGGAGTACTCTGGCTGGGATCACCCTCTCCTCCATCCACCAATGCAGAGCCTCACCCTAGATCCCCATCATGCATCCAGGGCCAGACATCAGGAGGGCAGGAGGACACCCCCCCACTGCACTCTTTAACCAAGGGGGATCCCTTTTGGGTGACCTCTCCCTTCCCAGGCACCCTCTTTCCTCACCTGGACTCATGCCAGGGCAGCAGGAGCTGACACTGCTGCTGCAGAGATGCCCAGGCATGATCAAAGCACTGCAACATGAAGTTATCTCCACACATTAAGGATAAGACAAGCCTATTGCATTAATGCAGTGAACACAGATTTTGGGGCTTTAATTAGCCAAGCAGGGAAATGCTGCTCTATCTTTAAAGCAATCTATCTGTGTTTGAAGGGGGGAAAAGGCTTTGAAATCAGAGATTCAGAAGAAGAGAAAGCAGCAGTCAGAACCACTGTATTGCTTATTGCTGTTGTACTGAGCCCAAACTCTTTGGGGGAAAAAAATCCCATCCCATTGTCCCTCCTCTAAACACCAGATCTTAGAGGCCTCAGGGCTCTTGTTCATGGGAGGCTCCAGCTCTCCATGACGTTAGGAATTGCAGAACAGGTAGACAGGGATGGAGCAACATCCCTCAAAGAAAACCCTCCCAAGCTTACCAGCCCCCTGCCTTCATCATCTCCTGAGCCTGCACGTCTCGCACAGCCCGCGGTGTGAGCTGTGCCCCGCAGTGAGCAGATGTGAGGCTGTCCCTCTGATGTCACAAGTGCCACACAAGTGCCTCAGGAAAGGCTTTCATCCTTGGGGGTTTTTTATCTTCCCCGGGCTGGGCTTTTTTTAGTGTAATAGCTCATTTATTCATGTGTTCCTCATACATTTATTAGTGACTAAGGAGTCGGTTGTGCCATCCGCTGTAATTAAACGTATCAAATCAAATCTTGGCTGTTATTACAGATGAAGCAGGCAAGCTTTTTTTTTTTTCCCCCCTGCATGGAGTGTATAAGAAAATAACTATATTAAGATCTACGCCCAACAAGACACACGCCTGAAACTGAGCTGCACTGCAGAGAGGCTCCAGAGATCAAAGGTTTTTCTACCTTCCTTGAAGCTGTGCTTGAAACAAACAACTATTTTTTTCCCCCAAATCTTACCTTTTATTTAAAGCTCAATGGAAGATGATGTCTTGCCTCTATATCATCAATTGCTTGTGGTTTGTCTGCAACAAAAATAAGTCTTTTCTTAACCTCTTCTTTGCATCATCCTTCAAGGGATGGGGTCCATACATGTCCCTGTGCAAGACCCTTGCAGCACCAAGGGCTCATCTTGTCCAGGATATCTCTGAAGTCTTTCATGCAAAGTCCCACACTGTGTTTTGGGGATATGCTTTGAGCTTTTACGGCTGTCCCATTGCTGTCACCTTGCCAGATTTCCTCCACTTGCAGGGCTCTGCCAGAGGGAGCCCGGCACTTGCTGTAACCTTCTACAGTGCCTGGGGCTTGATTTTTAGCACCCAGTCCCATTTTAAGCTGAACCCATTAAAATCATTACATGATATCATGTAAATCTCCATCTGCTGTGTCACACAGCGAATGACATTTCCCAACAGAGTGCTCCATCATCACAGGAACTATTTTTAAAGTTGTAAGGAGCATCTTGGCTGAAACCACCTCCAGTCCCAAAACCCAAAGGCTTTGACTCCTTTATTCTACCTGTCTCAGGAGAGACCTCACTGCCTACTGTTTTGCAGGGCTTCAAGTCCAGGGAAACATAGGCCTCAGCCTTCATTTTTGGTTGCAAATGCTCCTTTTCAGAGTTACAGCCTCCCTGGTGTGTACCTACTGGCATGGTCCTGATGTCCCCAGTAAGTTGGGGCATTTCTTCTGCCTAATTTTTCAGCAAGCTGTAGCAGAGGGTAGAACTCTTGTTTACAATTATTATGGGTCCACAGGTTTTCACAGATAGTGGTGGGTGGTTATTAAATAAAAAAATAATAAAATCCTACCATTAGTTCTGCTGTGGGAAAGGTTGTAGGCTAGCACAGCCCCTACTGAGCATCAGAGAATCCACATGAGAGCTGCTGAAAACCAGGCTTTTAGGTAGACTGAGCAGCTGGTTACTGAAAAGCATCTCAGGCTCAGATTTACACTTCTATTCCTCTTTCTTTCTAAGAGTGCTAATAAAAATGATGGAGTACAAATACAGAGAGACCAAAATGCAACTTCATCCTAGTGCACCATGTTCCTCTGGCATTTCACTCCAGGTCCTTCTCTTGTCTCTCTACTTCTTTTTCTCTTTCTTTTTCTTTCTTTTCTCCTCCTCCTCCTCTTCCTCCTCCTGTTCATCATCTTCTACTGTTGCTGTTATTACATTATTATTGCTATTGTTGTTGTTGTTATTGTTACTATTGCTATTATTTCTGTTTCAGGGGAAAACCAAACTCCAGGCATGATGGATCCATGGCACAGCCTCCAGGTGCCCTCGTGGAGCAGAGACATGTGGTGTGGAAGTGATAGAGGGGGAAAAAAAAAACAGGGAGGGTTGCCTTATTTCCCCATCATCTATGGCAGGGCAAATCTTGGTGTCTAACCCCCAGTGTCTGCTCAGCACAGTTCTCCCCCAAACAGGGATTTGGTGCAAGCCAGAAGAAACTGTTTTACATGAAGATGGTATAACAGAGGGAAGCAATAGATGAAAGTTTCCTTCAATGCAGGGAGTGGAGTGAGTCACAGAGCACTCATCCAGACTACTAAAAGCAAGGAGAAGCTGTGTGTATGGGTCCCAGCCCTGTCTAGACTCCATAAATGTTCATACAAGGATGAAAAAAGGCAGAGGAGGTGAAGGGACAGGCTCCTCTCCCTCTAAGCATCTCAGTAATTAGAGACATCGTTGAGCCACAATGCTCTAGCACCTCAAAGCTGTACCAGCACCTTGCACTGACCTGCCCGGGTGGGAAGCAACACTCCATTGGTGTCACCCACTCTGCCCTTCCCTTCAATCTCCACAGGGCACAGCCAAAGGATTTTCTTGATGATGTCTTAAAAGCAGAGGACACCAGTTTGCCACAGGTGTGGCTTGAGATGCTGCACAGGAGCTAACTTCCCAGGTAGGCTCCAAGGTCCCACCGATTTCAGTGCAAGTGCCCAGATGTCTGCATAAAGCTCAACCCTCTTGTTTGGAAAAGACAGGGATTTCATACACCACAGCAACAAGTAAAGCTGCTCCACCAGAGCATATATAAAAACTCTTCTTTGAACATCGTGTGCAAGTCTGACATCTCTTGAAAGGCTTGCACAGGGGTCCTGTCTACTACCAGGAGGTCTTGGCAGATGAGACCTAGGGAACAGGATGAAACCTGCTGCCTTTGCAATTTTTCCTAAAATGAAGGAAAATATTGAGAACAACCAGTTCAATGTGGTAGTAAGACTGGCCAAGGCAGAGGCTGGGGCAAGGGTGCTGTGGTGAACCCTCAAAAACTTCTGCCAGCCATGAAGACAGTTTAGGGTAAGGGGAAGAGGAAAGGCCATATATTTAGCACATTTAAGAGTTTTTGTCGATTAAGAAAATGAGAAAAATACGCTTTTTAAATCCATCAAAACATACTTGCTGCTGTCTTAGCAGATTTCTGTCGACTTCTGGGATCTAGAAGCCAAATAGTCCACTTCAAAAGAAAAATAAAGCAAATCTGTTTCTGTTTTGCAAAGGAGCAGACACATCCGCAATCCTCTGGCTTCAAATAGGAGCAGAAAACTTCCAACCTAAAGAGGTAAGCAGCCTTTACCCTAAGTCATTACAGACCAATGAGATTCGTTGTGCCCCTAATAAAAACTTGAGGGCAACTTTAGCATTTGACTGCTTACGTAAAACTCCTGTTGCTGCTGTCATATCATGACACAATTTAAAAATCAATCATTTTTCCTAGAAATTCAGCCAGGCCTGGGTGGCAAAGGCTGTGTATCTACACTGCCGTAAGACTTCCTCTGCGTAAAACAGGGAGCCCTTTTGACCTAAGGAATTTTGCTTCCTACGGAGGAAACCAAGAAGGAACAAAGTTCACTGGGATCAAAATCAGTCTTTGCACAACAGCCAATTTCCACACACGCGCCTTTGCGTGAGGCAGGGGGGCACACAGCCCTGCTAGCCCACCACTGTGATGGCAGATGGGTGCTGGGGTGCGTAAATACAGCCAGAGCTGCCGCCTGAGAAACTGGAATGCTCATTTCCTAAAGTGCTTAGTCATTTCTACTGACTTCTGCATCAGCTGTGGGTTCAGGAGTGACTCACCCGCACAGGGCTGGAGAAAAGGCTAAGGAGAGCGGTGGGGCAGCTAATAACAAACCTCAATTTTCACTGGTTAAATGAATTTGGCACCCAAGTAGCAGCCAGTAGTACTTAATAATTGCATTGTAGTTGAAGTGATATGACACAGGGATGCGGTGGCATGGCAGATGACAGAGGGGGAAGCCAGCAAATGCTCATGCTGGTTCCTCTTCGCTCTGATGTCTTCACATCGGGCATGAAAGGGAGTAGCTGTAAGTGACCATGGGACCTGCCCAAATGCAGCAGCCAAGCCAGAAAGATACTGGCACCACAGCTTCAGATTTATTCTGTTTCAAGGTTGTCTCCAAGAAGGAGGAAGCTATCATGGCATTGTGATTTGATTCAAATCATTAGTGTATCTCCAACCACAGCATAGCTGCGGTGCTATTGAATGCCAGCATCTACTAGAAGTGGAGGATGCTCCTGTGGTTGTTTGCTTTTCTAAGGTATCATGGGCTATTTTGGGGAAACTGCCTTGGTCTGTACAGCTTTTGGCCAGCTGCAAGACTTTAGTTTCTACTGCCTTGGTACTTCGATTAGTGGGTCACCACTTTGTTTCCTGGGTCAGCATGTCTGCTGGCATTGCCATATCCATAGCTGATTGGACAGGTGTCAAAGGGACTGTGTACTGGGGAGAAAGATTTGGGGAGGGTGAAACCAAGATCTGCTCCTCTCTCCTTTCTCACCCTGCCCACCAAAGCAGAAAGCAAAAAAGCAGGGGGCTGTGGGAAAGGAAGGGAGCTCAAGGGTGCGTGTTGCATTCGCTCTGCTTTCCCATGATGGCTGGAAGTGGGCAATCAGCAAACACCACTGCCTGTCACACCACGGGGAGAGGAATTCCCACTTGCTCCCTGAAATGAGAGGGCTCACCCAGAATTTTGGGAAGCAGAAATAACATGCAGTGTATCTACATGCCTGTAAGTGACTGGGGCAGTGATTTGTGACTGAGTGGCAGTGGAGCCATTAGCAAAATGGGAGGCATAGGGAGAGTGGGCCCTTTCATCAGCACCAGCTGCTACGTTTCCTGCTCTCAGGGCAGAGAGCTGCGCAGCTGCCATTGCTGGGGCTGCAGGAAAGCATCTCAGTGCCCCTTGGCATGGAGGAGGGGAGTGGGTTCATCCCTGGGGAGTTCTGGAAGGAGCCGACCTTTTTGTTTTGCTTCCTTTAAAGGCTGGGGGGGTGGGGGAGGAGGAAAGAGGACCACGAGAACTCCATCTGAAAGGGGAAAAAAAGGAAAACAAACCCAAAAAACAAGGCAAGTTAAAGATGTGGAGTGCTTGGCAAAGACCCAAAGCACAAGAGCACAGAGACCGTGAGAAAAATGTCAGTTTACTGTCCAACTGGATGGAAATCAGATGTCGTGTTGGGACATCACAGGACTTGTAAATGAACAAAGGGTTGTGCAGGAAAGGAGGGAATATCCAGCCAGGCCTTGACCCTGATTTGGTTACTATTGGTGGGACTTACTCCTACAGGGAGCCTCCTCTCACGGCGTACATCCTTCACTGTTGGCTAAACGGGACTTCCTGAGAAAGGAGTAGAGACTTCAGTGCTTTGATGTTGCAAGTAGCTCAGTAGGATGAGGGAGGCATGAGGATGGGTAAGAAAGTCATTGCAAGCCTCACTGGAAGCTACCATGGGCAGAGCCTGGCTGGTAAGGACAGCTGCTCCAGTGGCACTGAGCAGCATCTGTTGCTGGTTTGGGGAAGACAGGGTATCTGCTGGGGATGGATGACCCTGAAGCCCAGAGTGGCAGGAGGAAGACAGAGGGGTGGCAGAGGAGGTGGGACATTGCCTGAGGACAGCTTGTGGCAGGATGGACAGAGAACTGCCTTCAGATCTCAAGTGACTTTTGCCATTCGGTGTGCAATCAGCCCATGGTACACACGTTAAGATTAAGGGAAGATATTGTCTGTGCCCATGGCTTTATTGTATACAGGCCCACATGAGTTATGCCCTGCCTGTTTTACTCAGGATACCAACAGATCTAGCACCTCCCCCAGGACCTCCTGTTTGCACCTACCAGGTAAAAGGTGAAACTAATGCATGAAGCAGCAGGGGCAGCTAAAGAAGCCTCTGTAAGGCCTGTCTCAACCCTGCTAAATAGGGGAATGCTTAGAGCCTTCTGCCTGAAACCTCACACAATTGCTCTTGGCTCTACACCCAGAGGGCACCTTCCTCACACCCGCTCCTGCGTGGTGGCCAAAGTGGTCCATGACAACTCATTGCTGGATCAAGTGAGCAGCTGGGGGTGGGCAGTGGTTGGAAACACAGCATTCAGAGCACCTTTTTTCATGCACCACGCTCTGCCTGCCAGGCAGGGACAAAAGGCCAGTCCTCCCCATTTCCCAGCAACTCGCAGTGGGAAGCTCATTCCTACTTGCTCCGGGCTGGCTGTCAGCATGGGCTGGGAACGCAGCCACTGCACTAGGATCTGCAGGGCCCCTTTCTCTAAGGAGACAAAGCTGTGCTCCTTGTACAGGAGCACCACGGCTCTCTTTAATAGCCAGCCATAGACCAGGGCCCTGCTGTGTAAATATATAAATGTATATATAGCTATAAATACCAATAAAGACAGTCACTGCCCCAAAATGCTCCGAGTCCCTCTCCAGCATGCGATGAGGATCACATTTTCTGCTTGCTGGAGAGTTTTCCATGTTGATTGATGCAGCATCATTCCCTACCACCCCTATCCTGTGAGTGACGTGGCCATGTGCAACCTCTTTTGTTAGCATTTGAATGTAGAGCAAGAAGCATCATTCCCACACAGCTGAGATCCTTCATCTTTCAGGGGACAGGTCCTCAGATGGGTCCTACATCCTCCTGTCCTAGCACAAAGTGGACAAGTACATTTTAGGACATGGCTTCCCATGCGAGCAGTTACGGGAAATCTAACCACAGTCATGAGTGGTCACCCTAACCACCAGCTTCAAGGATCCACAAGATTAAAGATTTAATGGCTTTAAAGATTTAACAGCTTCAACAGCGTCCTCAGTTGCAGCAAGCACACAGCCATGATGACCACATTTACTCCACTATGCATTGTGTGTTACCCCACACTGGCTGGTGGGAAGAAATCCAAGCAAGCTGAACTGTGTTGGGCTTGTTTGCACAGTGCCCAGTTCTGATATTTAGCAGATTACTCCTCATCCACCCTTCTTTCCCAAAACACACCACAGCAGACAGCTTTGAAAGCCAAATCTCTCAGCTACTGCAAGCAAATAAGCAGTGAGGAAGGATAACGTCTAAGGGGGCATGGGTTGGGCTTTTCAGCCTCTTCTGCTCTTCCTCTGGTCATGGGCAAGTTGCCTGCAAAGGAAGCCCTGAGAAGGGGTTATGCTTACAAGGAGGACATTTGGCTCAGCCTTTCTTCAGGACAAGGCTTGCACAGCAACACATGTCCTTCCAGAGAGGAGCCTGGATGCTTCACTTCAAAAGGCAGGGAGGGGAAAGGGGAAAAACATAAACACTTAGAAAATGCAGTTTAGCCTTAATGGGATTTACTTTGCGTCCATGGTCTCCCTGAAGTGATAACGCCACATGGCAAACTGCAATTCATTAAAGGTAGAACAAGCTTCAGGGTGGGGGAGGAGCGGGGAGGGCAGGAACCAGCAAAAATGCACTCTTAAGCAGAGTGGAGGAGCCTATGCAGTTTGCTGCCTGGCCCAGGAGGCAAGGGAGCAGGGCAAAACTTTGGGTGTGAGGGGTCACCTGAGTGACCAGTCAGCAAAGAAAAGCCATCATTTTTCAGGCTATTTGAGTGCCACTGGACTTCATGGCTAGCAAGAGGGAGTTGTATGTAGGGTGAAGTTGGTGGACCTCTGCAGAGGTCTGGTTGTGGCTGCAGGAACCAGAAAACTTTAGCAACATCTCCTTACCTTAAAACCAGGAGAAATTTCCTTCACCTGCTCGCAGTCAGAGGTTAGCTTTCAGGAGGCCACTGATAATGCAGTCTAGAAAAGCAGCCTGGTGAGCCGAGCCCCTAACACATGCAGCTCCTCTTGGTCTGGTAGGGTCTGGGGGGCTTTGTACTCAGTGGTTTGCTAAAGATGCTGCAACCACAACTGGGTTTTGGAGCCAGGGCAGCGCGGTGACAGCCCTCTGCAAGTGACACGCCCATGGGAGGATGTGGGAGGTGGGTGAGGGAGGCAAGCGCTTGCAGTAATGTTGAGAGAGGGGGAGTGGCCCTGCAGCTGTGGCTGGTTAGACCATTAAGGCAGTGTGGAGCCCTAAAAGAAACCCAAACAAAACCCAACCAACAGCAAAAACCCCACAAAAGCTACATCAAACACCCACGCGGCATCTTTATGTCCTCGTGGGGACCTGGCCGGGGATGTCTGGGATCGGTGCTCCCTCTAGAGGGTTTTGCACAGCCAGCAAATGGCTACACCAGAGCCTTGGGGAGGGGAAGCGATGGGACCCCAGGGTACAGTTCTTCCTTCCCCTGAGGTCCTGCTTCACATGGGGTGGCGTTAGGAGACTCCCCAAATTGTTCTGGGCCGATATGAGGATCTTCAGCTTAGCCACTGTGTCTGCAGGGACAGACACTCAGTGTGTCCCCACATCTGCCTTCAGCTTTGGCCTTTGTCAGCACAGCTGCAGGGCATTGGAGCTGCAGGCCTGCCCTTTAGGAAGGCTGTGGCACTTGCAGCACCGGTCCTGTGGTGATTCCAGTCAGCCAGAGACAGCAGAGCCTTTGAGATGAGGTATCTGGCAGCCACGTATCACTTGGGCTTGCAAGAAGGTTGTTTAAATTGATTGCTTAAGCCAAGTAGGATTTGGGGAGAGGGTGTCAGAAGTGACTTTCCTTCATTGGTACAGGCAGAGCTGAATCCATGCTTGGAGACCCTATTGAGGGGTTGGAATGATTTATGGCCAAGCACCATGTCCTGAGGTGAGATCAGCAGGACTACAGCCGGGAGATGCCCTCCAGGGGAGGAAGCCTTAGGTGGACAACGGAGTCCAGAGCAGAGTCTGCCACCGGGAGGCATGTCCCACCACGAAAGCTCCCAGTTTCAGACACCAGGATAATCTCATCCTCAGGGTGGCAGTGCTGTGCTGCCATCCTTGCAGGATGACCCAGCCAGCAACCCACAATGCAGGTCATCACCAGCCAGACAGCTCCTGGCTGGGAGTGGTGGCAGTCGTTTACCGTTACTGGCTTGTCCTCAGACATCTATGGCCTCCCTTGCATCAAAAGGCGTTTTCACTTTCTAATAAACCTGCTTGACAACCCTCTGAGATCCTTTGTCATAAAGGGTGGTTGTAAAGCTTTTGTTGCTAATAACTTCATTACAGCACAGACCGCCCAGAGCAATGGGACGCTTCAAACAGGCCCATAAAAAAAATAATTCAAAAAAAGACATGTTAACTCATCCTCAAGGCTTTAATTAGAGCGACTGCAGGTGGCAGGTAGGCAAGTCTGCAGCATCTCAGAGCCTTTGTTGGGAGCTGACTCTCCAGCTGCCCCGGCCAAAGTGGTAGGTAGAGTGAGGTCATGCATCCAAAAAAAGAGCACTGGGAAAGAGGGTTTCAGTGCTTTTAGGGTCTCGTAGAACAAAATCTCCCCTACAAGCTGAGGTCCGAACACATGAAGTAGTAGGACACCTGAAATCCTCACCAGGCACTTTCTGCCCAGCTGTGGCAGAGCCAGAAGGGACAGGGTCTGCTGGAAAGAGGATCAGAACTTCTGAGTTGCTGCACAAGCCCCAGCTGTGCTTTTCACTCCAGGAGGGACAGGAGAAAGCCAGATAAAAACGAGCCACAAGCAGTTGCACTCCGATCGTGTTCCCAGTTTCCCCAATGCAGACACTGGGAGAGGACTCGCAGCTCGCACTAGCCCCTGTCCTACAGGCTCCCTGGGAGGAGCAGCTCCTCAGGAATGTTGCAGCTGATGGTTTCCTTGCTAAGTTTCACTAGATGGTGCTCTACACCCTCCCTTGAAAGTCCCTTCGCGGCCAGAGCGTTTCCCCAGTGCTGCATTGTCGGGGGAGGGGGGTGCCTTAGGTGGGAGGAGAAAAGGCTCTTCGGGGGTTGTCTGCGGAGACAAAGCACCCTGCCCGGGAGCAGCAGGGGCCGGAGAAGCAGCCATTTCTCGGGGTGCACTGAAACGCAGTGGAAAACGCTTAGAGGAAGAGCAGGTCAAGCAGAGGGAGCGAAGGGCAAGGCTGCCTGTCCCCTGCCTGGAAAGTCCTCCGCCTTCCACGGGGTAACCATGTCCCGGTAGGGGATGTCCAAACTCACCCTGACCAGGACTGAGCTGAAGGAGGACACTTTACCCCTCTCCAACCACAGCTGTGGGCACAGGCTTTGTGGGAAACCGCTTCCCAAAGTGTCCTGGTCACAGCAGAGGACCAGATAGCTTGTGCCCCCTCCTTTCCCCCTTGGGCTTGGGCAGGTCGTCGCAGGAAATAACAAGCAACCTCTGATGCTTCAGCCAGAAGTCGTGGAGCTGCGGAGAGCTGAGGCATTAAGCGTGCTGAAAGGACAGGCTCTGCCCCTGGGAAGCCCTAGACACTCTCCAGCACCCTCCTGGCATCAGCCACCCAGCTCACAGAGAGGGAGGACACCTCTTTTGAGCTTAGCAAACTAAGCTCTTAAGTGGAGCTCGTCAGCCAGCAGATAAACAGCTCTAAGTGTGTTTATCACCCTTTGATAGGGAATAGATGTGTGTTTATGTGTAGCATGAAAGTGGAGAGGCTTCTTGCCCTGAAACCTCTGGCTTCCAAGTCAATTTTTTTTTTGCATTTGTTGCCTTTTTTGAGACTGTTGCCCTGTTTGAGACTTCATGGTGGAAGAGAAAACTTTCCCCAACAAGTCTTTCCTGAAAGCCAGTTTTGGAGGACGACACCCCTGCCTGTACACCATGCCATGGATAGATTCAGCACACACAGCGTAAGACATCTCCTTCGACAAGCTTTCAGGAGGCTCTTTATTGCTCTACACACCCTGGTTGGAAAACCTTGAGCAAGCAGGTTGGCTTTGTAAGGGTCAAAGCCAGTCCTCTGCTCAGACGTGGGGTTTTGGGCACTGACACCCTCCTCACCTTCATTAGTATCATTTCAGTATAACAAAATAATTGGGTCTCAGCCTTAAAGGCATCTTGAGCTGGATCTTAAGCAGGCATTGGTGTCCCTGATGAGGTTGTTTCTGCAAGGTTTCACATAGGACTTTCTCCTGAGGCAACAGGCCCCTCATTTTTCCTGGGTTGATCAGGGTCTCTCCATGCATTCCTGGCGAGCCTTGGCATCATCCAGACCTCCTCAAAAATCATTTACTGGGCACACAGAGGAGAAGTTGACAAACAAGGCTTGGGAATCACAGTCAAAGTCACAGGCTAGCATCACAAATGCTAGGATCTCACCTAGCATTTTGAAGCCACCAGGTCCAACCCAGAGCAGATCCAGGGATCAGGTGCAGAGCCAATCAAAGGAGCAGTGATAACATCCATTGGAGATGCTGCTTGCAGCAACTGGCAGGAACTACTGCTGTTTCAGAAACTGAAGACCTGGTACTGCTTTGATTTGTGATCCATCAGTGTTGAAAGACAGGACATCCCATCAGGTTTGAGGAAGAGGGCTGCCTTTCTATCTGAGGAGGGAAAAGCTTAAAAAAGAAAAAAGAAAAAAAAAAAGAAAGAAAAAAAAAGGAAGACCTGTTTCACCAGCTGAGTTGGAGTAATTTCCCTGATGATCTCCATCCTCACACGGTGTAAGGCAGTGTACTGGCAGCTGTTCCAGTCTTGCCCGACACCAAGGATACTTGCATTTTGAGAGATGTTTGAAGATCAAGAGGATTACAGAGGGGTGTGAGGAGGTGAGTAATGAGAAAACAGCCTTCAGGAAGCTGCTGGGGCCAGTGAGGAAGCTATCTGAACCCTTTATGCAGAGTCTTGCATCTTCTAAGGGGCTGGATCATCTGGACAGCATCAGTGGAGGAGGGTGAGAGATAGGAGCTGCTTTTCCCCGATGGGCTTCTCTGCTCTACACATCAAAGGCAACATCACAGCAAACCCCAGATGTCAGCCTCATCCCAGACGTGCTCTAGGTCTTTCCTGATGCGACTTCCCTTTATGCCAGCTCACGTCCAAAGCTTGCTGGGGGTCATTTCCCTGCCCTTGGACACCAGATAGCCCCACTGGCTTGGCTGAGCTTGTGAAGGTGTTGCAGCACCCCTCCCTGCTCCCCCACCAACACATCTGCATTACCTGAGGCGAGTGGGAGGAGAGTGATTTTTAACTCAAATGCTGGATGTCTTAGGTGGGACTAAAATGCTTGGGTTTCATATAGAAACCAGTGCTTGGGTTTCATATAGAGCAAGGACTGGTGTAAGCCAGCCCCAGAACACCTCGTGCTGCTCGTTTCATCCCATTTAACAGACATGAAACATATAAGGGATCATTAATATTGAATAAATCCCCATCTCACTGCACCATCATGCCACTTCAAATCATCTTGACTGACTGCAGCAAGCGTCTACATGCAAGTCACCCTCAATATGTATCCAGCACGTTAAAACCTTGCAGGATTTTAACACGGGCTCTGAGGGGTGATGCTTGGGGCATTCACCCCAAGACCCGGGCTGAAATCCCTGGTTGCTTAGGACCTGCAGATTCCTAAGGAAGCAACTGTCTCTGCCTGGACTAATGCCCCTGAGGGCAGCCCTAGGGACAGGTTGGCAGACAGAGAACTGGGTGGTGAGCCGGGCTGGCAGCAGTGCAGGGCATCCGAGATGGGTCACCAGGGCAGCACGAACTGCTGCAATGCTGTATCGTGAGCATTTTGGGGCTGGCTGTTTGCTTCAGTGCCTCCCTAAATAAGCAGGTGACATACAACTGATACTGCACTCTGCAAAGCAGAGCAAACCATAGACCATACAACAGCTGGCACTGTGGGATTTGGTTGTGTGCAGGGTCAGAGTCAGGTAGCGACTGCTGCCCAGCACCAGTGTCCCCACTGCCACCGTGGGCTGGAGCTGCTCCAGGGTCGGGACCACCCCAGTCTGGTGACAGCTGTGAGGCCAAATTCCCCAAACCCAGGATATGGGCAGGAGCATTGCACTGATGAGTGCTCTCAGCCACAGATTTCCTCCTCCTCCTCCACACAGTGCTGGAAGAAAAGGGAAGAGGCTCAGATGCTGCCGAAGTCCTGACCTCATTACGACACTGCCTGCATACGTTTTGTGGTAACGCTGTGATAATTATCAAACGCCTCCTTTCCATTTTCCCAGCCAGGCACCAGCATTATTGTCATGCCCAGTCTCCTTGTCTCTGCAGGAGTGCCCTCAAGGACTGCCTTTGCATTTGGCTGAACAAGATGTTCTCATCTGAGGAACCACAACAGTGCTTTTCCTGGTTTTCCACCCATACTCGTAAACCTCACCAGCAGCTTTTCTTCCTGCTGTTTTGAGTAGGGTGCGTTCTTCTGGCTAGCATTACATACAAGGACAATATGCCCATCATTTCCCATCAGCTCTTGGTTAGGTGAGTCCAGTGTTCGACGTCAGAGAGCTGGTGTGCCTGAGTGAGCGACAGCATGAAGAGCTACATAAAGACAGTATCCCAAAGCAGATTGAGTGGTGTCCTCCCAAGGAGATGTCAAAAGCATGCAAAGAGTGGCTTCTTGAGCAGGGGCAGAAATGGCCACAGCATCACTGGTGTGTAGGACCCCTAGGGTATCAAGGAGTGACCAGACAATAAGGCCTCATGCAACACCTCCTTCTGCTCAGCAGGTGATGGAGGACATGTGTAGCCCTATGTCAGTCCGGCCATTGTAGGTCAGTGGCATATCAGGCATGACGTCACAGGGTTTGCTGTGCTCACCTGTGGCTGGCACTTAGTCCTTGCACAAGTGCTCGAGCAGTTCATGCATGAGTGCCCAATTAATTTATGCACAAACCCCCAAATAGTTCATGCATAAGCACCCAATTAATTCACGCGTGAGAACCCAATTAGTCGATGCTTGAGCACCCAATTAATTTATGCAGGAGTGCAACATTAGTTCACAAGTAAGTACCCAATTAATTTATGCATGAGCACCCAATTACTTCATGCATGAGTACCCAAATATTAATTCACACATGGGTGCTGAAGGACTTGGTACATTAGCACTCCACCTGCACACGCCCCAGCACCCTCTTTGCTCATGCATGAGCACCCACTGAAGCCATACAGAGACCCAGTTAGCCTGATCAGCTCTCACAGCACTCTTGACCTGAGTACTTGACTGCTGATGTGTTCTTTGGTGTTACCACACCAATGGTTGGAAGTTTGTGTTAGCTGGTGATAAATTAAATTCGGTAAAAATTCTCCCACACCAAGAGCACTTTGCCACCTGGCATGGCAGTGCAGGAAGGGGCTGGTGCAGGAAGGGAAAGAAGGCACAGCCAGTGCTGTAGCCAGTGATGCCTCTGAGGACAGCAGTGGCAACCAGCACAGCTCCCCTGCATGCTGCTTGGCATGTGCCCTCTCCATGTCTCCCAGCTTTTCTGGTTTTGCCATTCAAATGCAGGGAGGTGGTGCCCACACCCAGGGTGTGCTCACACCTCATGCAAAAGCAGGGACCAGCCCTTCAGCCCTCACCACTGCGGAGCTGTGCCTGCCTGAGCTCTTAGCACAAAGCCAGGCAACCCTCCTGTGAGTGGGGACAACCCTGCTCCTCTGCTCCAGCAGCCTTGCAGAGCACCAGGACCCCTCAGGCCCATTGCTCTGACTCCTGGAGACTCAGCTGATGGCTACATGGTGATGACCATCCTTACCAGCAAAACCCATCAGGCTCCTCTCTTCCAGCCCTCCCAGTTCACAAGGATAAGAAGACATCAAGGCATGCTGGAGACAGACCACACAGCTTTCCCCCTGCTGATGTTATCAGGCAGGCAGTGGGTGCCTCCCTATGATTTCTAGTCTTCTTTAAAGGCATCTGGGCTCTGCTGCTGTCTGATGGGACTTCTCATACTGAGTCCATTGCTGTGGCTGGTGGGAACTTCCACATGCCAAGGGTAGTAGGATGGGGCTGAAACACCTTTACAGGGAACATACTGTCCCCTTACATGCAGTGGGTGTTCCAGGAGGATGCTTTTTTGGCATGGACCACAGGGCAAAGCAGTGACAGCACACAGACCTTTTCTCCATGTTATTTCCAATGGGATTAAGGTAAAGCACTAGGGTGGGGAAGCCCAGGTTCTGGTTGCTGTGCTGGTCTGGTACAGCTCCTGGACATCTCTGGTTGATACCTCTGCTCCCCTCTCAGCCCTGGGGCTAACTCAGAAAAAAATATTCCTTTATTCTGTTCCTGTAAAATACATGGCAGAACATGCAGTGGCACCAGGGGAAGCAACAGCAACTGCAGGCACAAGCATACATTTTTTTCTCTCTTGGATGAAAATAATCCATGTCATGGGCCACTTAACCTAAATAATTTCCAGTAATGTTTTGTGTGTGTGTGTGTGTCCCCAATTCCTTTTTTTTCAAGGTCAAGTTTTTATCAGAGCAACATGGAAACAAACAAACTTACCAGTTAATGTCACCTCCAGAGCACCCTAACCTGTCCCATGCTGAGGGGCCAGCATCCCTTCTCAGTTAAACATCACATTTTATCAGCTGCCTGGGCAAAGGTCTTCAAGACCCTTTCATCCCAAGGAGGAGAAGCAAACCACAGCACCCCTGTGTGCCTGTTCAAGGGTTTTGAGTCAGAAGTTTCTAGCAGGGAATGCCCCTCTCACTGTCACACAGCCAACACAAGCACCCACTGCTGTCCTGGATGTGCCAGGAGCAGGGTCAGGCTCTTGGGCTGCTCCAGTGGGTTTTTTCTCCATGTGTTCAACCCATGCATGAGTCCCACCAAGCCTGTAACTCTCTGCTGAGATGCCTTTGACAGAGGGAACTGAAGTAATCTCCTGCCATGGGGCTGTCCCAGCTCTAGCACAGATAAAATAAATATTTAGCTTCACAACATCTAACAGTTTTCAAAGAGCCCGGGATGGCCCGAGTGTGTTTAGTCTGTGCGCATAGCAAAGGCAGCCGCTGCCTTTAATCATCCTTGGATGTAGTTGGAGCTTTTATCTGGAGGTCTTCAGAATCCTCCCCTGTTCATCACTGCTCTACAGATAAGGAAAAGGAGGTGCAGCCAACAAGAGCTAGATTCCTTCCAAGTCCAGGGGATGCATGTTCAGGGTGCCACATTTTGAGCCACCCAAGCTTGTGTTCCCTCTCCAAGACCAAAGCTTCTCCCATGAGATGCCTTGAAAAGTGACAAAGTACCAGCAAGGCTCTTGTCCATGTTTTCCTGCTTGTGAGGGTGCTTGGACCCACACCTCAGCATCACTAACCCCCTGCTCTTGCTTTACACTCACAGCCCTGGGCTGGAGCTAGGCAATGGGTTTGCAAAACTGCTCTGAATTACAGCTGAAAGGCAACCCTGCTTTGGTGCTTTGCACCACCCTGTAACACGTCTTCATGTCATTTATTCATTCTTCCTTTTCACAGACACTTAAGATAACAGAATTGGTACTCAGAGTAACAAGACAAGAACAAATTAGGCCATAACACATCTCCTCTGCCTGGGTGCTGTGGTTTTTTGGGAGCCCAGCAGAAGATCCTCCTGCCTGCACTCTGCCTGAGCTCCATAGCCAAGAGCACCATAAGGGGAATGTGGTGCCCCAAGGCTGCCAGCAGGACAGGCTCTGGGGCATACTGCCCTGAGCATGATGGTGCTGGTGGAAGGTGGTGAAGAGAAGCCTGATGTGCTCCCAACATCTCCTCCCTCTCTGGGCAGCTGAGGAGGAGCCAGCCTAGCCCCAGTCTTTGAAAGGAGGCATGTTTTTCTCTGAAAGCTGCATGGGCTTTAATGAGAGCCTGATCCAGGGCCTTATAACCCCTTCTTTAAAAAAGAAATTCCTTTAGAATTAACACATTAGCTTCTCAGTTCAAACACATAGTTCCCCTGACCCACAACTTCTTCTCTGTGACACTCTCCTGAACGCGATTTTTCCCAGGAACTTCTACTGAAATAAACTGTCTCTGAGCTTGAGTGACATGAAACCCAGCTGATGTGGCCCTCTGGAGAAAACATTGCTAAACTGATTGGTCATCCTTGGATGGAGCAGGGAGGGAGCATGGCCCCAGCTGGGGGAAGGGTGTATCCCCAAGCAACTGTATTGATCACGAGGGTGTTTTACAGATTACCCTGCTTTCCCCTATACCCCCCATTTAGCCCCAGAGCAGACCCCTTCAGAGCATAAAGAAGCATAAACCCAGTTTTTGGTATAAGAAAGAGGCAGGTATAGCCCTTGTGGCTCAAGAACCACACGATACCCAGGTTTGCCAGCTCCATCCCTCTTCCAGTCCCTGGGATGGGCTATGAGGCACACAAGCCCTTGCCAAAGCCCCAAATGGGCTTTTCAGAAACAAAATTAGATTTTTCAGGCTTTGTGTTCTTAAGATCATCAGCCTTCCAAGAAATTTTAAATCCAGCAACACCCCAATCCTATAATCTCTCATGGAAACAAAGGCTGGGCTGATTTTTTAAAAAATTTATTTACTTAGCTAAAATGTTGACAGGTTTCCAGCTCCATGAAATGCAGCTTTCACAAAAGAAAGTCCCTTGTGGGCAAAGCCATGTATCAGTGGTTTTTGAAAACAAATTAAAATATGGTATTTCAGAAGGAAAAAAAAGAGCCTTTCAAAATAGCCTTAGGGCTATGTTTAGGTTCCAGGCTGGAAAGAGAAGGTTCACAGTTATTTTTCATCCTTCTCTCCCATCCTCCAGCTAAAAGGAAAAGGGGCAGGGTATTTCTGGGCTCCTGTTCCTGCTGTACATGCAAGGAAAGGCACTTTTCCCAAAGTTGGCTGGAGCTTTGCTTGCCCCAGCTCTGAGGAACCAGTGCTTGGACAGGGTGTGGGGCCAGGAGTTTATTTGTGGGTGGCTAGGGTTGAGGCTCTCTCAGCCTGATAGTTTTGGGACAGTTTTCTAGGGAAGTCTGCAAAAGATTAACTGGGAGCTGCTGTGGTACCTCCTCATCATCACTTGGGGAAAAAAGGTCCTTGAGGGTCTCCTCAGAGGTGTTTGGGGAGGGGAAAGAGCTGGGTGAAGAGCAGTGCCTGGCCTCATGCTGCGCACACAAAGGGGCTCACACTCCTCACCCAAGGTGCTCCTTAGCTCTCAGGTACATGGACAAGCAGGGAAACATCCAGTTTCCTGGTGCCATTACTACTCTCCAAACCCTTAATCTTCCAACTGAGTGGCAGGGGTCAGCTCATGGCACATCACTTGAAATGCAAAGTTCAGCCTGATTCTTCCCTTTACACACCCTTCTGTACACACCTACAGTACCTTTCACCCACTGCACTGACCCCTTTCAGTTTCACAAGAGGTTTTTTTACAATTCCCCAATCACCCCCTCCCCTTTAGCATCCTAAACAAATACCATGGGGCAGTTTGATGGAAGGCAGTCAGTGACTACTATATCCAGCCCAAGTCTCCTAACACATGCCCAGCAACTTGCCTTTCCCAGCAGTAATCACCTACCTACTGATAGAAGACTCCCTTTATGCCATAGCTCTTCAGTTTTTAGAGGCCAGGAGCAGTATAAAACAATTCACCCTTACCTATGTGCCTGGGAGTTCTTCAGAGACCTCAAAGAGCTTTGAGAGACATTATTTGCCCTGTCAACTCTTGCCAGCTTGTTTAATGCATTAATTGCATCCTGTGATATAGTTTCTAGTCATTTGGCCAATGCAGACATCAGGCAGAGACACCATGAAAGCTACTGAAGGCTTTCTTTAATGTCCTGGGGAAAGGCAGGGCAGCTGCCTTGGTCCAGGAGCTGTTTGTGAAGCTCTTAGAAGGATGCAACACCTTCCAGGGCTCCCCATTGCCTCAGCTGTTCACCTTGCCTGGACCCGAGTCCATGCAGCAGACTTCACCCCAGATCAGGCAGCACCCTGCCTGTATGTTTAGCCTCCTGCCAGAGCAGCTACAGGCCATCCTCTAGCAGGAGGGATCCAGCCAGCACGAACTGTGCACTGCTTGCTTCACACAGCTCAGAGGAAGCCATCCCACCCTCACCCAGATCTCATCCATCTTACAGGCAGAGCAGGAGCAGGATCAATCTGCTGTTATGGTGGGTCCACAGACTGAGGCACTGACACAGTGACTGAAAGAGTCAGGGAAAACCAGGACAGACACCCAGACACCTTACTGCATGCTGAAAAGTGAATACACCTTCAGTTTCCAGAGCTACAAGGTGAAATAGGTTGGAGACTGGCAATTGTGTCAGAAGTATTCAGGCACTTCTCCTCCCCCCAGGATATCAAGCATCAGAGCTGACACTGCTAAGGTAGATCTCTAATGCTGCAGCATCTGTTACCCCCCTCTTCAACTCCCAGGGAGGGAACAGAGGAACAGGACAGGGTGGCAGACAGAATTCATCCTCATTTGGAACAGACAGAGAGATAACTAGAGAAGAATTAGAGAAGGCCATCAATACTAGAAGGAAAGACCAGTGGATACAGGGTGCTCAATTCTTTCCCCACCCCTTTCAGAGTATCTGCCACAGCACACAAGAGGTCTCAGGCCACTATGCCAGAGGAGTCCAGGGTCTCTGCTTCCAGTGGTCTCTTCCAGTGTCTCCACACCACGAGTCCCAGGCGAACAGCAAAGATCAAACAAGTGACTGCCAGCAGCACAACTAGGAGGAAAACCACAGAAGCATGTTAGCACATGAAAGTCAGTGCCTCTTGCTGTACCCCAGCTCCCAGTACAGCGGAATTTGGGGAAGAGCCCCCCTATAAGAACCATTTCCCCCATCAGATCTGTATTTCACAGCATTCAGAATATCAGTGCTATCCAGTCAAACTCCCTAATGCTTCCAGGTCAGGGCACATCTAAAGGGGAAGGCTTTCTGGACACAGGAATAAAAATCAGCTACAGCATTAACAAAACACTCCAAGAATAGTTGGACTATTTAAAGAAACATGCACTGGTTTGGCAGAAGCACGTTCTTGTTCTACCAGCCAAGCAAGCTGAGCCACTGCAAATGAAGTTTTGCTGGTGGAAGCACACCTACTTTGGTAACACAGCTGTCTGAAGAGATCACACATACCTTGGTGTTCCTGGTGGCCACCACCACCAGGAGAGGAGTCTGCAGAGCCCTGACATCTGGCAGACAAGCTCTGCTAAATCCTGCCGGGTGCTTTTAAGCATTACAAGGCTCCAGCTGCCCTCACAGTAAGGGGGAACGCCTACTGGAGTGGCTGAGATGGCGATGCCAGACCAGAAATTAGCTTTAGCCACTTGGTATGTGGCAGTGGGAAGGCTGAAGGGTGGGAACATGCTCCCTTCTGCTGACCCCACGGTGGGAACAGGCATCTTAAACTGCAACAGCAGGGTTGGGAGTTCATAGTTCAGTCTCTTTCACACCAACATAAAACTTCTGATAAGGACCATGCATCTTCAGCCCTTTTACAATGGATGAGTACACTCAACTCAGCTACAGTGGCCTGCAGCAAACAAATAATCCCAAGAAAACTTGTTAAGGCTAGCCTTCTCCCTGCATGGGAGAAGAGCAAGCACAGGCTTTTGCCTTTTGAAATTTAGGTACAGCCCCTCCTTGGGTCAGAAACTTGTGTGCTGCTTCTATAACCCAAATGATACAGAGCAAGCAGAAGCCCACAGCCTTCATGCCAGCCCTTCCTTCAGCCTGCCCTGCTTCAGATGGTGCCACCAGCAGAGGATCCAAGTGGATGATGGAGAATTGTAGGGCAAATAGGGCAACAGGAAGTGAACTTCAGGAAACACAGGGTTTGAATCCAGCCCCAAGGCTCTTTGGCACTGGTTTCTGCTCTACTTTTTACATTGCAAAATTAATACCTTCTAATAAATCCCTGGTACTACTTCTTATAAGTAATAGCTTTCAATAGACAAGTCTGTCTTTCTGCCCCAAATACGCAGGAGAGGTGTGGAAGTGTTGCTGCCCTTTCACAGGAGCAGCAATCCAAGAGACTCACCTATAAAAATGCCATTTGTGCTTGGGGATGAAAACGAGAAGTTCTTGCATGTGCTGCCAGTTAAAGCTATTATAACCACTGGGTAGACTGTGAGGGTATACCGGACATGCTTGTCAAGAAAGAAGTTTTCTAGATAAAACCTGTGAAGACAAAAAGAGGGATGAAGTGAGCATTTTCTCTCTACATTTGTTTTCCATAGAAAGTTTTTAAAAAAGGAATTGGACAAAGAATCTTGCAGACCAGTTACCAAAATAATTTATTAAAACCCAGAAAACTAGTTAAAATTAATTGGATAACCAAGCTAAGCTTAGGGAGAAAAAGCCATACTTCATATATTTTCCATATCAAACCTCCTCCTGCAAACCTAGGGCAGTGCAGGCTTATTTCCTTACGTGCTTATTGGCATGGCTGAGGGTCAGGGAAGAAGAGCTCTGCCCAGGCTCCCCATCCATCTGCCATGCATTCTGACAGATGCCTTTGCAGTCTTTCCTGGCATAGGGACAGGCTGTGAATGAATGGGACAGACGTCCCAACCCGTTTGGGAGAGGTGGAAGGGGACCTTTCAGGCTCAGTGGGACCCCATGGCGTCGCTTACCACATTACAAGGAGGACAGTAAGGATGCTTAGAGAAGCAGTTGTTGCCCTCTCGTTGGACACATTCCACTTGTAGATCAGCACAATGGCGAAGTTCAGCAGAGTGGCAATGGTGGTCCACGTGGCATACAGTGCCAGCCCATTCTGGACCTGCCATGTAGCACCACAAGGCAAGTAGTGAGATGGCAAGCAGTGAAAACAGAAATAATTCCTGACTGCCTTGTGTTTTACTGGGGGTCTCAGGATACGTGATACAAGGGTGTAAACAACAGAGCGTGCTTTCAGACATGTTTCTAGCAAGGTGAGTAGGAACTTGTAGGTGCAGAGCCTCCCAGCTTTGCAGACTTTGCATTAAAAACCCCTCCAAGCTCTTTAGATGTGCTTTTTTGGCTGACCCACTTTCTCACTGAAAAAAGCCCGTGAAAAGGAACTAAAGGTGGTTAAAGCACACAGCAGCCATGGGTCAAACTGCAGTGGGAGGTGTCCTGCATAGGGAAGAAGGGGTTGGGGGGGGGGGGGGGTGTGTCACAGGTTTGAGCTAGGAGAGGGGCACAAGGAGGGAATGGAGGAGTGAGGGAGTATGAGTATGTCTTCCTTATTTTCTCTGTGCAGTTTGCCAAATCATAAAATCAGGGTTGGAAGAGACCTTCAAGATCATCAAGTCCAACCATCAGCACCACACCACCATGACCTCTAAACCATCTCTTGAAGCACCACATCTACCCATTTTCTGAACAGCTCCAGGGACAGTGCACCCTGAGAAGCACCCTGAGACAGCAGAAGAGTAGTTTTCTTCCAGAACTTGTCAAAACTCAGCAAAGCAGCTGCATTCAAAGCCTTGGGCAGCATGCACTTCCCCATATAATTTTATTTTTTTTTTAAATCAGATACCTGGGACATGACTATCAGCTACAGCAAGAGCAACCAGAAGTCTTCCTTTACTCATCTCCTATCACTGACTCTTCCATTCTTGATACCTTCAGTTTGGGGGGTTTTAAGCATTTACCAACAGCACAGGTTCCCAAATGCCACTTACAAGGATGCGGATGAGCCAGAGTTCAGCTTTCTGGTGGCCCTTTGCAAACCACGAGGAATGGATGCTCAGTGCTCGGTGTGAAATGAAGAGGGCAGCACACGTGGAAAGAGTGAGGGCTGCCAGGAGCACCAGGGCTGGGAAGAGGTATCTAGGACAAAGAATACACACATAGTACAATGCGTTACTTTTTTTCTAGTGGTGTCACAATGCCTAAATTCATAGCTTTAATGTCTGGCCTTTACTGACTTAAGTTAATTAGCCTTTAATAAAAGGTAATCACTACATGTAACTCGTGTTGACATACTGCTGGTTTACTCTGTTAATCACAAAGTTATTATTTCCCTGACTGCAACTGATTTCTTCACCTCTTGACAGCAGTGCTATTGTAAGCCTTTCATGTGACCATGATTATGAAAACAGTCCAAGGGAAGGAGCTTAACTGTATTTAGAAAGAGAGGCATGGCTCTTGTCCTACCTTGGGGAAGGGGGGAAAACCCAAAAAATCCCACAAAAGAACAGCAGCTTTGAGGAGATCTTGGCCTTCAAGAACTGATCCCTCTCATGGGAAAAATGAAAATATCATGCAAAGCCCCCAAACTTTCATGAAGGTTGCCTTTCACCATGGAGTTTTACAAGCACAATTATGTGTTCACACATAGAGGAAAGAGCAAAGTGAAGTGTTTGGGCTTGTCCCAACAAGAGGGTTAGGAAGCATCCCTGACAAAAGGTGACTTACTCTCGGTCCCACAGAAAGAGCCATCCAACGTTGAGGCCATTATTCAGCATCCACGCTGCATAAAAAGGCACTGGCAACAAGTCTGGCTTTATGTAGACACATCCAAGTTCATTCCTGCCAGGAAAAAGTGGGTATGGAGAAAGGCAAACAAAGCTTGCATTGACCATTTTCCTGCTACTAACAGGGACTCTGTGTTGGTGTTAAACATTTCAGCTGAAGTCAGGCTATTTCTCCTCCACATCTGACACAAATACACAGTCCCTGTGGCTTCCCTCCATCAGGATGTTGTCCCATGGCACAGAAGTTCCTGCTGGTCTCTGCACCACCACAGATCAGTGCTGCCACCATCACTGTGGTGTTATGGTATAACAGTGTTAGCATACACATATTTGTGTTATGTCATACATGCACATGGACTTGATTGCTCTTGTGCAAACACATATTTCATTTGTTCCTTCAACCTCCAGTGCTGGCCAGCATCAACTGTGTGAATTCTTACATGTTGTGCCAATACAGGAGGCACACAAGACAAACTAAAGCAGTCCGTGGTCCCCCTTGACAGAAGGACTGCAACACAAGTCTATGCCACAGAAGATGTTAAAGACTATTGCTGATATTACATATTTAGTGCTGCATGAGACAGTTATTGATCTCATAGCCCCAGGAAAAGCTTCAAGCCCCGTTCAATGACCCCAAGAGACTTCACAATGCTGACTATCTAGTCTCTAACAGCTCCATAATTAATCCTGTACATTACAGTGGGTTATACACACCTCCAATCTGCTTCCTGGCTCTGGAAGCTGAACCTAAAAGATGCTTTGGCAGCAGAGCTTCAGCATGTCAAGTCAAGAGGAATGGCCGTGGATTTACTCTGACCAGGAACCCCAGAATAGGGGTCAAGAGGTTGAGCTACAGAAGGGAAGAGCCACTGCCCCTTATTTGCACCATAAGCAGGGAAAATACCTTCGACAGATCCCTGACAAGGCGTAGAGAAGCCAGGCGAGCTGCCAGGCATAGATGACGTTCCAGATGAGGAAAGTCCAGCCAGCTGGTGTGAAGTCAGTGTTATATTTTGCAGAGATGTTTCCAGGGGTTGTCCTGAACAGACCTGTGGTGGCAAATATTATTGCAGGCAGAAGTGTTACTACACACCAAGGATGGGGAAAGACCGCCATTTCCCTCACCCTGCAATCTTCCTTGGGGCTTTGTCCACACCTCGGTGGATCTGAGGGAAATGAGAGGCTGTCCTTGGTGAAAACAAGCCATGTGCTGCAGTGCTTGCCTGTAGACACCCATTACTCTCTGTATGGGGAACCCTGGGGACCTTCCCTCTTAAATGGAACTAGAAAAGCCAGTTGCACGTGAAATCCAGAGAGAAGCACGATGTCCATTGCTGACAAGTTCAGCTGGGTAGTGCTCAAACCAACTGCCCACAGCAGCAGCCCTAACAGCTCACACTGGGGACATGAGGACAGCACGTGCAAAGACTGGCTTTCACCCACTGCTAGATCCACATTCACCAGGGACAAGCCTTTTTACTTCGACATCAAGTGACTGGATAGGGCTCACACACCTGGCTGTAACACCTGGAGAATGCATCACCTACATCCATCTTTCACAGATCAAGGTGTATTTGGAGAAGCAATGAGGTGACAAGTAGGTGCCTCTCATTCACGGCACCTTAAGTGGTAGAATGCATGAAGCCCACCTCTGAACAAAGACAGTTTGCTTGCATTACCTTTGAATATACCAGTGGCATTTCCAGCGTTCAGTATCACCATGGCTGTGAAAGTAGCCAGAGATAGAAACATCACAAAAATCTTCAGCTTGTATATAGTGTCCATTTTACCCTGCAGCAAATTAGAAACACTGTTAGGGTACCCTAACACATACTGTGTGTGTTCAGCATCGCAGAGACTGTTTTAGAAGTAATGTGGTAAATTCTCCAGTTTTAGCTACTTTTATTTGCTGTGTTTTCCTGAGAACTAAAAGAGGCCTTCAATGGGTGAGGAGCACCTTTCTTTGAACCAACATCCTCCTGACAGCAGTCAGCAGCAGCAATCCAGAGAACAGCCCAAATCCAGGGCAAGCAGATACGTAGAATCACAGAACCTTTAAGGTTGGAAAGGGCCTCTAAGCTCATCAAGTCCAAGCACCTGTCCAATACTACACATCAACAAAACCATGTCCTGGAGTGCCACATCTACATTGTTTTTGAACACCTCCAAGCACAGCAAGTCCACCACCTCTCTGGGCAGCCTGACCACTCTTTTCAGTGAAGAAATTTTTCCTAATATCTACTCTAAACCTTCCCTGACAACTTGAGATCATTCCCTCTCATCCTATTTCTAGTTACTTAGGAGAAGATACCAACACAGACCTCACTACAACCTCCTTTCAGGTAGTTGTAGAGAGCGATAAGGTCTCCCCTCAGCTTCCTCTTCTCCAGGTTAAACAACCCCAGAATATTCTTCCAGCAGCTCAAGTGTTTCTAGTAGTAGCATCTTTAACAGTCTCTCATGTGTTTAAGACTGTAAACTCTCTAGATCAATAAAGTCACCTAATGATCTGAGGAAAAACCTGTCTCGTGATGGCTAAAGTGGGCTTATCACCTCCCTCTGCCAGCCCCTAGCACTGCAATGGCTGAAGATCCCTGTGCAAGTCTCAGATGGAGAGCAAACACTGCTAACACCTGGGAAGGCTGCTGGGTTTCTGGACAGCCCTGAAACACAAGCACAGAAGCAGAATTGAAGCGGGAAGCCACAGAGCACCCAGTAAGCAGCCTGCTCTGCCACTACCCATCCCTTACTGGTACAGTGCAGGAGACGTAGCTCAGGCCTGCCCATTGCAAAGCATTTTAAGGTCTACATAATGAGTGAGCAAACATAAGAGAGGGATTCCAGCTTATTTTACATCACTGTTGCACACTTACTGGAGCAAGCAGGCCTCAATTTTGCCCTCTTTAGGAAGGAAACACAAACACATTACTTTTGCAACCAAGTGCCCTTTTACTTGTGTCTTTCACCCTGTAATGCCTCCAAAACAACAACTTCTTCCCATGGCGGTGTTACCTCATCTACTGGCTAGAAATAATGACTAATATAGCAGGTCTCAAGTACTTGATAGATTATAAAAAAAGTCCACACACTACTTTTTCCCCCCAAGGTTTGTATGTAGTGACTTGAGCTCTCCCAAGCTACATCCGCTAGTCCGACACCTGTTCTGTTAAGGAGGAGTTCTGTGCCACCTGTAAGAGGAAGCACACATGTGTCTATACTACAGGCAACAGCTTCGTTCCTCCATGCAGCTGTGCATGTGAGCTGCCTTTTTCATACAGTGGCACGGTGATGCCTCCTGGGATTGGAAAGAACAACAACTGAGTTGTCCCAAGCATCAAACTAACAAATTCCAGTTCCTGCTTCAGTGGATGGTTTTATAATTCCAAGCTTTGTTCGTAGTATCTGGCTACAGCTCAAACATCAGAAGTGGGAGGGGAAATTCTGTTTCTGTAAAACCATGCAAGCTTTTCCCTGTTCAGAAAAACAGTCTTTTAAAAAAAAAATCCTATGTGGAAGAACTCATTTCACTCAAGATATCAAATCCCAATCAGATTTTATGCCAGTCAAAACCAAACCCAAATGTATTGTCCTCAACAGATGCATCGAATTAGTTAATTCCTGAAAGAAAAGTCCACTTTAATAAACGATATCATTTCTGACTCAGGATATAACTGACTTGCAGATTTCTGAAAGCCAGGAAAATGTAGGGGAGGAAATATCACAGTACACTTTCCCCATTTTTTTAGTCTTTCCTTGAACACCAACTTTTGGCCACGGCAAACTAGTACGCAGGACTAGAGTGCCCTTTGATCTCACTGTCAGGCCAAATTATGTTCTCCTGACAATCTTGTAATTGAATTCAGCACATCATTTCTTTTTTATTAGCATATTTGGAAGGGACTTGATTACACAGCTTCAGAGAAACCCATACTTGCTTACAGAAGTCTAAGCCTTATTTTAAAACCGGTCAATAGTTTTACTACTCCCTCACCTCCTGCCTCCCTCTAATTTATTGCCAGCAATAAGTGACTGCAGCATTTCCCTCCCTGCAGTTATCAGTTGCAAACACCCTTTAGAAGAAGCAGAAATATTACTCACAAAGATCCAAACGGGCTTTTTGGCAGCGTCTCAGCAGCTGTTGTCCAGCTTCCACCAGCGCTGGGGAGTCTCTGCTGCTCAGCCTTATCTAAAAAGAGATTTTATGAAACTTTCAGCAGATTAGCAAGCAGTATTTAAAAACAAAGAATAATAATCATGCCAGTTCGACATGCTCTCTGTCTGTGAGCCACAGCCTCCAATTGGCTGAAGCCTGCCAAAAACAAGGACTTATGCAAGCGAAGCGTGATTACTTAATGAGGGACTTTTATAACAGCCTGAGCAACGCACGCTCCCGACTTGCTGACAGACAAAAGCCAAAGTGTGCGTGCTCCCAGGCTCTTGTCCGCTTCATCCTTCCCCATCTCTGCCGCAAGGAGGGAAACCAAGCGCCCCAGCACAACGTGTTGCATCTCAAAATCATAGCTAGGGCAGAGCTCTTGAGCGGGAGAGGAGGAACTTGCAGGGGTACCCGCCAAACCAGCCTGGACTTGGGGCTGGGGCAGCTTGGCGTGTTACACGCTGCAAGGTCTGGGTCCTGTGAGCAGATGTTCCCACAGCCCCAAAAAGCAGACAGCTGAGCTCCTCTCAGGACCAGGCACTCAGCAGGCATTTTGCAGTGTTAAACACGGTATAGTCCCAAAGAACTTCTCTTGTACAGCAAGCACGTGTAGAGCAATGCTGTGATTTTATACTTTACATCTATCCCTTGCAGTGCATACTGTTAAACACCCCTGAACCTGGCCACAAAGCTTTTTATCACAATCCCTAGATCTGAAGGGCTCTAGAAACCCCAGGGAGGACCTTCCTGATGTCAGAACAGGGCAGGAAGGACAGGTGAAGACATAACCCCAAACCTGAAGTGCTAAATGGACTCTGCCAAGATTTTCCTTGGCAGATAAACCTAGAGATTGGTTTCAAGCACATGGCACAACTGAAGTGTCCTTTGGCTATAGGAAAGGCTCCTGCCCACCCCTGCGAGCCACAGAAGCAGGGCAGGACACATTAGCTATCAGTCTCCATCTGCCTCTCTGCCTGCTACAGCTTCACCACATCCACTCTTCATTTCATATTTCTGCTCATTTCCCCATAGTTTAAACTATTATAGCAAATTAAAGTGTGCTTCAGCATCAAAACAACCATTTCTCTTATGCAATGACAGCGCGTACCATGCTTGCTGCAGACTCCCCCACTTCTAACACAGACAGTGAAGAAGGAAACACCTATCTTCACCCATCAGAGGCAACATCATGGGGCTGGGAGTGAATCCTCCTAGGTCTTCCCTGGCCTTTGGGATAAGGGTACACAGTTGACATGAACATGGACCTGCCAGCTGCAGGGAAGGGCAGGGCATCCAGTCAGCACTGCCATTGCCTACCTTATCAGTGTAGGTCTGAGGTCCACCCTTGGAAGGTATCCTGATGAGGAAACCAGCGGCTTGCGCAGGATTCTCTCCTATCAGCCAGACAATACATTATGTTTTGCATGCTGATCACAAACAAGAACTGTTCATACTTTAAAACACCTTTGGGTGTTTTAAGAAGGAAAATAGCCTGCTTTTTATTGTTGGAGGACAGAACAGAATCTGTTCCTTGAAGAAAGCCAAGGCCTGAGCTCCCAGTGTGTTGGCATCAGCATCTTTCTCCCCCCCTTTTTTCCCCCCACTTCGTGTGTCCCCCCACAAGCATACACAAGTTTTCTAGAAACTCCCTTTATCTGACTTACAAGTCTATAAGCCCCACTACAGCAAGCATGGGCTGAAATATGAACAGAATCATTCCTTACACTGTACTGGCCTCTCTTCCTAGGACACAAGTCTAGAGTGTACTTTTTTCCACAGCTGGACCATGTCTTTTTTTAACCCCTTTATTTCATTCATTTATATACATACATATAAATACACATGCGTATATGCATATAAAAACTCAGATAGCTGATATCAACACATTTTTATCCTGTGAACAAGTTGTCTGAAATTCTTTGCTTCATACAGACTCTTACACACACCTGTTAGGCACAGCTTATCAGTTAGATCCATGCCTATCTAAATCCAGGGCAAGATCTGCATGTAGGAAACACAGGGCAGCTGGGAGAACCAACACACATTGTGCTGCTCTGTGTTTCTCCTTGTTAATTCATGATTGCCTCAATGAGACAACTGGAAGTGATGCCACCATAGCAGCAGCCTTGTCCTCTTACTATAGTAAGCCAAGCATAAGCTCTAGGCCCATATTCTGGGTTTCAAAAGTTATTTTTTTCCCAGAATAAATTGCAACCTGGGACTTGAATAAAATATGCAAAACTATTTTATCATGCAGCTCTACAGAAATCCCCTGAAGTACCTTGGTAAAGTACAGAAGAATGTACTTACTGCTGATGGACGTGTTAAAACAGAGCAGCTCGTGCTTTGGTAGGCTACACAGCCTAGAAAGAGTGGGAAACCCCAGCACAGTGACAGCTCTAAAATACCAGTGTCAGACTCCAAGCAAGCACTATAGGGAAAGGCCATACCTTCCTAGTGCATCCTCACTGTCTTATGTCATCCAACATGAGTTTCAGTCAATTATCCTTGCTGGCCTGCTGAGGGGAAAGAAAGGTGTAATATCAAATGAGGGGGACAAATGCAGTTCTGCACATTTTGGCTTAGAAATGGCTGTCGACATCTGTATGTGTGGACAAAGGGAAGCACCCTGCAATCCACACTCACAGAAGGATGTGCCTTGAAATCAAGACAGTCAACAACACTGACTGAGATCACTGGAACCAACCCCAGGACACAGCCCATATTCAGTACTTTTCAAGGCAAACGGCTTTGAATTAAGTTAAGTTTGTGCCTCTACAATAACCTAAGGGAGTAAACAGCTTCCACCTAACGGTTATTTTACCATCATGGCAGTTTTCCACTGATAAGCAGAGCAATATCCACGCTCTCTTCCTGCATTACCCAAAAGCCTTAAGCCTCGCTTATAACTTCCCATAGAAAAGAAGTTGCTTTTCAAGGAGAGACCTACCATGCCCATCCCTCCCCATAAGCACTCCCCACAGTACCATGGTGTGTCCCACCAGCATCAGTGCACTCAAACACCCAGCACTCATGCAATGGCAGGACTGGTTGCAGTGGGATCACAGCTCTGCTCTCAACCCCCTGTGCACTGGAAAGCAGTGTAAGCATTTACAAGGTGCTGAGCTGGCATGAACAGACTTTGTGCTGGAATTAATGGCCTGCTGACAAGGGGAAGATTTTCTTTTTTAAAACATGAATCCTCCTGTTAGTAGCTGAAACAAGACATTATGAGTACAGACAGTTTGAGTCCCAGCACAGGAAGTGGAAGCCAATTGCTTTTTACCCAAAGGTACCACTGCAGAGGCCCTGCCCTCAAAATAAACTCATTTTTCACTGTGATGAACTAAGACAAGTTCATCTGCGGGCAGCTCACCTACTTAACTGCAGATACTGTCATTAGCAGGAAGCTCCAGAAAGCAAGGCACCAGGAAAGCTCACTCTTCCTCACTGAGGAAGACTCTGACATCATCTAGGACAGAGGTGTTTCTCTTACCTGGGCACCAGCTGCACAAAACTAGTGCCAGGGTAGTGGTTACCTTCACTTCCAGCCAAGTGACTCAAAATAAACTTGGCTATGAAAAGGAGCAGCTCTCAGCAACGAGTGACACACACCAACTGGGAAGAGTTGTGTGTGAGTCCAACACAGATGCGTGGCCACCAGCACAGCTCATGTCCCAGATGCAACCACCAGCAGCAATTCCTGGGTCAGGTCAGGAACTCCTTCCCCTGACCCACGCTGAACTGCAAGGCAGCCATCACAGCTACCCCAAAAACCTCCCCAGTGAGGCAGGAGATCAACAACTCTGCACTAGGCAGCCAGAGCCCTTTCATCCTCACCAACATCTTCCAGCCTTTCTAAGCAAGCTGGCACTCAGGAATCATCAACCTCATTGGAAATCATTTTCAGGCCAAGTTCAGGAAATGTTGAGAACCAAATACACTAATCTTCTAACAACAGCTCAAGCACCCTAATCCTGCAGTGGGTTAATCAGGGTGCCTTTAGTGCCAGGGATTAGCCTTTCCATGCTGCTAGAATGGATGGGATTTGACTGGGCACACTAGGATGGGCACACAGTGAAGAGGATCTGTGCTAGAAATCCCCTTTGGGTATTTTAAGAAGGAAAATAATCTGCTTTTTATTGTTGGAGAAAAGAATAGGACCACCCTTTGGCAGCAGGCAAATCTCCCTAGGTTGGAGGGAGCAAGAACAGCAATAGGAATTCACTGTCCACTTATTTTCTAGCAGACTAAGGCAGCTGCCATACTAAAATTCATTGACCAATCTCCAAATCTTTTCAAACTCTACAAAATGGGCATTGCTGTAAGGGCTTAAGTCAAAACTAACCCCTGCCCCAGTCTTGTGGGAGAAAAGGGAAAGAGACAAAGCAGTTCTGCCTTTAAGCTGAACTCCACGAGACAAACAACAGAAAATGTTTTCCCCAGATGTTCTCACTTACTGGTTAAGCACTGGGAAGTTTGCCTTCTTCAAGGGCAGCCCAAGTGCCTGCAGTAGTGTCTGGCAAGCAGCATCCACAGTGTCAGACCAGAGGCGCAGCAGCAGGCAGCTGTTTCTGGAGCTTGAAGGCAGAGTAGGGGTACAGGAAGCCAGAAACTCACCTGTGCAACCCACCCCTCAAGCAGGGTGGCTGAAGAGATGACGAAAATAGCGAAGTTGAGCAGCGATGAACAAGGACATATTTATACAGCTAAAAGTTCTGTAAGCTTTTGTTTTATTCAATCACATGGCACTAACACTGCTCCCAGGACTCCCCCAGACCTCCCTCTGCTGCTGAAGGAATGGCACACCAACCACAGCACCCACTCCATGCTTCAGTCAGCATCGCTTCCACACCTGTATTGATTGGGAGAATACAGAAGGTGTATTCGCCTCCTGGGTAGCTATCCTCTGCCCTCACCTCTATTACCCCTGCACGCTTCACAAGCATGTATTACATTTTTTTTCTCCCCACAAATCCATGAGAAAGAGCAAAAGGCACCCAGGAAACAAGTACCTTGCACTAACAGATGCCTGTAAGCCCTCAGCAAGCAGAGACAGCTATTCTACAGAGCCACCCAGCATGGCCAGAGACCGATGGGAAGGGAGAAGAAGCACCCAGATCCCAGTTTGAACACAAGGTTTTCCCAGTTCTGCGAGAGCAGAGAGCTGTCTTCATTTTATAGCTGCAGCATCCAGGTCAGTAGGAACATCTCATGCAGAAACCCTGCTTCATAGCTTGGGTGGCCTGATTTTCTTTATAGCATTTTTGTGGTGCTTTAAGTGCCTAAAGGCAGCAGTGTCACCAATAATTGACAGCATCCAATGCATCCCAACTAGGCAACGCGCCTCTCACGATGAGCTTTGGGAAAATGAGAAACACAGCAAACATTTCAATTGTGGGAGCCTTCCTCCAGGAGGGCAGCATCAAGCTTAAACAGACAACTGCCATTTGCTGCAGTTGTGTGCCTGACTTTGGCATGAATATTCCTCTAACATAGTAACTTTGCAGTCTAATTCTCTTTTCTATTTGTCTTCTTTTTTTAAAAAAAAGGCAACTGGAGAACATATAAAATGCCATCACATGGATCTATATCACCTCCTACATGAATCATTAGCAGAACTGGAACATTTTGTTCCATCTCTGCGGGAAATTAGCGGAATAAAATCCATTGCAAGGCCTTGCAGATAGGGAAAGTGATTTCCATGGAAAGGAATCCGACACACTGATTCGACACACTCTCCCACCACCACTCACATACTGAGAGCTGTACCCACCAGCCTAGCCAGGACCACCTCTGCGCAGCAGGAATCACAGAATCTTAGGGGTTGGAAGGGACCTCAAGAGATCATCGGGTCCAACCCCCCTGCCAAAGCAGATTCCCTAGCTCATATTACATAGATAGGCGTCCAGACGAGACTTGAATATCTCCAGAGAAGGAGACTCCACCACCTCCCTGGGCAGCCTATTCCACTGCTCTGTCACCCTCACTGTGAAAAAGTTCTTCCGCATGTTGGTGCGGAACTTCCTGTGCTCCAGCTTACAGCCATTGCCCCTTGTCCTGTCCCACAGACCACTGAAAAGGGGCTGGCCATTTCCCCCTGCAACCCATGCTTAAGATATTTATAAACACTAATTAGGCCCCCCCTAAGTCTTCTTTTCTCCAGGCTGAACAGACCCAGCTCACTCAGCCTTTCCTCATAGGGGAGATGTTCCAGACCCCTAATCATCTTTGTCGCCCTTCTCGGGACTCTCTCCAGAAGGTCCCTGTCTTTTTTATACTGGGGAGCCCAGAACTGGACACAATACTCCAGGTGGGGCCTGACCAACGCAAAGTAGAGGGGGAGGATCACCTCCCTTGACCTGCTGGACACACTCTTCCTGATGCACCCCAGGATCCCATTGGCTCTCTTGGCCACCAGTGCACACTGCTGGCTCATAGCCAACCTGTCATCAACCAGGACCCCCAGGTCCTTCTCCACAGAGCTCTTCTCCAGCAGGTCATCCCCCAGCCTGTACTGATACAGTTGGTTATTCCTCCCCAGGTGCAGGACTTTACACTTGCTTTTGTTGAATTTCATCTGGTCTCTCCCTGCCCAGCTCTCCAGCCTGTGCCGGTCTCTGGATGGCAGCGCAGTGTTCCTGCGTGTCAGCCACCCCTCCCAGCTTTGTATCATCAGCACTTGCTGAGGGTGGATGCTGTTCCCTCATCAAGGTCGTCAATGAAGATATTAAACAGGACTGAACATGGGATAACAGGAAGCACATGGGATAACACCATCAGGGCTTGGCTGCATCTCTTGGCCTCCTCTGTTTTGTTGATGTATCTTGCATACCCTTTAGCAGCAGCTACTACAACCTTGTGCCTCATACCCTGCCTCACTCTTCAGAATCACAGCATTGTAGGGGCTGGAAGGGGCATCCAGAGATCATTGAGTCCAACCCACTGCCAAAGCAGGGTCCCTAGGACAGGTTGCACAGGTCAGGATCCAGACAGCTTTAGAATAGCTCCAGAGAAGGAGACTCCACAAGCCAGGCTTGTTTTACCCTTATCTAGGCATTTTACAGCTTCAGTACTGTTGGTTGTATCCAATCTTGCAACCATAACTCCAAGGCTTCAGTTTGTTCTTTGTCCTCTGGTTATTTGCATGCAACACGTGGAGTGGCTCAGCAGCCATTCATACATGCTGCTCCTTTAACCCATCATCTGCTGGTTTTCTGGTGTCTTCAGCCACTAGTTTCCATTCACACTGATCTTAATATTTCTGTATCAGGCAGGTCTTAACCACATGGAACCCTGGCTCAGCCAATACCAACCAAATACCCTTAGCTGCCTGTGGACCAGGGCAGGGATCAACCTTGGCTACAAGCTATCCAGAAATGCAGAAGCCGAAAGTTTCTGTATATTGTGGCAAATTTTAGACAGCAGTCCCTCTAACTAGTCCTCTTGTGTATAAGTTACCATGCAAGCTTCATTCACCCTCTTGCACTCATCCTCACTTGCACACCTGTCTCAGGTCTCAGTGTTCCACACAATTGCCCATCTCCTTTGGGAAAAATAGGATTTCTGCACACTGTTGCTGCCAGCCTCTACTCTCTCCTCTCCACAAGGATGTGAATAAGGATCCTCACAGACCTATAGCTTGGCAGAATTATTTGGCTGCTTTTCAAAGGCAAAAAGGCACACGCTTGGCTCCAGTCAGGTTTCCAGGCTGCCTTTCAGAAGATGGAAGCATCAAAAACAAGCAGCTATTTCAGTCAGAAGCTTAAGACAAAACATCAGTTTCCTCTTAAATGTAGTCAAAGACAGGGAGGCCTTTTGTACTGTAACTTCTCAGAAAAAAAACTATGCCCAAGGCAAGCAAGAAACAATGGGAATCATCTGCAACAAGGGAAAACTGCAACCAAAGAACAAATTTTGGTGAAGTCAGAAATTAAGAAAGGAAACTCTGGGAAGAAGAAAGCCATAACTGCAAACAATTTGTCATTTTGCCAACAGTAAATGCATATATGAAGATGCATATAGGCACACCCACATCTCTAGAGCCTCACAGAGCATGCTGCAGCTTCCCCAGGGTCATGCAATAGACTGGGGGTTTTTTATTCAAGCCAGAAACCAGTATTCCCATTGAAAACCAGCTAGAGATGGGGGCTTTACATCTCAAGGAAGTGAAATGCAGCCTCTCGCAGATGCTTCTTTCCATCCCACAAAGGCTCCCAAGCCTTGAGACTTGCCTGCTTCTGCAGCCGTAGGTAAGGACCCACTCCCAGTGGGTCTGGTGATTTGGGGTAACCTCTTTTTGGACTTGAGGTGCCTTAGAAGAGGCTTGCTCTTTGGAGAGACTGGAATTTCTTCCTCAGGTAACATCAGAAAGCCTCTAAAGAACAGGTGTCCAGAAAGGTCAACAACAAGATCAGCCACTTCTTTTGAAGACCAGTATCAGTAGATTGATGAGGATTGAGCTCTCAGAGCATCACAAAAAGCCAGTGACAGTGACAATGCTGCATGCACCAGAGAGGCAGCATCAACACTGCAACATCAGCCTCTCACTATATTTTCCACTGATGACCAGGATCTAGGTTGTCTTAGTCCAAATACCCTTCAGGGTTATCATTGTGATACTTTTTTGCAATTCAAACTTCAAAGCAGTGCCTGCCCTTCCTCCTTTTCTTCCTTCCTACTAATTATTTTTTAGTGAAACTTGTGGTGTTAGCAGTTTTGATCTGGTGGTTCTGTTGAGGCTTGTCTACAGCCAAAATCCACAAAGCCTTAGGTAGTGCCATCACCACAACTTCGCTCTCATGCCTGGGAAAGCCAGCTGAGCTCTCTGGATAACTGACAACATCCTTTTTTTCTTCATTACAGCCTACCAACACCTGGAAGCACCATCAGCACAGGGTTTGTCAGCCTCACAGTCTGAGGCACATTACTGGCCTGTAATATGGACTGTGCATAGCGTGGATGGACAGACAGTCAACCCCCACCCATTCTTCATCAGCATTAGAAACTCACTGTCACACAAGTTTAGGTGCATGTCCTGGGTTCAGCAGGAATAGAGTTAATTTTCTTCCCAGCAGCTGCTGCAGCCATGTTTGGGCTTCGGGTGAGAGCAGTGCTGGTAACACACAGGTGTTTTAGCTGTTGCTGAGCAGTCAAGGACTTCTTGGCTTCTCATGCTGCCCTGCTGAGGGGAAGGCAGGGGGGTGGCCAAGAACCTAGAGGGGACACAGCCAGGACAGTGGACCTAAAGTGGCCAGAGGCATATTGCATACCACACAACATCATGCTCAGTATATAACTGGGGGTTGGCCAGGAGGTGAAGCAACTCAGGAACTAGCTGAGCATCAGCTGCAGGTGGTGAGAAGTGCTGTGCACCACTCTGTTCATTTGTTCTTACTACTGTTATCTTCCTTTTCTGTCTCGTAAAACACTCTTTAGCTACAACAATGAGTTTTACTACCCTCCCTCCCCTTTTTTATTCTGTTCCCCCCCAATCCACTGGGGAGGGGGCAGGGAGCAAGTGACCAGCTCTGTGCTTGTTTTAGCTGCCTGACGGGTTAAACCACAACAGCGTATCATGACTCCATTTCTTTTACAGTCTGTGGGAATGACAGGGTCAGGCCTTACAGCTCTACACAGCATCACTCCCACCTAGCATTTTTGTTTTACAAGCACACAGAGGTTAGGCCGCAAAACAGGCTATTTATAGGCTATGTAACCTGCCAGTCTACCACATGGCCCTGCAAAGCTCTGGTGTATAAACAGCAAGTATAAACCCCACTTCAAACAACTACCTGCAGACACTGGGAACCATGGAGAATCAGGGCTGGTATTAATCACAGACAGACTTGCTCCAACCACCTTCTCAGATACCTCATGAACAGCGAGAGGGGAACACATCAATTCCACTTTAAAATTAGGAAGGTCACACTGAAGGGAGACAACAGCAAGGCTTTTTCTGCAAGGTGAAAGAGTCCATGCCTGACATCAGACAGTTGTCCTCTGTAAGTGGGTCTGAGCCATAGCTGTTCTGAGGGAAAACACTGAACCACAATGTTTTCCTTCCAGCCTACCACCGTCATTCTTTGCGGCAAGCGTGGTTCAAAGGTACCTGTTGCAGCCATAAAACAAAGCAATAACAAATAGATCCATCACTTAGGATGATGAAAGGTCTGTCCATCATGGCTTGGAGCACATTATACCAGCCTCAGCTGCAAGCCTCCTCTGATTTTACCTACCATAAAAAGAGAGCTTGCCCAATCAGACAGAGCTATTGAGCCAGAGACCTGCGAGTGTCTTCCAGGAACACATTCCTCTGCTTGACAGGACTCAAGGGAAAGGAGAGCCCCGAGTCACAGTGAAAGCTTCCTTTTGCAATATGTTTTACAATAAAAACTGGAAGTGTCTGGAGGAAAACTTCAGTTTTGGTGGAGGAAGAGACCTCTTTAGTCATAATCACTTCAGAAAGGTCTTGGCTTTAGTAGACAACACACTATGGCTTCACACCCTATGTGCACCATACTGAACAAAACCCCCTTCCAAAGCCTGCTTTGGATGTCACCTTCAAGAGACATCTTTTATCCTTCAACATCTACAAACCAGCCAACAGAAAAGGAAATAAATCTCTAAAACCAAACAAAACCACTCAGATCATCCTGCCTACACCAGCCTGACCATCAGTAGGAGGATATCCAGAGATGCCAGGTGCATCTCTGCCAGTACTGGTGGCTTGCTCAGATCTCGGGAGACCCCCAGGCACAGAGCACCTGAACAGTCCCATTACATTTCTGCCGTCCTGACCATCAGTGAAAGCCAGAGTTGCACCCAAAAGGTCACTGGTCTCTTAAAAGACCAAAACATGGAAGAGAGCTCAGATCACGCCAGAATGATGGATGCTAAACTAAAGCCCCATAGCCAGAACATCTGGGGTTTTTTATATCCAGAATAGGTAGTGAGCTTGTGCTCAAAACTACTCTTTTGTGGCAGTCAGACAGCAAGATTTTATCAGTCAATACAGTTTGCAGAGATATTTCAGAGAAACCATCTCACCCACAGCACTTGAAGAAAACCTGTGAGACTCTCACTGAAAGCAGAAGAAGAATACAGATGTTAAAACCCCCCAGAAATAAACCAGTGGGCTTGTGCTTTCACATTACTTAAAGCAAACACTTGTAGACAGAGCCCTAATGGACAAGAGGTCAATGGACCCAGGACCACCATGGTAGGGAAAGGGAGTCTCAACAGGCTTTGGGCAGATGGCGGCATGGTAAGCTCCTTTGTCTTTTTATGAGAAGATAAATCAGTTTGGGATCATAAACTTCAACCTGTGCTCAGAAGAAAATATTACACAAGGTGGCTTAAGACAAATCTAAGCAGGAAGAGACATAAACATACACCAGGAGAAAACCCTGTTGGAAAATACTGGAGGATATGGTTACCTGAGGGACAAGAAGTAAAAGAGTAGCAAAAACATGTACCTATATCAGAGAGCAGCACTAGCCCACAAAGGGAAACAAGGAGACCCCAGCAGAGGCAGATCACCCACTGACACAACTCCACAGTGCCTGAGCAGAGCTGGATGCTGGTAGCAGGTCTCAAGTACAAGAAAGAAACACACCAAATCCAGGACTCACAGTCAGTAAAAGGAGACTAGAGAAAACTACAACACCCCTCACAAGACCCATCCAAGCAACAAACTGAAGTCCAATCCACCTGCAAGGCCCCCCAAGGCTGAGCTTAAGTATTGCTGCTGGGTTGAGAGTGTGGGTGGAGGCTCCAGCTGAGCCTGCTCAGAGCAGTTAGGACCCACAGGTGTGCTGGGAGCTTTTTTTTTGCTGAGACCTCACAGCTGCAGTAGGTCACAACCAGGAGTAGGATTGTGCCCCCCATGAGGAGCCATTGCAACTGGGAGGTTTTGTCCCATTGGGCACAGTAAGACTATGGAGAGGTTGAGTATCGTCCTTGCCTGCTACACAAATGAGGATGACTGACTGCCATGGTCCTTTGGTCCTTTTTTGTCCATCTGTCATGACTGTCAGGAATTACAAGCATCACCACTACGGTTTGTGGTATTGGTGCTAAGAGGCAGAGCAGTCATAAGCCACACTTCCTCTTTGTTTCCAATTACAAATGCTGCATCAAGAATGAGAAAGGTTTTTTCCTCAGTGCTGCATAAACCTTGCTGAAAAAGAAAGATGGTGGACTCAAACACACTGCATCTCGAGAGGCTATCCAAGCTGGCACTCAGGGGGTATAAACCACTCTGGTTTATTCCTTGCTAGAGCCTGCAGACCTTTTTCTCCCTCTTTTTACATTTTTTTTTTGTTACTTTCACTCACCTCCATCCCCAGCACTTCTTTGACATCCGCATCCCCTTTCCTGATCCCACGTAAAAATCCTTCCCTTACACAACAAAGCTTTTCATAAGGTTCCGGGACAGCTTCCCTCTCTCCAAAAACAAGCAGGACACCATCCACTGGGAAGGTCTGGGAAGGGGCAGTTTGTCTCTGCTTCCAGGCTTGGGATGCTGCTGCCGCCCGCAGCAACTGCTCATTTTGAGAATAGTTAATAGGGAAAATGCCAGTAGGTGGTGTCCAAGAATAGTGTCTGGATTTGGCAGATGCCAGTGAAGCCTGTGCTACGCTCCAGGCTCCTCTTACAGCTGTTGGCATCTGCACAGTGGAATAGGGTACAGGGGGGCTGTGGTACCATCTCCACTTACAGCACATTCAGATGATTGCTTCTACCTTCCTTCAGTCCTCAGGTGCTCCCCCCCATAAAGGTGCACCTTTTATTAGACATCCTGAAGCTCCTCTCTTTTGAGATTTCTCTTATGAAGGTAGCTGGGTCATGGATCAGGCTACCACTGGAACAAGGAACTTCTTTTCTATAATTTTGTGATTCCCTGGACAGCAGCACCAGCCTTTCCTGCCCTCACAGCACCGTGCTCCTGCTACTCCCTCTGCCCATCCCACGTGTCTCCGTTGGAAGCCTTTGGGGCAGGAGATGGGTTCCTCCTGTGGCTCAGTGCCTGCCTGGAGCCCCATCCTTGCTTCATTTGCCCTTAAGCTTTAGTAGGATAAAAATGACAACTACATCATCCTGTAGTACGGTGTGCAAATGGTAAGTCACCCCATGCCACAGCTGTACCTACTTCCACCCTCAGCGAGAGCAGGTGCTGGTGTGAGCAGCAAGCTACCCGCCGGCTGTGCTCAAACATGTGGGTTCAGCCTGGGCTAGAAATACCGTCCTGTTTTGAAAGTCTCCCTGTTGCAATGTAGTAAGTCTCCAGTTAATGCTAGAAAAATCTCATTCCCTGTTTTTTAACTCTGTTTGCTTCCTGGAGTTAGTGAAATGGCTGCAGACACACGCCACTGTGCTTGGGGAGCCACAGGGAGAAGAGTCTGAGCTACTGCAAAAGCTTGAGGTTACATTTTGACTCCAAATAGGGGAGGGGTATTACTTGTGCAGCAATGAATTCTCCTTGTTTGCTGAGACATCTTCTACCATAGCTGTAGAAAAAATAAAAGGAGTCAGTCAGATGGGTGGAGAAACCTTCAGGGAGCCTGTGGAGATGCCACAGGCACCTCGACTGTTATGATAGCTGATGGGGCATAGGGAGGACACATCTCTGTAGGCACTGAGGAAACAGAGAGTTTGAATATACCTGTCCGGGAGTCAGCAAGAGGGGTGAGAGATCCCTTCCTCTGCTTGGGGACTGTTTATTCAGAACATTTTAAGGCTATCGGTCTGTGCCATCAGCCTTTTGGGAGAACAATGGCTAATCACTGCCTTTGAGGAATCAATGCCTGGCTTATCTCATCTCCACACCTCTTAGTACAGCCTCCTCTTCTAGGCGCGTGGCTTGGCTTTCAGGAACAAGGAATACTTTCCCACAAGCAAACGTCAGGATTATTATGAGGACAAAACTATAAGGAACAAACTGGTCTTTCACACATACAATGGTCAGGTTCCTGATGCCATGGCTCCAGGCTGACTAAACACCAGACCATAGGTGTATTCCTGTTGCCCACGGGGCTGTATGGGGACTCTTGGGGCCACCCTCAGCTTTGCCACATTAGGACATTTTATCTAGTTTATCCCACTGCAATTGTTACCTGATGGAGATGGCACCAGGATCCAGTAACTAGGGCACAACCAGGAGTCAGGAAAACTGGTTTCCATTCCCATCTCTCCTGCTGATTTGCTGTATATCCATGCATAGTTAATTAAGCCTCAGCCTTTCCCACATTATAACTGTGATAATTATATTTATCTCTCTTCATGAAGAGCAAGGGCTTGGAGACATCTGGATAAAAGCCCTCAAAGAGCCAAGTGTTGTTATAGTTAGTTATAATAATCTTGGCCCTCCCTGAATTTATACAAGCTGTCCTATTCCAGTGACTGTTTCATAGACAAGGCAGAAAAACCAGGAGCATAATTACAGAGCGACTCTGTATTCTGCTGTGGGTTCCTTACATCACATTTATTTGGCTAAACCCAGCTCACCCACAGCCTGCTCACACAGGTCCCGAGGGAGCTGCCAGTATTGCAATGATATGACCGTCACTGCAAAGCAACTAGGTTTTTTTGTCATGCTGTGCTGGTGATTAAAAGCACCATAGAGTCATAGAATGGTCTTACTTGGAAGGCACCCCCCTGCCACAGGCAGGGCTGCCAAACTCCAGGCCTGGAGCTACACAAGGTTGCCCGGGGCCCCATTCAACCTGGCCTTGGACACCTCCAGGGATGAGGCATCCACCACCTCTCTGGGCAGCCTGTTCCAGCACCTCACCACTTTTCCTGTAAAGGGCTTCCCCCTAACATCTAATCTAAACCTTCCCTCCTTCAGCTTTATTCCATTCCCCCTTGTCCTGCCATTGTCTGCTCTTTTAAAAAGTTGATTCCCCTCCTGTTTATAATCTCCCTTCAGGGACGGGAAGGCTGCAATGAGGTCCCCCCGCAGCCTTCTCTTCTCCAGGCTGAACAAGCCCAGCTCCCTCAGCCTCTCTTCGTAGGGGGAGTGCTCCAGCCCTCTAGTCATCTTTATAGCCCTCCTCAAATAATAATAATAGCTTTTAACTTCTGAAATAACAGTGCAAAGTACTAAGCTACAGGTATTCTGGCACCTCATAAATGACCTTTTTCAAAATAAGGGGAAAAAAACCCCAAGATATATCTCCTCAAAGGTGCTCAGCACCCTGGTTTCTCTCTAGGTGCCTACATTTCAAGTGAAACAGTGAGCTCTACAAAGCAAATAGTTCAGGTGTTGCTGATGTTTACAATGATGATGAGCCACTCCAAGCTTCAGGAAAGACTCCATGTAGAGGGCCAGGAGGGGAATCCTACCCTTTACACCCTGTATGAGTGTGTTTTACAGACCGCAAGGCCCAGGCTCAATTTTACACACTAGTAACACTCCCGAGGGCTTACAAAGTCTGAGGCAGAACTCACTGCTGTTGCTGCGAATAGATATTAAAATGTGAGCAAGCTATAATCTCTATATCAACAACAAATAATGCCAGGGAACAACCCTGGGCCCTGGGAGCAGATCTGTGCTGTTTAACTCCTCGGGATAATGCCAGGTTTGACTCGGGCCAGACAGCAGTCTCCCAGATAGAGCCTGTGCTCACTCACCACAGGAGTGAGCACAGACCATGCCTGAAGTATGGTTTGTGTGTGCTTGCTCTGTGGTGAAAGCCTGGGGGGGAGTGCTTTATGATATCAACAAAAAGCTATAGGATGGGTCACACAAGCCTTAAAAGCTCTGTCATGCTTTTGGACACAAATAAAGGAGACACACAGCTGAAAGAAGAGCATGGCCAGCAGGCTGAGGGAGGTTCTCCTCCCCATCTTCTCTGCCCTGGTGAGGCCGTATCTGGAATATGTGTGCAGTTCTGGGCTCCCCAGTTCAAGAAAGACAGGGAACTACTGGAGAGAGCCCAGTGGAGGGTTGCAATGATGATGAGGGGACTGGAGCAGCTCTCCTGTGAGGAATGGCTGAAAGAACTGGGGATGTTTAGCCTGGAAGAGACTGAGAGGGGACCTCATCAACACTTAGAAATACCTAAAGGGTAGACATCAAGAGGATGGGGTCAGATTCTTCTCAGTGATGCCCAGTGACAGGACAAGGGGTGACAAGCACAAACTGGAACACAGGAAGTTCCATTTCAACATGAGGAAAAACTTCACCATGAGGGTGATGGAGCACTGGAACAGGCTGCCCAGAGAGGTGGTGGAATCTCCTTCTCTGGAGACACAAAACCCACCTGGACATGATCCTGTACAACCTGCTGTAGGTGATCCTGCTTTAGCAGTGGGTTGGACTAGATGATCTCCAGACATTCCTTCCAACCCTTGACATTCTGTGAATCTGTGAAAGGTTTAATTGTACAGGTCAGATGTGCTGCTCCAGAACTTAAAAGCTCCAAAAGAAGAGGGAAGTGTCTGCATTTGCAAATGTATGTGAGCCTGTGTGGGTGTGAGTGTCAACATGCACATTCAGAGGGAAAAACCTTCCAAGACAATCACAGAATATCCAGGCCCAGATTACAAGGAAAAGAGATGCCAAGATTGTTGAATTAATTATTCTCAGTGAGTCATTCTTATGGTTAAAAGCCATACCAGCATTTCCAGAAAAACTTTCAGTTTGGTATATGTAAACAAATGTAAAGAAAACAAACAAACAGCCAAGAAAATCTGAAGATAAAAGGCTTGGGATAATAAGATTAAAGATGTTAATGGGAGGCTGCACCAAAAGACTTTGACATTTGTAGCTAAGTTCCTACAGAATACTCCAGCTCTGACCTGCTGGCCTCAGTCAACGTAAACCTATAGCCCAGAAATCCTCTTGCCACAACCCACCTCACTGTGTGGGCTTTGACTCAGCGAAGCACAGCAGCACATGTGTAGGTGACACTAGGTTTGCATTCGTGCAGGTATTTACCTGCTTCGGGCCTGGGTTTAAACACATAATTACAGGCAAATATCTGCAAAAGTGCTTTCAGCTTGGGCAGTGATCTCCAAACCACACATGCACCCACCCTCCAGTTTACTACTCCCTAGGTCACTCCATTCCTCACCAAGGATGCCAGCCCCTTGCCTTTCCCACCCCTGCATCATATGAAGACCTCAGACTCCTCCATGTGCATAACATACTTGCTCCTCATGCCTAGTCAATGGTCTTAAAGTCTTGAAATAATAAGCTTTCCAAAATAGATGAATGGTCTAAAGAATAGGTGAGAAGAAACAGTTTTATGATGTGTTTCTTTTACTTTACACCCTAGATTAACAGCCGATGAACTCACAGGGAGTCATCTATTATCCTTACTCTGGTTGAATGAATAGTTTTACCCAAAAAAGGAACTGATGAATTAAAGCATTTGACTTCAATTATCCCACAGGTTTAAGCGTTCTTCTGAAAATGCCTATCAGTTTTAAGCCTCTTACTACCCAGGAAAACCACAGAGTGAGCGTGTCTATGAGAACAGCACGCTCACAGGATAGGCAGTGAACGCAACTGGGGTCGGAAGGCACAGCCGTGTGGTTCATCCCACTAAAAACAACCACAGGCTGCACACACCAAGCTATTGCAAGTATACGTGAGTGCATAGGGAGGGGACTATTGCTATTGTAACACTGTGCCTGTGCCAGCCAGAATAAAGCAGCAGAAACACACCAAGTCTCTCACATTAAGTTTTCCCCCAATAACTGTTTATTCAGGGCCGTGCCACGTGTTGAAAAAGAATAAAGAATCTCTGAAAAGAGCTCACACCTTGTGATGTGCCCAAAACAGAGGAGGGGAGAAGGAAAAGCTTGTGCAATAATAGAGATGGACTAACATATGGCAATAAAAACATTTCAGGAGGAGAGGCTGCTACTGGAATCGCTGGCGGACAGCGGGGCACTGCGCCAAAACGCCTCTGAAACACGAAGGCTGCGGTGGGAGATGAGCAGTAAGAAAAAGCATCTCATGTCAGTGCAAACCTTGGCTACCCCACTGGAAAGCAGAGAGGGAATGCACACGAAAGCCCTGTGTAGTTAGCTGGAGGAACCCTCGTTCCCTGATGTGTGTGAGACCAGGGGACAGAAGAGTGCTCGTTCTCCAGGTATGAACAGCAAAGAACCCCGTGCATGTAGTTCTTCTGAAACAGTTGCTCTGAAAAACAAACATCTGGCCTGGTTACATAGGGCTTCTGCTGTGTCAGGCCAGCTCTCCTTCAGATGAAGCAGGACATGACTGTGCCTCCGGCTGGAATGCCAGGGGTTTAATTGCCACCTCCACCACCACCATCACCGCCAGCCCTGTACAAGTCATGAGGTCAGCTGGCGAAATCTGTTTCGAGTCTGTAAAATTAAGCTGAGTACGTGTGGTCCCCCACCCTTTCCCCTGCCTGTGCGGATGCTACACCTCTGTGCTCTCCTACATGACGTGGTGCAGTGTGACACGCAGAGGGTGAGGGATGAGCCGCACTAAAATCCCCACTGGTGAACAACAATCGGTCGGGTCTTTCTCCCTCCCTTGGCTTCACGTTCTTCCCTTAGTGTAGAGGAACTCTTCTGTAACTGGAGCCCACACCAAACAGGAGCGATGCTCCATCTGAAAGGGAAAGGAGTTAGAACCCTTCCAAAGCAGAGCTCTCCTGGCATATTTTCTGCTTGCCATCTGTTTACAGGTAAACATCCTCCAGGCAGAAGCCTTCTGTGTCGCAGGTTTTATTCTGTCAGTACCTATCAGATAATAAAGCTGTTTTTAATTAAGACAGGCTGAGCAGGGACTGGTGCCGTATACCTGCAGTGGGCACTGTGCCCAGGTGAGTAGGTGGTGAGACTGGCAGTCTGGAGACCTACTGACGGTCTCAGGGGTCAAATGCAGGGTTTATCTAGCTGATACTGGATTATTTTCACTGTAAGTGACAGATCTAAAGGGCTCCTTTAGGTCTCAGTGGATAGAAACAGATTATTCAAGACCACTGTTCATCCCATCCTAAAATCCCTCCTATGGAGAGTCTCCAGTATCAAACTGCTGGTGCTGGAATTGGACAGCTGAAGGTGGTGGGAGGAGTTTGACACCAACTCACTTGGGCCTTTACAGTTGCCCTTGTCAATATGGTGATGGTGAGGATACACTTCAGTTAGGTGGCCTGTGAATGAAAAAGTACTGCCAGGCTTATTCTGTTTATAATATTCAACTACAGTACCGGCTTCCCAACTTATCAACAAAAAGCATGTTCTTGCTGGCATAATTTATACCAATCCCCAGAACCATGCAAACACACACATTTTTATGCTAGAATTACCACATGCACCTCTGCTAGGCAAAGACTTCAACATCTGAACGGCACAAAGTTGTCATTTGCTCCCTGAGTAAAGCTCTTCCACAAAAGGCACTTCTGAAGGAGCTGTGCTGTGAGCAAAGAGGACCAGACACATACCCCTGTCAGCACGCATGGAAGAAATGAGCACTGGTAACTAGTTGATACTTTTGTGCTGTGAAGCCTGCCAGGTTAGGAAGTAGATTTACACATTAAAAAATCTACCCAACTATTCCCTGGCACAAATCAATGTGCTACAGCTGCTCTGAGGGAATAAAAGCATCGTACAGCACCACTGTTATTATATATATCGACCCAGAGAGCCTGCAGGGTCTGTCCATTTTACTACTGTACTAATTTCAAAATGGTTTTTGGGGTGTGCTATTGTGCTATGTTTCTGCTTTTGGGAAGACCCAATGGATTGACCGAATTGTTTTTCATAAGGACACTGAAATCAGTGCCCTGAGACAAGGGGCAGGAAACACAGCAGCTGGGGAGCAGCCACCCTAGCAGGGCACTGACTTGCTATTCAGGTCACGGGTTCTGGGAAAATGTGGCAAACTTGGCTTTGAAGGACAAGCTGAGAGATCAACTCTTCTGCAGGTTGTTTGGTCAGTAAATGCCCCTGGCCTCCAGCACTAGTCGTTTAAAAGGCATAGGGCTTTGTTAGGCATAGGAGTGGCTGGTGACCTTGATATTTAACTAACAATTAAACACGATCATTGCAACACAAGGCAAAAACATCACTTTTTTGACACAGACAGTTTGGGGAAAAGGATTGTACAGGCAACTGTTCAGGATATTTGGGTTGCCCTTGGAAAACCCTCATGTCTTGGAAGGCCTGGGAATTGCCCGCCAGAGCTGAAACTGCAGAAGGAAGCCACAGAGAAAAGATGGGAAGATTAGGAAAAGGGATTGATGTGGGGAAGTTGGAAGGAGCTGGGAGAGACTTAGAGGAGGAAACAGCTGGAAAAACTGCTTTATTTATTCAGAGGACAAACAAGGCAGCTTCTCCATCAATAACAATTACTCACCTTGGATGTTGCAGCCCCAGACTGACAAAGGGTTTAGGTATGGTAGCAGCAACTCCCACACCTCCCTTCCAGGTGCCTGGCTCCAGCAGTGAAATGCCCAAACCTCCAATACGAAGTGCCATAATTGTTGGGCAATTGCAATTAACACCTCAAATGGCCAATAAGGTAAAGAAATGTGTCCCTTCCTCCTTGAGGTGGATTTTGAATCCAACTGGTAAGTGAATACACAGAAAAAAAACGATTGTTCCTTGCTTTACCTCTCACATTACCACACCAGGGTTTGGTGCATCAACGAAAGGGACCAGGACAGTCACCAAAGGCCAGGCAAACACGGAATTGCCATTTTCAAATAGATCAAGCCAGCACCTCCTTTCAAATCACCCACATTGGCTGGAGGGAGGGAAGTATTTCTTGTCTTATCTTGGTTTCAGACCACTAGTCAGCATGAAACAGAAAAGACAGTGGACCACAACCATCTAGCCCAGCAATAAGAATGTTCTTTTGGTAGGGTGGGAAGAAGGATCTTCAGGTAACCCATCTCTACCACCATTTCAGTATGTTCTCAAAATAACTCTTTTTGAACAACAACCTGCAAAGCCTTTCCAATCCAAGGAACATATCGGTAACCCATGAAAAAGCTCTTTAATGAGAGGAGGGCATTAGCGAAACACCCGGGGATGTAAAACATTCAATATCCAGTGAGTAGAACAGCAGCCATTGCTAAGGGGTGAGGGCCTTCCCCTCCAGACAGATCATCTCACCAAAGTACCCAGGCACACGAGGAGCCCACCCACTACAGCTCCCAGTGGAAGTGCCACTCACAGCATGTGGAGGGAGAAAAAACTCTGTTCAGCAAACTTACTTTCACTTACAAGCTCTGCGTTGAGGTCCTGTAATTTAGAGACTTCAGTGCTTCTGAAAGCATAGTTACTCAGCGCTTGGAGAGAAAGCATGTGAGAAGTAGGAGACCCAGTTTCTTCACCACTGGCTGAGAGTTTTTGCTTGGAAAATGGGCCTTGGTTTTCCTATCTGGAAAACTGAAATACTACTAGGTCTTTGAGGTCTGCCCATAAACAATGCCTCTGGTACCTGTAACAACAGAAGCATGAAGACATGCTCTAATAACAGAGATGCTAAACAGTATTACCATAGGTTGCATGATACAATGCACTATAATATTTAAAACATAAAGAACAAAAGTCTGTTCAGTTGATATATTACATCTGAGATTTGTAATCTGAGCGGCAAATGTATTCGGGTCTGCTGGCAGACACCACAGAAGAGTCACTCAAGGCAAAGGACCTGCAGGCTTTCTAGTAGCATTAATCTGCATTTATATGGCACATTTCACTTGATGAGAGTTTCTTATTAAAACTCTCACAACCCTCCTGTGGGCTACAAACAACGCTGTGTCTTTTAATTGATGGGTAGCATGGTCTCCATCCAGAAAAAAAGAGCTGAAGGTTAAAGAGGGTGAGTGTCAAAGCCAGACAACTTCTCCCTGCTACCCACCTCTTGTAACTCTCACCTGAGCAGGCAGACAGGGATGCACGGTGAACGAGGTTACGCTGCAAGCCATTTCAAAGCAAGTACCATGAAGAGAAACCACTGCTTGTGTGGCACAGCTTGTGAAAAAGGTGGACGCCCTGTTCCCTGAGCCAAGAGCTGACCTCCTGAGGACAGGATGTCCCACCACCCTGTATGCAGGCAGACACAGAGGGTGAGCCCACAGAGACCTGTTCACAGAGGAACAACCAGAGCAGAGACTCGGGTCCTGGCTCCTACTGATTTTTCTGCTTCCAACAATAGAGAGTGAGAATCTCCCAAATTGTGTCTACCTTTCAGAGGCAAATCCTTTTGTGCAAAGCACTCTGAGATCTTTGATTACCTCCTGGTCACATCATACCATGTAACTCTATAGACTATAGGAGCGGCTCTGTTCCAATCCTCAGGGAGAAAGATGTTCTCTCCTGAGCCAGAGAAGCACTCCTAAAATGCCAAAGGTGTTCTTTAAGGCAGTTGTTTTCAACTTTTGGCCAACAGACCCATGACATCCATGGCCTACCTTTAATGGGTCCATTAAAGCTAAGAAAACCAACCTAGGTAGGTTTCAATTTACCATCAAGGAGGCTGAACACCCCCCTCAAGTATTGTCAGAGTTCACATACCTAAAAAGCTTGCCAATCACTACTTCAGAATTTCACTCCAAAATTCCCATTCAGCCTCTCCCTCTCTGGGTAACGAGATAAGGCAGGACCATGACCTGAGGCGGCATGGCTGCAGGTGTAAAAAAGTCTTCTCACTCAAGTTAATCATCAAATGAATAACTTGGATGAGTCTCACTTCATAGGAGTCTCTCAGGGCTCAGAGAAGATGGAGCTACAGAGCTGGAAGTCCCATTTTGTGTCTCACCTCAGGAAGCGTTTTCCCCTAAGATTAAACAATAGCGGCTACTGAATCAACACCATTAACATCCTTGCTGTACCACCCTTTACCCACTTTTGGAACTCTGTTACAGAGAAAAAGAGTTCAAAACAACAGATCTAGAATATTAAAATGACAACCACATAGTTCTATAGGATAAGGTACCCCCTATATTGCAATGCCAAGATGGACATGCCTGTGTGTGCACGAAGGAGCGTGTTCTTCATGACTCCACTGGCTCACAGTGATCACACTTGACAGAAGGGCTCAAAAATTCTCAAGTACCCAAAAGTTTTGGGAAAACAGACAATAAAGCTGGGGAGCCAGACTCTACCAGGGTCTTTAGTGTCACAGAGGCCCTCCCTGATTGCACCATCTAAGGCCAACATCAGACAATCCCCAGATTACCCTTTAGACACAAACCTGGAGGAAACCAAGGTTCATGGGCTCCCCGGCTTGCAGCACAATTCCCTGCCCTCCCTGCAGTGTCCCCGTGCCTTCACTGCACTTGGGACCCGGGCTGTTCTCATCAGGTGAGGACAGGTTTGTTCTCCTCGGCTCCCTCATCACCACCTGCAGTACAGGCTCGGGAGACTCTGGCCCCGCTTTGCCGCTGGGCTGCTAAGCCACTTTCCCTCTCAGCACTTCTGCTTCCTCGTCTTTGAAGCGCGGATTATGACCTCTGCGAGGCACTTGGATGCGCACAGAGGAAGGGTGCTGCGCCACGCATGTGCGCTCTCGCTGCTTTAAAAACCAGGTAACACATTGTCATGGGGGTTGTTTTTTTTTCCTTTTGTTTATTCATCTTCATTATTAAAAATGGAAATCAATGAACCACCCTGAAAAAAAACAACCAACCCCAACAAACAACAATTTGGATCAGCCTTCTCTTTTGAAGAGAATTATGGGAGAGAGAGCAATTCTGAAACAATGGGTGGCAACGTGTGATGCTTAGAAACTGTACAGCAGAAGGCATTTGTCTGCCCCACAGTTCACTGTTACAATATTCCTGTTCTCTTCCATCTTCCAAGCTGTGACAAAATGTGCTTCCACAATAAGCTGCTTCGCTCTGACCTGCTGACCTGCCAGAGCAGCATCACTGATAGAGGATACCTCATCCAGACGGGGAGACAAGTTCAGACTGCAGCAAGCCTTCAGTGAGAGCACAGCACCTGGAAACAATGTGCACTCGCAGTGAAACCTTGGCTTGATCAGCCACCTGGAGCAGTTTCCATCTCTTTTTCTTCTCGGGAATGGCCTCGTTCCCTGACTGTGCAGATGTGCTGAATGAACTGGGATCTTCTGAAGGTACTGCTGGAGAACAAAGGGCTTCTCTGAGGACACATGGCAAGGCTGCTGCCTGATGCTCAGGCTCTGCTGTGAGTGCAGGGACACTTTGCTCATCTGAAGGCAGATCTCAAAAGAAAAAGCACATGCAGCAAAGTGACTTGTGGGAAGTTCAAGCAAAACCCATGCACCACTTCTGTGTTCAGCCCTCAGGTGCTCTGTCTGCAGGCTTCTTATTCTTAAGCTCGTCTTGCTGAGCAAAGCACTCATGCCCCAAGAGGCAGTGGCCAAAGACAGACCACTGAATGCCCAGCCCTGCCAGAAGCAATGCTCCACCAGGAACACCGCACATACCAAAGCCTTGCTCTCAAGCCAGCTGCATGAAAACAGGACGGACAAGCAGCCTTTCCCACTCTTGACCCTTGATCAAGGCAGAAGGCAGCCAGAGACCTCTAAGCAGCCAAGCTCTGATGGGCCAGGAAGGCCACAGCCAGCAGCTTGATTCAGTGTACCTTCTCAGTCACCTCCTGCATGGCCCAATGCAGAAGCAGGTCCTCGTGCGGTGGGCTCAGCAGGTTTGGCCCAATGCAGATGGCCAGGTTGCTGGGGCTCAGCGTGCTGGTGCCTGCATTTTGGCAGATGTGCCAGAGGAGGGAGAGCAGCTGCTTCAGAAAAAGGACAATGGCTGTGGGCAACTTCTCAGCCACCCTGAGGGCACAGAAACATGAGGTTCATAACACAGATGTTGCCTGCAGCTGTCCCCCAGCCTTGCCCAAGGCAGGTGGCAGCCAGCAGCTTGCTGTGTTGTGCAGCTCTCTGTATGCTCTCAGCCAGTGGTCAGGGGACCTGCTCAACAGGCAGGCTGCTGCCCACACCTACGCTTCCAGCTCTGTCATCTTGTCCTCCTTGCTGGTCCCCTGCATGGAGACCATCCAGTCCTCATAAAGGCTGTTGACAAGGAGCTTGGAGGGGATGCTTCAGAGGAAGTCCTGCAAAGCTCAGGTCTTCGGGTGAGCCTTTGAATACTCCAGGCCAGCCAGGAGCTCCTCCAGCAGCAGATCAGAGGTGCTCATCTTCAAGAGGACAGCCAGCAGCAGCACAGGCTGCCTTCCCAGACTGATGTCTGTGCTGCAGTCCAGGGCCTCCTGCAGCTCCCGAAGCACTGTCCCTCTGGCAGCTCTGCAGAATATCCCCACCATCGATGCACTTCCTGCTGCAGGACAGCCGAGTTTTACAAGGCAGCAACAGAAGTCTTGAGATGCGAGTATACAAGAGGTCCTTTTGGCCACAGGAACTGCACATCGAACTGTTCCATTGTTTAGTCCTGTGCTCAGCCCTGCCTGATGGTGTTCAACAGCCATCGTCTTCAGTCTGCTGGCAGTATTTTAACAGGGAAGCAGTGGCTGAGGTTTCCAATCAGTAGCTATGTGGTTTTGCCTTCTACTTAACAAAGAGGCCCCTGAAGCACTGCGCCTCATCAGGGCTGTGCATGGCTTTCCCTGGATTCCCTATGCCAATGCCTGGGGCATCATCAGTCAATCCCATCCTCTGTGTGCTCCGTCTCCTCAGGCCACTGTGTTGACTATTACAAGTGCATCTTTTCTGTTTCTCAGATAGGAAGGGCACCTCTTGTTAGGGTACGGGGATAGAAAGGATGAAGAGCAGTCACTAATAAGTTAAAATGTACACGGGAAGTCTTTTTGACACGATGATGCTTATGGGTAAAAGCTGTTTTGCAGTCTTATTCCACATCCTGTGGTAGATGTATACAGGCAGGAGGCATGATGGTCATGAATCCCTGTCTTTAAATTAATAAGGTGGTCCTGAAAAATCACAATGTTTAATAATTAATAAATATACATACGTTCTCAAATTGCTAGAATTTGCCTCTTTAATAAAAGGATAGAAAATATCTCTTTGGCAAAAATAAATGCCTGAATATAATAAAACCTGGGTACTTGCGGAAGGAAAAAGACCTCCAAACCTAAACTGAAAGAAAAAAGAGACAACATCATGAGATTCATGATAAAATTGTTGGGATACAATAATGATAATATTAAAATAGCCCCAGACAGGACACATCCAGAAAGACCAGCCTCCAAGTCATAAAAATAAAGTCTGTCTCCTGCAGATGCCTGCAGCTCCCGCCACAGCCTTGCAGGTATTACCTTTACCTGCTCCATGCCTTTGGGCATCAGTTTTCCATGGAAGGGACTGGAAGAGCTGAAAGATCCTGAATGTGAACAGCCTTCAACCAGCCCCTAACGCCTTATCTGACATGCCTGTATGTACAAACCCTCGGTTCCTGGTGCAGACTCCAGCAAACAACCTGCAGGACAAACATTTCTGATATACACATGCTTGGCACCAGATGTGCAGCAGCTCTGTGTGTGACCAAGTGAGTCACTCACCAGGACCATCTCCTTGAACACCAGTTTACACAATCTTTGGTACCAAGAACCTCAGAAAACTGATTTCACCACTGGATTCATGCACACCTAGAGCCTGGAGCCCTAAGGGCAAAACTCAGACCACAATAATTCAGGGGGCAACAAGCAACAAGGAAGCCACACCGAATAAATATGGTGTTGCTCCTAGCCCTGGATTCCCTCCTCTACCCATGAAGATGCAACAGTGCTAAGCTGTGATAGCACACAGGCATGCTAAACACCTTCCCTGCACTGTCCGTACCGGTAACTGTCACTTTCTCCCACGGGTGAGTGTGGGAGGGCAGGCTCACAAGTGTTTCCGCAGGTACGTGGCACCCTGCACTTTAGACTCGGCACCAGTCGAGTGCCAGGGGAACCCGTCCTCGGGACGCTTTGAAGCCACACGGCAAGAGGGCAAGAAGGACATTTCCCACCCTGCTCTCCAGCCCCTCGCAACACATCGGCAGCACTATCCCAGCTCAAGCCCTGCCCTCAGTCACCTGCCCAGCACAAATTACAGAATCACAGAATCTTAGGGGTTGGAAGGGACCTCAAGAGATCTCGGGTCCAACCCCCCTGCCAAAGCAGGCTCCCTATCTCATATTACATACATAGGCATCCAGACGAGACTTGAATATCTCCAGAGAAGGAGACTCCACCACCTCCCTGGGCAGCCTATTCCACTGCTCTGTCACCCTCACTGTGAAAAACTTCTTCCACATTTCATGCAAGGTTGGGTATGGTCTCCCAGACCTCTGCCTGAGGATTTGCAGCAGCACAGCTACAAAGGTCAAGAAAACCACCCAACCCAAATAATTATCAGCACTGCAGTTTTACTGCAGTAATTCTGAAAAGGAGGAATTCCTCTGAACTATAACACGCTTGGCTCCAACCACGGAATCAAACTTATTCACAGTCTTTCTTCTTTATCGTGTTACTCAGCTTTTTCCCAGGCTTACAAAAACCAGGACTTCAGTGCCTTGCCACCCAGAAACCAAAGGAAGCTTCCACGAAACCAGCAAACACCTCCCAACTCCTCACCGATGTCATTAAAAAAAGCAAAACAAACCGGAGAGGTTGTACAAGTCAGCCTATAAACCCAGGCGTGAGGAGAGCCATGTCAATGGTAATGGGGCAAGAAAGGCAGGGTAATTATACCACACCAAAATTGCGATCGCGCTGCATTCCTTTCCGGTGAAGGCCGGCTAAGAATTAGATACACCTTTTTAAGTCATCAGAGGGAGTGGCTGCAAGATAGAAGGTGCTGGGATTAAGATGAAGTTCTGGGTTTGCCAGTTCTCAGCAATGGCTTTGGTGGCTGGGCATGTCATTAGCTGTTCCCAAACGACGTTCACACCATGCCATTTCTTTTTAATCTTCATACAGTTCTTAGTATTTCAAGAGTCTCAGGCTGCCACTGCACAAAGGGCTGTATGAACCCAGAAACGGAAAAGGATACCTATCCATAAATGTTTTTGTACATGGTCAATCAGTCAAGTTCAGTAACTTGCACCTCAGCATGATTTCAGTGAAGCACAAGTGTTTATCGTGTTGCACCAGCTACAACCTGAGGCAAGCTCAGGCCCTCAAGCATGAAACCTCAAGAGTCTCCCTGTCAAGAAGGCTGGTACAGACACTTAACAGGGCCCACTCTGTGCAGGTGATTTGACAAGAACTGCATGGGTGACAGAACAGATTTGGCTCAGACCTCTCTCAAGTACAGATGTAGGAGCTTAGATGGCAGTGCTCACCTGGTAGCACTTTGCAGAGAGGAACCTGCTGGGAAGGTGGTTCTTGAGTAAGCTCCTCCATAGGTGGGAGGCACAGTGCTGACCACTGGTGGAGAACAACCTCTTCTGCTGGAGAACACCTCCCTAGCAGAGACCACAGGAGCAGCCATCACACAGGCAGGTCAGCAGTATACAGAGGCAAAGCTCCTGCTCTGGCCCACTCACCCTGTTTGTGGTGCAAACAGGATCCTCAACATCCTCCTAGGCTGTTACAGGGTGAGAGGAAAATGTAGCATAGAAACAGAAAGGCACAGACCACCAGTCACTGAAAAACATGATACAGTTTTTATTCATAAGTTCATTCTGAAGGTTGTTCCAGTCATTTTTTCCATGGCCAGCAAAACAAATGTCGCATTTATCCCAAGTTTTTGGAAAACACACACAAAAAAAAAAGACAAACACAAGGCAAAGTAGCTAGCCAAATGGCCAAGTCTTGCTATTTAATTATTTTGAAATGCAAAAGTTCAGTGAAAACCAGCTACAAAACAAAGACATAATGATGACCTCTCTCATCACAAGAATTCATGCTTTGGCATAAAGGACTGGCTGGCCTGATTTTCTGTGCAATAAACTCAATCTTATCCAATGAAGTGACTCCCTGTACAGCAGAGGAGAAGACACACTGTTCTGAAAAGAGCTCTTTGGACATCATGTAACACTGCACCACTAAATAAAAATAAAAAGCTTAGGGCGATTTCTGATATCTCTTAGGTTGGCAACGGCATTGGTGAGGGAAGAAGTGAGCAGCACACAGGAGTTGACAAAACCATCAAGACAACTTCAGTTCCTCTTTGTGGTGAACTAGAGAACACACTCAACTCATCACTCAAAAGCCAAGTGTTTCTAACCTGCAATGGTTTCATGTTGATGCACTCTTTACAAATTCAACCTCATGGCAGTATTTGAGGAAGATGCTTTGCCACATGGTGATGGCTGACACCCAGTGTTTCAGCATGAAGAAAACGGTCTGGTGGTTTTGCTATACCAAGAGCTGGGGCACACTGATGCCCCCTATCTTCATGTCCAGCTGTGCTGGTACGACTGAAGCAGTCATGGCTCCAGTACATGACTTCCAGCAGAGCTTGTGCGCACAAACATAAGCTTCTACGAACCACCTCCAGCTGGTCATCCAGAGATGACAATATCCCCAAATTAGTGGTCACTACTGAAAAAGGGCGTCTAAACACTTGCACAATCAGTAGGTGCTCACTGTAGCTCTTGGTTTCTCAAATGATATTGCCTACTGATTGCAAGCATTTCCCAACAGACATGCACCGTCATACTGAAACCCCAAATATTGCAGTGACTTCGCTTCTTCCACTCCCCTCAATGTGAGTAATTAATCCTCACAGCACTCAGAGGAAGGAAGGACAGTGACAGTCCCCGACCCAGCCCAACACGCAGGTGACAGGCACTAAAAGCCAAGCAACCCATGCAAGGTCCCACAGAAAGCTGGCCAAACCCAGCCACTGTGTCACGTTGCTAATGGGATGTTCATGCCACCAAATCCCAGTGGTGAGGAAGCAAGAAGGAAGCCTTCCTCAATTTCCCCCTCCAGGACCCTAACCTCATCGTTACGGTATGCTTGCCAGGACCAGTCACCCCTGCTGTGGTAATGGTGAGGGATTCTGGGCGTCGCATGGCGGCTGTGAGCAGGGCTGGTGACCTCGGCCGGAGCTTTGCTGAGCTCTCAGCAGAGTGGGACACCAGCAGACACCGCCACGTTGCATAACTACAGACACTGACTTATGCAATTACCACGTCTCATTAGGAGGCTGGCAGGGAGGATTTCAAAGGGGCTGCTGCTGCCTGGCTCGGCCGAGAGGCTGCAGGTCGCCCAGCAGCACGCTCTGCAGCCGCCCCTGCAACAGGCCATGCCACCCTCCGGACGGAGACGGACCCCACCAAAGCAGCCGCTCGGGTCTCGATACCCTCGAAGGTCCCTGTCATAGGCACGGAGGGCAGCGGGAGGACAGCTCATTTGGGGTGGGGGCTGAGCCGTCCCTTCACCTCAGGGCTCTCGCGGCCTCTGTCCAAGCACGCATCACCTGCGGGCCTCAGGTGAGGGGGCCGCGGGCCCCCGGAGGCCGGGCGAGCCCTGCCAGGGCCTAACTCGGACCGATCGCCGCCGCCCCCTTCCCTGCTCCAGCTACCCCCGCGCAGCGGGGCCGCGGTCCGAGCGCTGCCAGGGCCGGCGCACCGCGGGCTTCCCGCTCAGGGTCGGGCCCCGCGGTCCTTCCAGCTGGGTTCTGCCGCGGGGCAGGCTGCGGAGCGAAGGAAACGGCGGCAGCCCCCGCCCTGCCCGGTTCCCCCCCGGGCCAGGGGCTGGGCTCCCCGCCGGGCGAGGCAGAGCCGGCCACCTCCCCTCCTCCTCCACCTTTTCCTCCTCCTACTCCTCCTCCTCGCCATCCTACTTCTGCACCGGCTCCGCTGCCGCTCCGCTGCTGCCCCTCAGCCGCCGGGGCTGACACACAGCCCCCCCTCCCAGCCTTCCTCTCCCCCCGCCCCCGTCGGTCCCCCTCCGCTCCGTACCCAGCGCCGCCGCCACCGCTTCCACAAGATGGCGGGGACCGTGGCCGAGCGGGACGCGCTGGTGAGTGCCGCTTGCTCCTTTCCCAGGGCTCCGGGACGGGGAGGGCGGGCAGGGTATGGCATGGCAGAGCGGGTTAGGCCCCCCACGGCAGGTACCTGCAGAGCCGGGGGGTAGGCGGCCGAGAGGGGCTCCGCCTGCCCCAGCCTCAGCTCCCTCCTTTTTACCTGCAGAAAATAGAGGACGGGCATTTAAACAACTCCCTGGGATCCCCGGTGCAAGCTGATGTGTACTTCCCTCGCCTGGTAAACCACCTTTCTTTGGTTTTTGTGGGATCGTGGTGGGGGGTGAGGCTTCTGTTTGTGTGTGGTTTTGTAACCCCTTTACCCACCGCTGCACAACGGCGGCCGCCGCTGATGCCGAGTTGACCCTGGCCACCCTCCCCCCTGTCCTTTCCAGATCGTCCCCTTCTGTGGGCACATCAAAGGAGGAATGAGGCCGGGAAAGAAGATCTTAGTTATGGGCATAGTGGACCTCAACCCCGAGAGGTAACACCTGGGCAGGGCTGCCCGCCCCGGGGGCGCTGGGGAGGGTGCGAGGTGGGGGAGCCGCACAGACACACACACAGACACACGTACACACGGATCCCTCCTTTCTGGAAAGGGGATTATTTTTATCATTTTAAATATAGCGTGCTGATTTCTCCTTTGACCCATAGAGGGGGCATTTCTTTAAGGGATCCTGTTTCCCAACATTTCGGTTGGGAGTAAATGAGCATACAGAGCATATATATGTACATATATGCACAGTGCACACCTATATATATGCTGTGATCATGTCCTTGCCCCTGCTGAGCTTTCGAGGTATTCCCCGAATGATCTGAGCTGTCACCCCCCTCCCCATGCCGCTATATCGTCAATGGCTTTAATAAGCTGAGGAATGAGACCAGCGGCATTTGGAGTTGTATTTGCTTGTGTCTGGCTGAAGGAGAGCCATTCTGTTTGTATTGCAGCTTTGGCATCAGTCTGACTTGTGGGGAGTCGGAAGATCCTCCTGCAGATGTAGCTATTGAACTGAAAGCCGTGTTTACAGACAGACAGTTTGTCAGAAACTCATGTGTAGCTGGAGAATGGGGGGAAGAGCAATCGTCTATTCCTTACTTTCCATTTATACCGGACCAGCCTTTTAGGGTGAGTACCAGGATGACAGTGGTGTGCGCCATACGTATCTGATAAAGTGTAATATGATCAATGCTCACAGCAGAACCTGACTCGCCTCTCATGGAATCGCAGTGTAGCCCACACTTCTCTGGTTGAGACACCGGTTGCCAGATTGTTTGTATCCATCAGAAGTTGTGCAGAGATCCTGCTGCTGCATGCAACTGCCGGCGGTTCAGATGGGGCTGTGAACACCTCACCGGGGTGCTATGACAAGTCAGAGGTGGTAATACTGTGTGATGAATTGCACTTCCTGAGCTTAGTTTTATAGCTAGAAATTAAAAAGTACCTCTATGTTATTAGTGCATTACAAGTTATTACTGGAGAATGTAAATACTCTGTGGGACTGCTGTATGTTTTGATGGTTTTTTTAATGGATATAGTGTTTGCAGTTTAATGCAGCTAATAGGGATCTTGTTCATCCTTTGTCTCCAGGGATGTTACGCTGAGGTTGACCATAGCCCTTCACGTTAGCAGATTAAACAGCTAAGCAATAGTGGTATTCTTTTCTGAACCTAGGGATTAAATCTCCTGTCAAATTGCAGTCTGTAGTCACTTGAAAATGGTGTACGTGGAAATGCGGTGGTGTAAGGGATGGACTGGATTGACCTAGAAGCAGATTCCCATCTGTAGCGTTCATGGTTATGTGAAGATGTCTTTGCAAATCAGAACTAACAAAGTATGTGGCTGCAGAGGGCTGTTTCTCTCAGCGGCTTCGCTACATTGAGGGAAAAAAGGCTGCATGCCTTCTCTGTGCGGCTGACCCAGAAAAACCCTCCTCCTCCTCCCCACCCCTCTTATGAAACCTCGCTGGCCCCTCTGCTAAATGCCAATGCTCTGACCAGCTGCCAAACTCTCCTAATCCTTCTTGCCCCCAAGATAATCTCCCCCAACCCAAAAGCCCACCGTCTCCCCAGATGCTTGGGCTCTGAGAGGGTGTTTATGAGTGGTTTCGCCGCAAATTGGTTGCGCTCTACTTGTTTCTATGAACTCTCCCATCAGAAGTGGTAACACCCTCCGTGTGTGTGGGAAGTCACTTGAAAGAGCTTGGAGGTTTGGTCCGTTCTGGCTGTGTTACACTACCTGCTGCAGAGGGTGGTGGCCAAGCCCTCGGACAAGCCAGATGAATTACCCAGAGCATGTTTTGTGGCTGTCCCACAGACAGTGGACAATAGAGGACAGCAACATTGCACATTTGGCATGAGATACTGTAGAAAGGGAGTTGTGCTTTTTCTGTTTTGTTGGGTTTTTTTTTTTTTCCTCCTCTTTTTCCCCCTCAAATGCACGAATGGAATTTGGGCTCCCAATTGACTTTGTGCCTTTGGTGGTCTCCCTCTCAGTGAATAAATTAGATTGTTAATCATTCTTGTCAATTACTTGTGATCCAGTCCAATAATTGTTCTGGCGTGGCCCAGGGTGATCTGAAAAATTGGATTGTAAGCAGTGTTGAGGCTAACCATATCTTTTACATAAGAAGGCCTAAGGCTGGATGCACCTGCCACAGTGACACAGGAGCTATGTGGCAGCATGGGCACTGCCCTGTTAAGGGTTGTGCTACCAGGTCCCCAGGAGCTTAACTTCTCCTGCACTGCCTGCTGCCACTTCTCACGGTACAACGTGCCCTAAGTCAGTTGGGTTTTGGCTTGCTCAGTTTATTGCTGGCCCTGTTCCTGATTTTATACACTGTCATAACAGCAGAGTCAGGTGCCTGGAAGCAGCACTCCAGACTACCAGCCTCTTGCAATGACCCAGGATTTACGTGTGGCTTCCCTGCAGATTTTCTTCTTAGGCTGTCTGGAACTGGAGTTCTCCAAGGGCCTGTATGAGAAGAGCATGTTCTGTGCCTTCGTATCCCCGCTTCCTGCTGGGGCAGCTCCGCAACACGTAACTACAGGGCAACCTCTCAAGCCACTCCTAAAATCAGGAATCTCCCAACCTCTCCGAGCCTGCTCAGCTCCAGACCCTGTTGCTTTTCCAGAGCCTTTTGGCAGGGCTGTAGGAGGAGGGTTGATCTGTGTCCCTCCCTGGTCCTGTTTGTGCTTTGTGCGAACTGTCTAGCTGAATTGCAGCCATCCTGTGCCACGTGTCCCTCACCACAGCCCCAGTATGGAGTCTAGTTCAACAGGGAGTCCTGGGCTCTCTGCAGCCACAGTAGCAAAGGCCTTTTAGTTTTGGAGCTACTGTGCAAGTATGTGTAGGAGGGGAGGGCAAACCTATCCCTCCCCTTGTGTTCGCTCCCTTCCCCTAAATTAAGGGAAGCCTGGAAAGCATTGCAGAGGGAGCTGCCCCCTCATTCTGCAGCAAAAAAAAAATAAATCTCTAGCAAGGAATGCAAGACCTGAGTTGGAGATACAATTTCTTCCCCCTGTAATTGGCAGTTTGAGCCTGTTTCTGGCATTACTCCAAGAAGCAAAACCTCCCTTATGCCAGTGGGTTCCAGAGTCCTTCCTGCCACAACAATGTGAGATTGGATTGATGTCCCTGTGAAGTTTAAGAGCAGATCCATCACAGTGTAACTGGTGTTGCAGGGGCAAACTGGTCTCAGCCCTGGCTGCTACATGGCATGTAAATAGCTGAATGGCTACTACTGAAAGGCTAATGGAGTGCTCCTTGTATTCTGTGAAATAACTTCCCGGTTACACTGTGAACAATGTGCTTCATCATTTTGTTTTTACAGGTGGAGATACTTTGCGAGCATCCCCGTTTTAGAATATTTGTGGATGGACATCAACTCTTTGATTTTTACCACCGTATTGAAACACTGTCAGCAATTGACACGATAAAGATAAATGGAGATCTTCAGCTTACGAAACTTGGCTGAGCGTGCTAGGACTGCAGATTCCAAACCGGCTCAGGTGCCATCGTCCGTTTGGAGAAGTGACAGCCGGCTCTGGACACAGCTATGGTAGGAAGGCTGCCCGGTTCCTTTTCCGCATGCAGTTCTTCACTCCTGTGCCGATGAACCGGGCTGTTGTTTATCCTAATGAAGAACACTGTTGGTTAATACACACTGAGCCATTTTTTTCTTGGATCAAAATAGCCCACCTGTGCTGGATAATCAAATTGGAATGGATTCGCAAAGACTTGCAGTCTTGTTTCAAATCTCACAGAAAGGCAATTTCTGAAGCGCAATGCTAAAACCGGTTACTGAACAGCAGTGACAACAACCACCAAGTTTTTCTTTTGCAAATATTGTTTCTGCACTGAAGTGGAGTAGTGTAGCACAACATAGGGCCACGTGCTGATGTCCTTACCCAGGGCCTGAGCCTGGTTCCATGGAAATCAATGGCAAAACTCCCGCTCGCTTCAATGGGGGACAATCAAACTGTCTAGTCCTTAAGTCAAGCACAATTCCCACTGATTTCTATGGGATTTTTGCACATGCCTGGGGGCCAGCTCTTCTGCTGGTGTAAATCAGCATTCCCTTAGTGGCTTGCAGTGGAATTTTGCTGATTGCTCCCAGCTGCTGATTTGGCCCAAGGACTGTGCAAAAACTGCATTGAGGGTGCGAGGACACAGCCTGTATATTTTAGTCAGGGTATTTGCATAGAATGTAGATCGTTACGAGTTTTTGCACAATGTATTGTTAATACAATTTTTAAAGCTTATCTGTAGTTTTATTTATTTATACTCATTGTATGTATTATTAGTAAAAATGAACAATCTTACTGATGATTAAGAACAGCAAAGTGTAAACATTTTGAATGTACAAAATGTCTTAGGTTCTTTGGGTAAACTTTACATATCACTCTTGAAAAATCATGTTTCCTGTCAAACATTTAGTTACATTTTAATGGAGCCCTCTAGGCCCTGGGAAAATGTGGGCACGGTAGTCTATGGGGGTGGGGGGAGCTCTTTGCATATTCACTAGAAACTGTTTTTCAGGGTTTACTAACTTTGCTGCACAGGATAGGTCTGAGTTAAAGTCAATCCGTTTTAGAAACTTAAACAGCAAATTTGTAGGTTTAACTGTGCTTTTATAACCTGAGAAAATGTTAAATTGGGCGGTCTCTTAGTTCTGAAGGAGAACTAGCCTCTTTCCTAGGGAGATGGGAGATCTTTTGCACTTGTTTGAGAACATATTCGGCCTTTGATATGACAATTAAAACTTGTCTAGACAGCCAAGTTATTAATGCTTGAAAATCAGCTACTGCACATGAATAATAACTTTTCAAGTAGCTTTTTAAATAGTAGGTATAGCTGTATAAACACAGTCATTGCGCTACACTATAAATGAACACAGCCACTTTTCTTGACTTCTTTAGGACTTAATACACTTTTTTCCTTGGCTGCTCACAATAGACTGTAGCAGGTCTTTCTGAGTAGCTATAATCATGACACAAACATATATTTAGGCAATTTTGAAAACATGTAATATAGGGACTTCCGAAGACACAGAATACAAAAACATCCTTTGTAGCACAGTATTAAAAAAAAAAAAAAGGGAGAGAGAAGACTCTCACAAACAGAACTCTGTTAAACCTGCAATAAAGCTGTGGTTTAAAGCGACCAGAACTGGAATATCCAAAGCTAAGGGTAGAATGCCAGTTGCAAAGCCTCATTTTGCGCTAATTTGGCCTGCAGTTAAGAAGCCTTAGACTGCAAGCTGAAATTCCAACTGTGGCTCTAGTCCAAAGCCTGCTGAGGTCAATCAGAGTCCTCGGAGCATAGAAGCCTGATTCTTGTTTCATGCAAGCGCAAATCTCTCTGTAAAGCCAGGAGGGGTGTTGCTGCTACTGCAGACAAGAATCAGGCTGCCACCTATAAATGACAAGTTGAAAATGGAATTTTTAGCCTTAACATTGACATTCCCTGACTTTTCCTTCCTTTTCCAAATTAAGAGAGAACCTGTTTTCCAGATGATCTTTTTATCTGGTGTGTGGCTTTTTGAGTTGTACATCAGATTCTATTTGTACTCCAGATTGAATCTTGATATGAAATGTTCCTGTCTTGCTCTGTTTTTACTCTTTTACATGATACATGATGACTGTGTCATTTTCCATTGTATAAAGAACGCTGACAGTGTTTCGGTACAAAATATATTCTTAAAAGTGATGATGATGATAATAAAAATCCAAGGGAAAGGTGCTTCTACATGAGGTGTTTGGGTTTTTCTCCAGCTCCAAAATGCTCTATGGTTCCAAAGAAGTTGCAGGCAGGAGTTGAATTCTTTTTGGAGAGAAAAGTTGAATTCTTTTTGGAGCACCCTCCCTGTCCAGCGGTTTCTCTCACTAGACAGATGAAGCTAGGTTTGCTGGTGCAGTGCCATTGCCTGAGGCTGTCCTGCTAGTCCAGTGGGCCAGCAGTAGGAGGCTGGAGAGAGTAAGTAGCACCCTATAGTAGCACAAAACCAAAAGGGATCTCCCTGACAGTACACCAGTAGAGATTTCCCCCTCCACGCCTTTACCATAGCCCAGAACAAAGCAATTTGGCTGACATCAATTTTCAGTCATTTGAGCTTCCTGGTAGGTTAGTAGAGCTCTCAGATTTTTGCTGTCCTGTGCCTACATCTGGGAGCACCACTGTGCAGGAGCAAGGGCCCAGTGATACCGCCTTACCTCTGCTCCCACCTGCTGCCTGGGCACTCCCGTTTCTTCCTGCTCTGGTAGGTTTCTGCCTCAGGAAAATGCTTTTTTTTGAACCTGATTCTGGGTTTGCCTTTGCATAACTCCGACAACTGTGGCACCCACCACCCGATTCTGCCCTGATGTGGTTTCTGAGCCAAGCTTCAAGGCAAGAAGGGCTGCGACCCTGCTTCTGATGGGTTGTGGTTTGGCTGAGAGCTTGGGAAAGGGCAGAAAGTCACAGTGAAGGCTTCCACATCTACTTGTCTAACCCCAGTTTGGAAGCCGTTTGATTTTTCTTTTGCTCTTGGGCAGTACCAGGCTACAGCAGGCAGAAGCAGCACGGTGTCTGTAACCAAGGGCTGTTCCACACCTTGACTTAACGTTGCCTGATCGTGTTCAGAAGCAGCTGCTGAACACTTTCATGTGCAATGTAAGTCAGAGAAAACTCTGGCCTTAAATGTTTTGTTCAGTTGGACTTTGAGCCAAAACCAAATGTTTAAGATGGAAGGAGACTGTGGTGCAAAATTTATACCTGAGTTTTTTTGGCTCCTCAATTTAGGAATTTTTCAGATCTTTGGTTTGGATATAAGCCCTACTAGGTTTGAACTAAGTTTCCAAATTGGGCCAAGGTTTTCAAAAGGTTTTTCAGTAGGGACAAGTAGTCTGTGATCTTCCTGTGATTCTTCAGGACTAAGTGAGTGTGTGAACCAACTTTTGATATCTTCTGCTAGAAATTAATGTCTGAATATTTCCATGGTTTCTTCTGAATGAGGAAATTAATTCTGAAGTGAAAGAAGCCTTGAATGGGTAAAACCCATGTGGAGTGGAATCACTCGACTTAGCGTAGCTTTATTTTTTCCAAAGAGGAAAAAGCAAAAAAGCCAACCAAAAAAACCCACAACCAAATTATCTAGTTATGTTTGGAATTGGCTGTGATAAAGCTGATTTAATTAAATTTAAAAAAAAAAAAAAAAGAGGTTATTGCCTACTCAGAAAAAGCCTTGAAATACTTCAGTGTCATGTGAGGTACTCTGTGTCTGAACATATTTCACATAAATGCTTTTTCACAGCCAAGTTGTTAAAAATGTTACAAAATACCTTCTTTTTGTGTCACAATTAGAAATGTTTGCCCCACCTTTGAAAGAACATTTTGTACTAAATATTCATATGTTGTCTATGTGAACTTGCACTAACATATATTATATTCTCCCTCCCCTCCTTGACTAGCTTGAGAAGAAATAGGCGTAATATTGCTAAACCGGTTGAATGTGACATCTGCTTGAGGCATAGCATCTTTCTCAAGGGCTGTTTTGAGTAAACAGCCTGAAAACCAAAGGGAGAGCCTGATTCACCATTCTGCTGTGCCAGCTTTCCACCCCTGTCACTCTCCTACTGTGAGGCTGAGACTGAAGATCCGAGATTTTAACATAAAGGCAGCAGCACCGAGGCTTTCTGTATCCCAAGATTTAAAACTATTCAGTGGGGAGAGGAAACCAGAAGAGAGTAGCCACGGTGCTCTCGAGCTCCATAGTAGGGTTGGGGTAGCATGGTGTGCTGTAGCCCTAATGGAGCATGAGTTGAGAGGGAGGCAGCAGGCACTTCAGAGCCAGCCAAGAGCACAGGCTGTGGAGCTGCATGATGATTTTCCAGGGACAGGCCTTTGCCACAACGCTAGCTGCTGCCTTCTGCAACCTTACGGCAGGACACGCAGCAGAAATCCAGGGCTGCTTACAGGTTCGGGAGGCCTGAATGTATTCAAGTTCCCACTTGCCTTCTCTAAAAGAGGCTCCTAAATAAATAACAGGAAAATTTAGGAGTAGCCATGCAGCTGAAGTATCTTTTTCCTCACAGACATTTCAAGCTGTATATCTCAATGTAGGTAGGGCTCATCTTGCCCCTCATCCACAACAAGTGCTCCCCACCAAAATCTACGTCACTGCTTTCTGCGCTGAGGCTGGTGACAGTGACCTTTCCTCAAAGAAAACTGCAGAATCACCATTCTGCAGATCCAGTCAGTGTCAGCTCTGAGCAACCTCCCAGCACCCTTGGAACTGATAGGACAGCATGAGGAGCAGGATTCGGGCTGAGGCAGCCCTAAATGCTCACTGTGATAAGCACAGAAGCTAGGAAAAAAAGCTACACAAGGCTAGGAACAGTTAGCGGCTTGGTGAGATGTTCTGGTAATCCTAGGCATTGTTACAATGTTCTCACGTGGATCAGCAAGCGTCCGGGTAAAAGTCACTTTGCAATGAATTGTGTGTGGGGTTAGAACCAAGGCCAACCCAAACAGGGAGAAAAAAAACGAGCTGCAGACGCTTTATCTGGCTTTGATACACCCTCCCAGCTCCTCCCAGCAATCACTGCTGTTAAGAACACACACAATTACTACAACAAGGAGATTCAGCAGCATGTGCAAGATCAAAATAACAAACTCATACTTTGCCACAGGTCCTCCCTAGCTTCTGTTGCTAGGCCTCCCCATCTGTCTGTCAACAAATAACCACATCCTGCTGCTTTTAAAATCCACGGCAAAAATCCCTTTGACTTTCATGGAAATAGGTCCATAAGAAAAGGGGTATTTCTAGCTCTCCCTCTCCAGTTATTTTCAGCTGGGGCGTACTCTAAGACTGAGTTTATTTTTAAGTATGAATAGAGGACTATTTCTGTCTGTATTATCCATTTGATAGAGTCAACAGAAAGCTCAGCCTCTCTCTGCTGCAGTAACACCGGTTTCGCAATTAGCCGATGAAATGTCTTACATTCATTACCTTCTGATCTGGAAACGTGAAGGTGTGCATGAAACGACCGGGCAATAATAATAATATGTTTCGTTCACCACAGATCTATTTTTATGTGTTGTGCCAATTTCATAATGAAATTTAATAACAATAAAAGGTGAAATCTTCACTGGGTTGTTCTGTCTTGCATTTGAATTATTAATGCTCCTTACACACCCTCTTGACTTCTTTAACTTCTGGCTTCTTTTATGTACTGGCTGTTCTTCAGACACAGCAAACCCTTTCCCTCATAAAGCTCTAGCGTGAAACTTTAGAATGAGATGTGCAGCTTTGGTAGCAGCTTGTGTAAAACTCCTTTACAGTTTAAATGCACTATACAGAACAGTTAAATAACTTAACTGCAGGAAAGAATAGCTTGCTTATTCATAGAATCATAGAATGGTATGGGTTGGAAGGCACCCCAAGGATCAGAGAGTTCCAACCCCCCTGCCACAGGCAGGGCCACCAACCTCCAGGCCTGCATCTACACAAGGTTGCCCAGGGCCCCATACAACCTGGCCTGGAACACCTCCAGGGACAGGGCATCCACCACCTCTCTGGGCAGCCTGTCCCAGCACCTCACCACAGAGTGGTGAGGTACTCCTGCTGACATCACCGGGCAGCATAAACCTCAGGAGGTAACAGGTATGACTTGGACACAGGTTGCTGATCACTTCTGCACAGGGTAAAACGACCTACCAGCAGTGTTAACTCATGGGAGCTGGACTTCACTGTGGTGGGGCTGGATTCATGGGTGACGGTTACGTGGTGAGTAAAACCACCGGATCAGATCAAGAGACGGGCATGTTATTATGAGATCTAGTGTTTCACTTGTTGGCACAATCCTAACTAAAGTTCACATCAACCTGAGTGCAAGAAGAAAGTTTAAGGTCTCAGCTTCTTTCACCTAAAGCTACTGGTAAAATTCTGCTTGACTCAAATGGAAAAGGATTATGCCCTACATCCAGTTGTGGCTGTAAAAAAATGAGTGAGGTTTCTGAGGGAAACCTCAAAATCCAAACAGCAACGAAGCAGCAGGCGATCAGGATTTGAATACAGCTAGTTCAGTTTCCTCCTGATAAAATCAGTGTGAATCAGATCACAGAATTGTAGGGGTTGGAAGAGACTTCAGAGATTGAGTCCAGCCCCCAAAGATACGCCCTCACCCTGAACACATATGAGCTCACACATAAGCATGGATCTATGGCCATCCCTCCTCAAAGCCAGTCTGAAATTGGCCCTCTATTTACAACACATGACCCTAGAAGGGAGCGTGTGAAGAGATTCTGAGCTAAAACACAGCCTCAGGCAACCTAGATGCAAGCCCAAGAGATGTCTGTGAATAGTAGAACAGCAGCAGCTAGTCCCCACCAGACAGCATAGCAGCAGCACACCTGTATGTGTGCCTGCGGGAGGCGGTGGTGTCAAAAGGGGGAAATACACCAAATTTCACCACTTGCCCTGGCTAACTCCTACAGAGGCCCTTGAAAAGCTCTGATTTCACCTGTAATACTGACTAAGCTACAGGGATGAGTTCTGAGGGAAAGGAACAGGCCACTCACTCCACCAAGAGCACCTGACGGGGCAAGTGCCATGTGTACTTCTCTCCCCTTCAGATCAGCACCGCACACACCTCGCGCCTGAGCCTTATTTTGCTGGAGTGCTTCTGAGCTTGAAACCAAGCCAATTCATCTTGAGGGATTTACTCGCAGGAATACCACAAATATGACTCTTTGCTAGCACTGCACTGGATCTTATTTTTAAATTATGACTTTCACCACTCTTCTAAGAATAGAGGCTGGCTCTGAAACATCATGTCAGCTCCAGCATTCTCCAAAGGTTACATATTTCTCATCCTGTTCAGGTTCTGAGGCTTCAGTTTCCACACTGGTGCCTTGTTAGACCAGAGCTGTGATGCTGGGAGGCGGGGATCATTTTGTGAAAGACCTTAACGTGTCTTACAGCATCTGTCTTCCCAGCTGGATGAAGGAGACCTGCAAGTCTACCTCAGCAGTCAAAAGCGACAGCAAAACAGAGCTGTGCTGACTCCTGGTTTGCACAATGGGGCTTCCTCACCACCCTGAAAGGTAGGAACAAAAGTGGTCAGTTAGAAAAACTTCAGTGAAGCTGAACATTAAGTCTCAGCAGCGAAGAGGAACATTTCAGTACTCTGCAATCTGGTACTGAGAGCAAAGAGCCACGCTCCCTCAGTGCCCAGAGGCTACGGGCTGGTGTTGCTTCCCTGGAGCAGAGAGGCAGGGCTCTGTGCCGCAATGCGCAGCAGCCTGTCACCAAGCGCTGATGGAGATGCTGGAGGCTTCCGAGACTTCTCTGTGGCTCTGCCTTCGCCTGGCTCCGAAAACACTTGTGATGGGAGAAAAGCCAGTGCTGACAGAATTGTGATGTCTGACAAGCTACAGTAGCAGCTCCAGCACTGCATGGGACGAGGCAAAGAGGATTCTTTCCTGGCTGCTCTCTAAGAAACTTTCCGTTCCATGGGAACAATGATCACTGTGGAGAATTGATCCAGAACTAAGGACACAATACGGCTTGAGGTAGAAGAATGCTGGGGAAAGCAAGATTCACTGCAATCTCCAGAGAAAACCAATATAATTTCATTTAAAAGTACAAAGGCTCCAACAATGATAGTGGGACTCCTTTTCACACCTTATTTTTTGGAAGAAAGATACAATGAGCTACAGTGGCTACAAAATGGATTCTGAGGGGTAAATCTGGGAGCAGGTCTGGATTACTGTGTGGATGCAGAACGCAGCTTCCACGTCCCTTCCTGCTGCCTTTTCTCAGGGGTGGCAGGTCCTCTCCACAAGACAGAACCATTGCAAGAAACCCCACAGCCAATGGAATTCTCCTTTGGCTTCATAGCTTTATATGTCATCTACAGACAAGGACCAAGGTGTACTTAATTCAGTGCCACCCGCTGGAGAACTTCAAAGCAGTGACAGACTTCATAATTCATGTTAATTCCTGAATGCTCCTTGCCATCTCCAGGATTGCCACTGTTACTCTGTGGGCAGGGAGAGGGAAGAACAGAGATGTAGCAAGAGTGTCTCAGCAATCACTGCCATAATTTGGAATATACTGATTTGCGCACACTTTACGTCTCATCCCTGTGACTTTTGGCTACTGCTCCCAAGCCCCCTTCTTTGCTCACCAGGCAGATGTGTTATTTTGGGCCAGAATATATGATGGTAAGTTTGAATAATGCCATACACTAAAGTAGCTCCTCTGATCCCAGAAGAGATTTGTAATGCAAAATCATTCCAAAATATGATTTTTTAAAAGCATCAAAATTTAACGGCGTTCTGTGGATTTTTTTGCAGCCTCCGCTGACTCACAGGGCTTTCACCTGCAATTTAAATAATGCAGAAGAGAAGCTGGAACATGGAAGATCAGGTTTCTGAGCAGGGAGTTGTTTGCTGCACCTTGAATTCAGAAGGCGATGTGCACACATGTGTCCCTAGACAAAACACAGCAACCATACCCTGAGTGATGCAGACAGGCAGGTGCCTTTCATGCTGGGTGATGCACACCGATTGACAGCAACTGGGCACCTGCTGGAGTAGAAACTGGTTTAAGGTTGCTGTAATAGACCCAACCTCTTTGATCTGTTCAGAGACTCTCAGGCTAAACAACAGGATTCTATTTAGCAAAGGGAAGCACACGATTATTTTGATGCATCGTACAGCTGAAGCTACGATAACACAGGCTAGAAGATGGTGGGTTTAAGTGAAGGGGCAATCAGCTGTAATTAAAATTGCTGTTGCCTTTATGTATTGCCAGCTGTATTGATTACCTTCGTCCTATGTGTCACTTGCAACTAGGAAACACAATACATTATCTCATGCTAGTGCTGGAGAGCAGCAGAGATTGGTGTATTTTTAGAAACAAGATTCCCACGGCGTAATTGTAGCACTTGGATGATCATATGCATGCATATTAAAATACCAGTGGATGAATTCCTGGACAGACCTAGCAAACATTTCACTGTTTAGGGTAGGAGGAACGAGCAGCTCAGCAGCTCAACAGCTGACAAGCACAGCGTTTTTACCTCCAAGAGTGTCCTCTCAGAGCTGTGTGGCTCACATTGGCCAGTGTGAAAGGGGGGGACATTAAAAAGCAGATCACTTTTCAGGATGAAGATATGACTTGCAGGTCAGTGTCCCTGCATCTCTCCTGCCTTACTTTGGCCCATAACACATGAAATTACATCTCTGTACCAGTAAAGAGAACTGATGGCCATCTATAGACATCCTTCAAGGGCTCAGTCCTGGGTCTCAGCTGTCAGTGGGCAGTGTTTGGGGTGCCTGTACAGCAGGAGAGGGGGCATGGTGCAGAGGTCCCTGACTCACTAAAACTCAAGATTTCAGATGTGCAAGGCTTATTACCAGTGACAAAACTGTGCAGATGTGGGCACACAGTTGGTAGGGTTGAGTTGCCTGTAAGCAAAGTTGGTGGGGAGGTAACCAGGAGCTGCCTGTGCAGAGCAGATGTGCAGCAGCATCTGCTGGGAACTTAGATGTCTTTTAAAGCATTTCTATGTCTCATAAAGCAGAAAAAGCTGTTTCACACTCTCTGGGAATAATATCAGCCAGGTTAACCGCCCTGTCAGTGGGTGGGTTTTTAGACAGGAGATGTGCAGGACCTATCAAGGTCTGAACCTTTCCACTAGAAGTCAACCGAGGTGTGTCTAAGTAGAGCAGAGGGGGGCTCACTTGTAGAAGAATAAACTAACGCACACTTGAAGGACTCAGCAGTCATTTCAGGTAGGTGTGAGGATGCCAGACACCTTCTGGTAGACCATTGCTATATTCAATATATAAACCGAACACAGACCACCACAGGAGCGTGGCGGCTATTACACTTGAATAAACTGGCAGTCCAAATAGTTCACAGTCTTTGGCTGTGCTAAGTGGAATGTGTGTCAGAGGACAGCACAAGGGATGCTGTAGCAGATAGCTGCAAGCATAGCCTGCCACAGATTTTTCTTTCAATACTCTTTAAGTAGAATTGGCCTGAAACCTATTCAGTAGTCTTGAATTTTATGTTTAGCACTGCAATACCTTGGTGTTGGAGGCTATTAAGTGCCTAATCTTTTTCAGCATCCCATTATGTTTATGCATGCTGATGTTTTTCATGGATGGTAATATATTCCGTGCAAAGAAAATTCCTCTGTCTGCCTTCAATGCACCAATTTTCTGTCTCATTATATGCTCTTTTATCAATCAAGGGAAGACCCTAAACTACCAAATACCAGTTCCAAATACCAGTTTGGAAACTTCTTTAAAACATTTTAGCACATGGCTTCAACCCACTCTGTAAGAATGAACAGTTGCCACAGCCCAAGTAAATTGTGGGTGGTGGTATATTGCCCAACGTCCTCAGGTAGTCTAAGATAAAGGCCTACTCCAGGGGTTGTAGCACAACACGAAATCCAAGTGTACAGACTTTGCATATGAAGCTGTACCTTCATTGCAGAAAAGCCTCTAATTATGCCGAAATGGGTACTTTAAAGCTTTCCTGCACCTGGCCTCCAGGAACCCCCCAGGTAACTGCAGGCAATGACTCCCTCCAGGTCATTCTTTCCTCACAAGGGATTTTAGACACTGATTCCACATAACCACAGCATCAGACTGAAGTGACATCCATCTCCTCAGCCTCTTTCCACCTGCCTCTGGCCAGCCTCCAGATATATTTTTGTGGCTTCCTTTATGTGCAAGCCATCTTTTTCTATCTGCAGTGCTACAAGGGAATAGGCAGATCTGGCCTCTCAGAGCATACTGCTCCACAGGGAACATCTTGTTCTGAAGAGGGCATAGCAGGATGAGAAGTCCTTCAAGGTATTCAAGGTGATATGAACCAGGTTTCAAACAGGAAGCCACAATTTACAGTGCTAGAGACTGCCACCCATCTCAGGCACGTAGCAGCTCCGCTTGCCCTCTCCTAAGCTGCTTAGTGTAGGCCTCAAACAGATCCAAAGGGAAATTCTGGACACCTTGAGAGGTGAACTTCCATATACGGCCATGAAGCCACAGGCTGTGATGGTTGGCATGCAGATATATATATCAGCATGCCAAAACTTCCACAGCAACATGTAACTAGTATACACAAATACAATTACACACACATTTATTGGGAGAAAGCGGTAGAGCGACTCGAACGTGTGTCAACAGCTTCCTTGGGTGAGGATTTAAAGGAGCTGTTTGGTGCAATAAAGACTGATGCCTAACACACAATTTTCCACAAAGGCAGCTTTTTTTGCTTAGGCCAGCAGAGAGTGGCTACACAAATGGGAAAACTGGAAGCCTTTTAGTGGGTGAGTAGTAGCTGAAACTGCAGGGGTATTCATGCCACCTTCTACAGCATCTAATTTCAGCTGTGGTAATACAGTCTGGTCTCTGGGGGTTCCCTATATAGGTAATGGAAAAGAAAGACACACTTCTCTAGAGTGTGATTTAGCAGAGACAATTTTGATGCCCTGAATGGTCTTCCAGAAGCCTTAGCTCAATCGTTTATAAAGGGAGCTTGAGGATGCTCACCTTCTACCACACACCCAAATGCAGATGCCTGATCTCCCCTCCACACACATACACACCCTGTGTTTAAAGTTTGTTTTTAAAAAAAGAGAGAGACCTGGAAACAACGGGCCACGGATAGGTGACTCCAGATGTTTCCTTAAGCACCTGCTAATAGGAAGGAAACTACCACCCTAAGAAAGTGAAAAACAGCAAAGGCTTACAGTGCTGAAGGCAGAAGGTTATGCATCACTCACAACAAAGAAGACACTTGCAATTCTGCTTCCAGAGGGCTTCATCTGTCCTGACAGGCTTGGAAAGAGATCTGAATAAAAAGCCCTGGAAGGAGCCACTAAGGGCAGCACCTGCACAACATCCCTCTTCAGCATCTTACATACAAGTAAGAAACATAATACTCTATTAACTAGAAATGCTAAATTATGTGGGAAGGGTTCTATAAACATGTGACCTTCATTTATTTTTAATAACTTTCCGTATTGCTGAGAGCAGAGTTTCCTATAAGCCAGACCCAATGTTAATTATTGGTTATGAACTTTCAGCACCTTTCAAGCAGGTCTTGCATTGCCAGCAACAGGTGGCAATAGGAAAACACCACGTGCCTCCCCTTCCATCAAAAGTAAAACCAGATAAAGCAGAACTGTATTTCAAGAGAGGAGATTTATCATTTGGCTTAGAGTGAACAGGGTAATTTTTCTATCCCTGTCCGTTTTAAACAGTTTAGCACCAGCATATCGAGGAAGACACAGAACAGCACCTTCTCAGAACCCAAGCTGCCAAGGAGATCTTGGCTGATGGGTTTCCTTGCAAACAGCGCTGGGTGTTGGTCTCTTCACCCAAGTGACAAGTGACAGGACGAGGGAGAATGGCCTCAAGCTGCCCCGGGGCAGGTTCAGATTAAACATGAGGAAAAAGCTCTTCACCAAAAGGGTTATCAGGCACTGGCACAGGCTGCCCAGGGAGGGGGTTGAGTCACTGACCCTGGATGTATTTGAAAGACAGGTAGATGAGGTGATCAGGGATGTGGGTTAGTAGAGGAAAGGTATGGTTGGACTCGATGATCTCAAAGGTCTTTTCTAACCTTGTGATTCAGTGAATGCTAAATGTTTTGATATTCAGCCTTCATTCCTTGGTGGCTTCCTACTCTTGTATAGAGAGGAAACAATGCTGGTACTCTACTGATGTTGAGGAGGTTACAGTAGCAAACAAATCTGACCTTGAGCTGGTTTGGGTTGCCAGTTTTGTGCATAGCTTACATTTTATCACTCCAAAATGGCCGAATGCCAGAGATGATGAATGATCACAGGCTACACAAGGTCCATGTCCTCCTGACAGGTATTTCAGAGTGCTTTACCAAAAGGTATAAATACCAGGTATTAATTATTAAGTGACCACCTCTGGGGGGATGGGACAGAAAACCATTTGTTGAGCTGAGCCACATCATCAGCACTAACACTACGATGTAGTCTACTGACGTGCTCACTCTCCCACTGCAGCCCCTACAAAGGAAGGGGAATGCGCAGAGTGCCTGAAAACAGACAGGGAAGAGGCCCATGGCTCTGCACAGAGATAACAGGCCTCCAGCTGCTTGTTTAGTCGCAGTCAGTATGCATCCCATTTTGTGAATCTGCCAGCACGCAGGAAAAAAACCACAGACATGAAAGCCCTTGCTCAGCAGATACAGGACACAGGCTTTCCATTTTCTGAGACAATATTATTTTTATATGCAGTCCTAGCTAAACTCAGGAGTCCCAATGTGTTCTTACTTCAAACTCCTTGTCTACTTGGTCTGCCAAAAGACTCAGCAAAGATTTGGGGCTAGAGGCTCTGATGGACTGCAAAACAGAGGGACAATGATAGACTCATAATTTTGTTTAGACCTGAAGGCTTTGGAGATACAAGACTTTGCATTTAAAAGCATTTTGTATTGTTATTGGAGTTCAAGATAGTGACACCTTCAGAGCTTTGAGATTTAGAGCCTGATTTATATATATATATATTTTTTTTTAACTTCTGCCTATTTTATACTCATTGTATCAGGATAAACCATGTTAACAGACCCCAAGGAAATAAGAGGAAACCCTTCAGAATCCTAACTAGGTTAGGGCTATACTAAACTTTACATGGACAAAGACCTAGGCAAGGATGGTCCTACTCTGGCAGAGTAACAGCAATAAGGATGTCATTTAAAAATAATGGAAGTCAAAGCAGGAGATGTCTGGGACACAGTCTTCCGGGTTTTAATTGCAGCTGGCTCCTCTGCAGTATCCTCTGAAGGAATTTTGTAGGGGAGCAGTCCATTTGCTGTAAAAGTCCATGCACAAAAGCCTCAGAGAAAACAATCTTCATGTAGACAAACAGTATGAGTCACCAAAAAAGCAGGCACCACTTTCTTTTATATTATCCTTTGCAAGAAAAGTGTAAATACATTCAGGCAGTCACACTCAGCTTTATTCCTGACTTTCAAATTGCTTTTAACACCAATGAGCCCAAAGCCTACGCATGTGTGTCAAGCAGATACTACTGCAGCTCACTGCATTCTGCCAACAGAGCAACTTATCACCTAGAATCTCTTAGGAGGCTCCTCTTGTCTAGCAACCACTGCCTTGGTAAAACAGTGATTTTCTTTTACCAGTATAATGGGAAATGTAAGCAGGACCTTTGTGCACCAGAGAAAGTCCTGTGGTGGTGATGTTTGCTTCCTGGGACGTGAAATGGGTGAATTCAACATCAAAGTGCTAAAACAGCCAAGAAGACTCACAGGAATAAAACCAGTATCCAGAAGCTCACACAAACGCTGCACATCTTCCACATGCTGCCACAACTACAGTTCTTCATGGGATTTACACATTCACTGTTGTATTTACTTTAACCAAATTATTACTTCCAATGGAAACTTTAAAGGCTGCTACAGAGCCTTACCCTGGGCCATCACAGCTCTGACCTACTGCTAACTGCCCCTTCCTATCAGCCCCAGTGCAGAAAAAGAAACCTTTGTCCTTCAGCTCAGGGTGCAAGGCCCGGCCTATCCCACAGAAAGCCAGTTCTGACGCTTTCACACATGAAGCTTTCCTACGGGCAAGAAGGATCCTTGAGAAGCTGTAAAGATAAGTTTATAATGCAGCAATGACTCCTATGCAATCATGAGAGAAAAACATATCACGGACAGTTACCCACGGGGCCCTGGGGTGCGCCTGCAGCTGTGAGATGCCACCAGAAAACACCATAACAAACAGAGCAATAACAAGGTGATAATTCTGAAGGGGAAGGGAACCTCTCTGATTCGCTCTGGAGCTGAATTAAAGGCACCACAGTAGCTTGCATATAACAGAATCTGACTCAGGAGAAACTGGTCCAGCTCTGTAACCAGCCCCAAGGCAAACCTGAGCACTCAGTGACTCTTTGTCATGCTTTGTAGAGGGTTATCACCCTGGGTTGGTTTTTTTTTAAGCAGCTCAGAGTTGTAGCTCTGTCTGCCTACACGTCTGTCAGCTTGAGAAAGGGGGACTCTCCAGAGAAGTGGCCTATCAAGCAAGGACGAATAAACTGCCAGCCAAACCCAGAGATGTGTAAGTAACAAGGGCCTCTCTGAAGGCGCAGCCTGTAGGATAATTTAAGCATGTCCTGATGGTACAGATCTGCAGAGTGGAAAAATCTTCTCAGTGTAACCTGCTGTCAGCCTGCATCAGATGAAATTTATATGGGGAAAAAAAAGACCAGAAGACTCATGGCTCTGCATGAAGTGGATACACCATCCACTCCTGACTGGCTGGTTACAAGCAAGAGAAGAATAGGTCAGTTTGCAGCAGCTTCTGCGGCAGGTTCAGTCTACATCTTCCACATCCCTGAAGGAACTCTGCGAAGGGCCCTCTGATATCAGTCGAGTTCCATCAGAACAAATCCAAATGGTACCAGAAGGTATGAGCGGACATGCGGGGTGGGGGCAGTCATGTGCTAAAATGCCTACGTTATTTTTGAACAAAAGCTGGTTCACATCCCACCATCTCTTTGAAAAAGCAGAACAAGCACCTGACTGGTGAGAGATCTCTACAGTGCTCCTGAAACTTCCTTCTGCTCCACTTAATGATATGCACAGGAGCCTGCTCCTCGAAAAATCCAGGCTATTGCCAACAGGTTTTGTATCAAGAATTAGTTGCTTCTCAGAGAACTGTGAATGATCTCATAAGCTGTAACATTTTCTAAGTAAGGGAGGCTGCCAAGGAGACAGAGGTCTGATTTTCGGAGATAGCTGCTTCGCTACCAAGGGTCATACATCTTGGCTCCTCCACAGAGGGGAATTTGTTGGAAACTCCTCCCAGTATGGGGTGAACAGTGAGTTACAGAGGATATGCTCTCTGCCCAAGGGATTTCTTGCTGAAGGAGACAAGCCCCTTTGCAGCAAAATATGGATAAATATGGATAAAACATGGATTGTGGCCAAATTTGGAAATAGTTATATCTGCTTTACTCATGTAACATTCCACAACTGGGCAACTGGCCCAATGCCATTTCCATGCAAACTGATGGTAAGTCACCATCAGTCTTTCATTTAAATCCACTGAACTGCTGGCTGACATCTGACCTAGCAAACAGCAAATACCCTGCTGTCTAATTTATAAACAATTCCATAAATGCAGGGAAATCAAGACAAAGTTGCTCTTTTGAAACATCCAGCAATCAACCTGGGTTGGGAAGATGTTTTTTTGAGCTTTTGGTGCTATTTGGGATTGTGTTTCCAACTCACTCCACTGTGTCGGGGCAAGAACAGGGGGTATGAGAATTCCTTGACACCTAGATTTGATCTCAGATCCCTCTTTGGCCAAATCAGGGTACAGAACCCAAGCGAGTGCTCTGAAAATAGCCACATCTCAGCTATGGTAGGAACTGGGGCTCCCTGCAACAAGCACTAGACCCTATGAATTGGTAGGTTTGTTGTGACTATTAACATTTTTTTTCAGTTAGGTGGTTAAGAGTGTGGCCAGCAGGTCCAAGGAGGTGATCCTCCCCCTCTACTTTGCTCTGGCCAGGCCCCACCTGGAGTATTGTGTCCAGTTCTGGGCTCCCTGCTATAAAAAAGACAGGGATCTCCTTGAGAGAGTCCAGAGAAGGGCTATGAAGATGATGAAGGGCCTGGAACATCTCCCGTATGAGGAAAGGCTGAGTGAGCTGGGACTGTTCAGTCTAGAGAAAAGAAGACTAAAGGGGGACCCTATTAATGTTTATAAATATCTTAAGCATGGGGTGCAGGGGGAATTGGCCAGCCCCTTTTCTTTGGTCAGTGGAGACAGGACAAGGGGCAATGGCTGCAAGTTGGAGCACAGGAAGTTCCGCACCAACATGGGGAGGAACTTTTCCCCAGTGAGGGTGAGGGAGCCCTGGGACAGGCTGCCCAGGGGGTGTGGAGTCTCCTTCTCTGGAGAGATTCAAGACTCGTCTGGATGCCAACCTGTGCAGTATGAGCTGGGGAGCTGCTTTGGCAGGGGGGTTGGACCCCATGATCCCTCCCAACCCCTACAACTCTGTGATTCTGTAAAAACTGAAAACCGTGAGCTAAATTCACCCGCAGTGCACAGCCCTTGAGTTCAGCAAGGCTAGAGGTGGGGTGCTGAAGCTCACTGCTAAGATGCACATTATCTCCCTTGAAATGACACGGGCTGCACTGTACAGGGGTAGGCAGGGATGAGCAAGGGGAAGTGCTCCCTGGCACAGGCTCCTGCAGAGCACATCAGTGATACCCCATCAGCCTGCTGGGATCAGATCCGTGTAGGAGAACCGAGGAGCTGTCTTACACCACCCTTTCCCAGCACTGAAACTCAGGTAGCCACGATTTAGAGAGAGGGTTTCTAATTAGAGCCTGGTGAATTTAAACAGATTTCTCAGGCACTTGGATTTACCTAATCTCATCTTTCCTAGCTCTCCTTGTGGCAACCAAGCTGGTTCCTTTAGCTGCTCCCAACAGATCTCTGACTGGATATTGAAGGGGTGGGGGCTGGACCTCATCTTCCCTGCTGACTATGTGCTTGTCATTGTTATCCTTCTGTTCCCCTCCCTGACCAGCTCTCCACACTCCCTTCCATCTGCTCCTTCCCACGTTCTGCCTGTTCTTGGTACAAATGTCAGGGGCTCAGTCTCACTTCTTTCCAAATGAGAGACAACAGCAGGGGACCACATGGAGACCAACAGACCCTTCTGTCTGAGGGTCTCATCCTGACTGCTGGTGCAGCCAAAGGCCACGGAATGCAGGACTCCAGGGCAACTGGGGCAGACAGTACTTCTGCTAGCATTCAAAAACCTTTTGGCTATTTGAGCATGGTATTTTCTCTCTGGATTCCATCAGGTTGTTTGCAATTTACCTATGACAACAGCCCTGTCAGGTAACTGATGGCCAGATATGCTCAGTCTCACGTATTTCTTGTAGAAGAGCTTTACAGAAGGCAATCCCAATTTTCTGAGATCTACCCTTGCTATGTGCCTACATCCCAGATGCTTTGCATCTCAATGAATATAGATCAAGAAAGCAAACCCACTGCAGAAAAATATGACAGAGGATAAAACTGACATATGTGCTACTGAAAACAGGCATCAGATATAAGTCTGAAAGACAATAGGATTTTGACAAATATCTGCAAAAGAAGCTGCTTTCCTTGCAGCTGCATTTGAGACAGAAGTTGTCATTAACCCTGGAAAAGCCTCTGAATCCTATTTTCACTTATGTTTAATGGACATTTTGCCTTTCACTGTAAGGAGCACTCACTATCTTTGGGAGAAAAATATAAAATTTTTTTTATTGATATGTATTGCTGGTGGTCACACAACATGGGTTTATGAGAAAAAATTGTCCAAAACATCCAAATCAGGCACCTGAATTTTACTACCTTAACACATAGATGTGAAATGAACGTGATATTGAAATGAACAGGATACTGCAGGTCATCTTTTATATATTTTATATGTATATATACATATACATAAAAACAGCCATAGAGGTAAGTTTCAGTATTTGTAAACCTCAAGACCAAACAAGCAGAAAAACAAAAAAGCCACAAAACCCTCTGAAATGCCTCAGTAATAAATAAATTTTAAAAGCCTTAAAATAGATACTACCAGGGGTTACAGGCACGTATCTTACTATCCTGAACAGCTTAGTAAGCAAGAGACTGCTGTAATAGTGCCCATTGCATACACAGAGTTAGTAGTTTATACCTTAGAATTTCCTACCAGTTGTAGTCACAGATAGGAGCTGATGCACAAGGGTGGATGACTATGGAAATCAACTCGCCTTAGACCAATAAATAAACCGGATCATTAGAATAATGGTCTTCAACCACTTGGAGCACTTTTCATCTCAAATGTACAAAACTCATAAGCCAGACTGCCTAAAGGCAGGGGATTGTCTTTAAATTCATAGGTTTTATTTCTTTGCTTACTGGCTTTCTGTATTTAGAGACTATACTGGAAAAAACCCCCAACCAAAGCAAACCAATTAGTCACACTGGAAAGCTTTGCTCTGCTACTGAGCGAGCTAGAAATCTTGCTTTCCTGCTGACAGTTGAGGCACTCACACGATACCATCTTTCAGAAGAAGGAAGTATTGAAAGACCTGGGAGGAAATAGTACGTGTTGCCTCTACATCACTTTGGCTGTCCATAGCTTGCTGGTTTGTCAGCTGTTTTTTTTCCTCTCAGCTTGCCTGAGTAACACAGTTAAATTACAGCCAAAGTCAGACTGTTTTCAGCCCTCTCGCCTCTTAAAGTTTATTATAGCTCCTTCACTCCTGAACACAGTACTGCCAACAGCTTGCCTGCCTTTGCCACTACGTTGGTTTGTTTATTACCTCTTCTGACAAGTCTTGCAGTCATTAACATGGACAAACACAAAAATATATTTTGTACACACTGCTGATGAGTTACATATAAAAATATGTTGAGGCCAGGTGGATGCATAGTATTGCCACAGTGAAGTCATTAACCTATGAGGATGTGGTCTAGGCCATGGCAGGAAAAAATTGGGCTGTTTGGATATTCATGAGCTGGTTAATCCACTGGGTAACCCTCATATGGCAAGAATGTGAGCCTGCATATTCATTACAGGCTCCAAATCATCTGCAAAAGTGGTTGAGTCTCAGAAATTAGTTCCTTAGAAGAAAAAAAAACAACAAACAAAAAACCAAAGAGCCCTCCCAACAAACTCTGTTGAGTGTCAGTCACCCTATCCTTGCCCAAGTAAGTCCAAGCTAAAAATCAAAGAACCTGCATCCCCTTCAGATGCTTAAAATAGCTACCATTTAATCTGTTTTCTGTAACTACACAGGGTTCTTTGTAGTTAACCCATTTAGGATTAATGACCTTTTTGGGAGTTGCAATGGCTTGCGTATCACAAGAGAATGGGCTGCTGGTAGAGCCTTCTAGCTTTCCTAAATACGACTAGCAAAGATAGAATTTGATTAAAACAGTAATAAACTTGTATTCCAAACAGCAGATTTATACCTTGCATCTAAAACATGTGTTACAATGTTTTATATGTCACACCATTGCAAGGAGAACAGATGGAGACACTTCTTGTAGGGCTAGGAAAAAATAAGACACCTTTGTCAGATTCCCAAGACAAGAGAAAGCAGTGCCTGATCATTCTCATGCCCAGAGGTCTATGCTGAAGGAAGCAGCAGAAGACATGGCCATTTGAGATGTTCAGAAGAGCACCTCAGTGCCTCTGAATAGATTCGAGAGGAAGCAGGGGCCACCACATCAGGGTTATCATAATGGGTAACACCTAGCACAGGGAGGACAGGCTCAGCAACTTCCTTTCACTGTCAGTGGAGAGACACGTGAAGACCACATGGAGAAGGAATTCATTCAGACACTTTCAGAACTGTGGGGAATGGGGATCCTCAACTCTTTACACAGACAAGAGCTCTGCAGTGCCCTGTGGAAAAGCCAGGCAGCCTGCGCTGGTTCTGGATGAAGGTCAGGGCACCAACCAATGCTCAAAGAAAACAAGCATCCCAGATGTGTTTTAACACATTTCAATGCCAAAGGAGAGACCAGCAGAGGAGTTGAGTAACAGTTCTCTGCTCAGCCTTGTTTGAAGTTAACTAATAGTAGCCACACAGTTTTTTATGTTACTAACAGCTGCCCATTCAGAAGCCAGAGGAGAGGAAAGCATGTATTGTTCCTTCAGCCAGCCTTGATAATGCCCACCTTATGAAACCACAGCCACAAGCCCTTTTCATGTAAAGCTCGAGGCTGATGGGTAAATTCAATCAGACAATCTCTTTCCTCTGGATAATGTGGTAGGGGGGTTATCTCAGCTATAATGGTAGAAGATAAATGCAGTTTTACTGAATTAAAAACACTTCAGAGAAATGTGCCAATTCCGTTTCATGTCAGGATGGGGAAAAGTCAAAACATTTTGTGAAGATAAATTGCAATGGTTTGGTTTCCTGTTTTCAATTTGCTTGATTTTTTAAAAATATTTCATTTCCCTAGGAAAAATTAAAGCAGCATTGCACAGACAATAGCACAAATGAAAGCTTTTGGCATTAGTGAAATGAACCCATCTAGCAGGTCCAAAGACCATTTAAAATTCGTTCTATGGGTAACTTCAAATCTTCAAATGGCCAACTCAGCTGTGAATTAAAAGAGAAAAAAAAGAGAAGAAAAACCAAGCATCAGAGTTTCTCAGGAAACAGACTATCTAGTTTCTGTTCAGCAGCGTTGCCAGACCAAGAAGAGAGGGAAGCAAACTACCTGAAGCCTGAAGATTTTCCTCATCGCTGATTACAGCAGGTTTGTTCCCCATACACTGTGTGGAGGAGGCAGAAAAAGCTTGCACTGCCAGGAGCCAGGCTGTACTGTACATACCATGAAAGAATTTTTAAGAAATAAAAGTAGAAAGAATAAAAAGGAAAATAGAAAGAAACTCCCCGCTGCCAGCAATTCAACATCTTTCAGAAGACACCCTTTATTACACTATACAATATATGGTGCAGTTTATAGTATTCCTGAAACTCGTATTCAGGAACCACGTTGCAAACTCCAAAATGAGTAATAAAAAGCTAAATCGTTTCAGTATAAATACTCGGTTTTCTTGAGAATTACGACTAAGTTTTATGAAGGACGTGGTTGTGGAATAAAACATCCTCAGTTCCCAACCCGAGGGGAGTGTTTAAGCCTCCAGAGCATGCGAGTTTTTAGGAGTTTTTAGGAGACAGCCTTTCTCCCCAGCTTGACACGCCTGGCTATGATTTTGCCATGTCGGACTCCTAGGAAGGCTGCGCCCTCTCCTGACAGTTGCGGACTCGGCAAGGTGCTGTGCTGCACCCAGCAAGTCGAGGCTGGAGCTCGGAGTTACCTGTCCTGCTTGACTTGAAACGTCTGCTGCACCATGCAGAGGAGCTTCACGTTGAGGTGGGTATCTCCAAATCACAACGTATTGGGTTTTTTTTTCCACCACGCTGTAAGAAAACAAACTACTTGGACACAGGGACTTGAAAAAAGCCCCCAAACCCCCAGAAAAGTCACCATCTATTTGAAGGTGGATAGAGAGCACCCCTCTAGAGTAAACTCCAAATAGCAAGCATTGCTTACAGACCACGTGATTCTGTAAAGAAAACCTTCATCTGTTTAAAATACAACCTTGAGATTAGTGTCGCAACCCATGGGTTCCATTTCACCCAACAAATACATAATATGGCTAATGCTATTACAGTGAGTCAGCCTGCCTTCGTAAGCAAATGTAATCGCCTTCAACAAGCAAAGCTTACGCAGGAGTGACTAAAGAAATCCCACACATCTTGCCAATCATTCACACTATGCCTAAGTGAAGATCACCTTCACTTATTTATTTTTTTAATGTGGAATGCTCACCTCTCATCTGGTCCTGCATTGCTTCAATGATTTTTACAGACTCACGTCGGCAAACTGTTTAAAGCTTCTGGTTCTAGGGACTACTGAATACCCCCAAGAAGGAAATTTCCCTCTGGCCACACTAGCAAGGACTACTTGGAGGGATTTTCTGCCTTTCTTTGTAGCTTAGGATATGAGTCAGTTCCTCAGATCACCTGGGAATTTTACTTAACAAATTTCCTTCTATTCTAGGACCTAACTACTGATACTGTTGAGCTTTCTGTCTCTCTTCCTGTGGTACATGGTTTTCTTGTGGCTTTGGTCTTTTCCACAGAAGGGCTTTACGGGTTTTTTTAGGGTGCTGAGATTCAGGTTGTGATCTGGGGAGTTTATGGGCAGTATGTTTATTTCATATGCTCATTCAGATCATGGAAGCATCAGCTGTACAAAAGAAGCTGTTATTAAATGATATCCTCTAATTATATTATTTATAATTTTGCCACAAGGATGATGGCAACACTCATGGCCAATGAGCTAAACTCAGCTAGAGCGGGAAACAATTCTTCATGGACTAACATGACACACTGAGGTCTAGTTTGGGCCCCTGGAACCTAATGTCTAGTCAGACATGGGAAGAAACCATCTAGTTTGTTTGTTTGTTGCTTTTACAGATTCTTCTTCTCACCCTTACAGTTTGTAGAACACAATGTTGACTGTTTTGTTGTACTGAAAACAGTCAAAGATCTTTGACTGCTAATCGCCCTACCTTCCAGCTCCCTCATCACTTCTCCTGTCCTGCCAGGCCAGCGCAAGCTTTACACCACATCCCTGGTGCTAAACAAGGGAAAAGAAACACAAAACAAAATAAAACCAAACATCCACTAGGCTGTAAAATGTAATACTCACCTAGCCTCATTAATAGTCGCCTCTGATTATCTTCAGCTACTTTAACAGTATCCCTAACATAACAGTGACATTGTACTGACAATATAATTTCCCTGTGCTTCACAAAGGCTTTATATTGCTTACTAAATGAGCAGATACTCTTACATGCATTTGAGGCATGTTTATCCCACAAACCTGTATCAAACACGAAACGTTCTACGAATAGCTTTGTATTATACCTTCCACAGCCAAACTACTGTGTGTTTAAATATATGGTAAAGCCTCTGTGGGAACAAAGCTTTAATATTACACTTTGATCACTATTTTATTATTGTAATTTGCCAGCATGTTGTAACTGCTGTACAGCACTTAGTTCACTGATGTCAAAGGATGAATGGCAGGCTTTGCGCATTGTTTAAAACCACGTTATGCATTTTTAAAGACCTGATGTGCTGGTAGTTCTGCCAATATTCAGCAGTATAGTGTAAATAGGTATTAGAAAACAAAAAATTAAAAATATTTTAAAAACAGAAGCATGCATGTGTTGTTATTTCTCATTACTTCATTTAGTGGTTTTGCTGCCAATGTTCTTTCACCTTTGAGGTCATACCACTGTCTACTTGTGCTCCTTAGGAAGAAAGGCAAATAAGATATATGTTTTTCAAATATATTAAAATTATTGTTTTTAAAAAAGAGTATTTCCCTGGACACCTTTTTGACAGTGTTTCTACTCCTTTTTACAGAACTTGCACACGCAACAAGCAAAACCATAAAAAGTTGTTTCAGCTGAAGCCCGGTGTGACTGGTGTTGGGCTTTACAATTAGCCTATGTACACACCTCCCATATGAAGTGTAGGTGTGTATGAATCTTTTTCTCCAGAAACAAGTTCGTACCCAGCCACTCTTTGAGGGTGGTCACTCCCTCTGACCCTGGTGGTTAGGAGAGGAGGTTTCAGCGTGATGCAGACAAGGCTCTCAGGGACTCCACTGGGACTTGAGCCGTCCTGTCTGCAGACTCTGAAGCTGAAGGAACTTACCCACAGGTCACAACGAGACACAGAAGGGGGATCAGTGCTATGGCAGTCTGTTCCAGAGGTGGGATTGGGAACAGGGCTGCAGGACATAGCAACCCTGTGCAGCGCTACAGGCTTGGGGAATTGTGGCTGGAGAGCTGCGTGGTGGAGAACTGGGGGTGTTGGTTGACTGCACACTGAATATGAGCCAGCAGTGTGCCCAGGTGGCTAGGAAGGCTAATAGCATCTTGGCATGTATCAGAACCTGTGTGGCCAGCAGGTCCAGGGAGGTGATTTGCCCCTGCATTCGGCATTGGTGAGGCTGCACCTTGAGTACTGTGCTCAGTTTTGGGCCCCTCACAGTAAGAAAGACATTGAGACCCTAGAGCAAGCCCAGAGAAGGGCAATGAGGCTGGTGAAGAGGCTGGAGAGCAAACCTTACAAGGAGTGGCTGAGAGAACTGGAGTTATTCAGCCTGGAGGAGGCTAAGGGGGGGATCTTATAGAATCATAGAATGGTAAGGGTTGGAAGGGACCCCGAGGATCATAAAGCTCCAACCCCCCTGCCACAGGCAGGGCCACCAACCTCAGGCCTGGATCTACACAAGGTTGCCCAGGGCCCCATCCAACCTGGCCTTGAACACTTCCAGGGATGGGGCATCCACCACCTCTCTGGGCAGCCTGTTCCAGCACCTCACCACTCTTTCTGTAAAAAACTTCCCCCTAATATTCAGTCTAAACCTTCCCTCCTTCAGCTTATCACTGTAGAGAAGTAGGGGTTGGTCTCTTCACCCAAGCGACAGGTGACAGGATGAAGGGGAATGTCCTCAAGCTCCACCAGGACAGGTTCAGATTAGACCTGAGGAAAAAGCTCTTCACCAAAAGGGTTATTGGGCACTGGCACAGGCTGCCCAGGGACAGTTTAGTCACCAACCCTGGATGTGTTTAACAGACGTGTAGATGAGGTGCTCAGGGATATGGTTTAGTAGAGGATGGGTATGGTTGGACTCTGTGATCTCAAAGGTCTTTTCCAGCCCAGTGATTCTATGATCGTAGTATGGGATCAGGCTAATTTCCCCCTAAACTTCGAAGGGGTGAAACTTCGCAGTGAACAATCTGCGGTGCAGAAATGCCAGCCTAACCCTCAGGACTTGGAAGCCAGACCCTCTCCCAGCGCGGGCATTGCCACCACCGGGCTCGCGGCGGGGAAGCTCCCCGGCGCTCCCGGTACCAGCTCCTCCCGCTGCCTCTCCGGGTCGCCGGCAAGCTGCGAGGAGGGGTTCGGCCCCGACACCCCGTTTCTGGTTTGGATCGGTCTGTTATGTCAGCGCCTCTGCGGGGGCAAACGCTGTCACCGCCCCGGCCGCCCGCAGGGGCTCCCTGTCACCATCCCTGGATGGCGCGCAGGCAGCCCCAGCGCAGGGCTCCACCTAGCGCAACTGGCACGGTACCCACTGGGCGAAATTAAAAACAATAATCTAAAAAAATGCAATTAAAACACCTCGTATTGCCTACGGCAGGGCGCGGAAATCACCGCAACCCAGCGCTGCCCCCTTCCTCCCGAGCTCAACATGGCGATCGCGGCATCCCCCGCGGCATCGCCTCATCCAAGATGGCCGCCATACCACGGCGCAGACGGCTTGCCAGCACTTAAGATGGCGGCCACGCGGTCTCCTTTACCCAGTGGGGGGACAGAAATATCGCCACAACGGCATTCATAGCTCGTTTATTTATTTATTTATGTGTCCGCCCCGCCGGCCGCTCCTGGAAGTGACGTGGCTCCGGGGGCGGTGACGCGGTGCCTGCCGGGAGGCCAAGTGGGCGGTGGCGGGGCAGGAGGCGGTGGCCACCGGGAGGGGGCCGGGCTGGGGCCGGGCCGCAGCGACGCGGTTCCTGTCGCCGTGACATGGGTTCCCCCTCGATGGCGGTTGCTGCGGGAGGCCCCAGATAGCCGGCCGCGTCCCTTCTCCCCTTCCCCCCCTCACCCCGCCCGCCGCCATGCCCACCAGGGCTCCGCCGCGCCCCGCGCAGCCCGCAGGTAAGCGACGGTGCCGCCGCTACGGCCGAGGAGGGGGCGGCTTGCTTCCTCCGGGCCTTGCCGGGGTAGGGCACCCCCTGCCCCGCTGTGGCGGGCGGGGACCACTCGGGGTTTCACCTGGGGGGCCTGTGGCGGCCAGGGCCTGTCAGGACATCGCGCTCTCCGACCTTCCCCCTCTATCCTCGGGGGAGGGCGGCGGGGCCGGGTCGTCCTGCCAGGCAGGAAGGCTGGGCAGGGAGATGAAGCCCCGCCGCTTTCCCCCGGACTGAGGCGCCTCTCCTTCGGCTCGTCCCGTCGCGGCTGGAGCGAAGGGACGGGCTGCGGCGCGGCCGGCCTCAGAGCCGGGCGGCTTTGTCCTTCGGCGGCGGGCCCCGGGGGTCGAGCGGCATTATGCCGCTCCTCGCAGCGGGCGGTTTCCCGTAGCGGCTCCGGGCGGGCTGGCAGCCGGTTCGCGGCCAGTGCCCGTGCTTCTGCGGGGTTCCGCAGGGCCGCAGCTGGGAGAGAGGGCTCCATGGCGTGGTACAAGTTCGGCTGCCCTGTGTGCTTGCGCTTTCCTGATAAGCTGCTTTTTTTTTTTTTCTTTTTTAAGGGGCGTAAAGCATGTCAGTTGCTAAATACATCAGAGGGTGACATGCTGAAGCAGAGTTATGGTTTGATTTTATTTGATTTAGAAGTACCACCGTTCTGAAATGGTATGTAGTTGCTGAAGTGCTTCTTGGATCCTGACACTTCAGTTTGCTATTAGAAGTGGCTGCCTGATGAACCAAAATAATCCTTTTTCATAAGAGAAGGCGGTTCCTTGAGCTAAGGGATTCCTTCACAGCATCCATAAGTTGGCATCTTGATGGTGACAGTCTTTTTCTTCCGTCTTCAGCACATAAAGTGAAACCCTTGGAAGTTTGATGCTTCCTTTTAAAGCAAACATCTATTCGTAAAGGGAGTGAGTAGAAGAAGCGTCACTGACAAGAGCTGTGCTGTGTTGGCTGTATAAGTTTTGTTTTCATGCAATGTTTACAGTGTGATGTGTTCCATTAGAACCGACTTCTTCAGCTTCTGAGCTCATTGTAAAGTGAGTTTGATGGATGCTCGTTTTTAACTGGGCTGGTCCTTTGAGGTTGAGTAAAATTAAAAGTACTTCCTCCTTGTTTTATTCTCTGGACATATGAACTAGACAGGGAAAACCAATTAGCCTACTTTAAGCATAAAAGCGTTAGGTTGTGTTGTCAGCATGCACAGAAGTTTGTATGCATGCTTGTCCAGCTGAAGTGTATGTAGTGGTTCCTCTTCCTGAAGTGGGAGCTGTACCTGGAGGAATATAATGTTAACTGGGAGAGCTGGGGGAAGAGGTAAAGTATCTATGGCTTGTGAGGGGTTAGTTAGTTTGGTGTCTATTTGTTTTGGTGTTTTTTTAATATCACTGTTGTATCTGTGAAAATAAATAGCGTAAATTTGACAATAGGAGAATTTAAACTTAAAATATGAATTAACTCTGAAGAGACTTCAGAAAAGCTAATTTTGCTACAGTATTTCCATTTCACATGATGCTTGGTAAAGTGTGCATTGTACGACCTTCTAAGGTCATGTGAAAGTATGACCTCTTCTTTGTACTTCCTTAATTTGTTTATAAGTAAGCAGTTGACGTATATCAGCTTCAATGGATCAGTTTGTGCTGGGTTTTTAAATTATTATTTCTATTTTAAATTTGCTCAGATCATGGCTTTGTTTAGTAAAGGATTTAGTAGTCTGTGAAGTTCTGAGTTGTACACAGCAAAACATATTTGCTACATATTTCTGTTGAGGATGGCAGTGTGTGACTGTACTTTTGTACATAACTTAGCTACTAAAGAAGCTTTTATTTAGTACCCAAATCACATAAAATAGTAGTCTGAAACTTTCAGTACTTTGAAAAGACTTGTCTTTCAGAGTGGAAATAATAGAGTGGTTTAGATGGACTTCTATCAACTCTTTGCCCTTTCCTCTTGAAATATTCATAGAGCTCTCCTTTCAGATACATAGTGTTATCAGTTGGAAACCCAGCGGTAAAGAAATTGATGCTGGATCTGGTTGTTTTCTCTATGCTCAGTGTCAGAATCTTCTTTCAGATACTCATTATCTTTTTCAACAAAATGTTTGTTCCTTTTTTTGGGCTGTTGTACTGTGTTTGACAGCTTAAACGACATCTTTGTGAACGTTTCAGTGCAATGACGTGCTAACCCTTTCGTGGGGATTTAAAACACTTGTAACTTTTCTAGATAGTCCTCTTAAGGGAAGTGTCTTAGATCCTACTCATTGCTAGGTTTCAGAAGTTGTTTCTGTTAATTTTATTTTTCCATTGTGCAGAAAACACAACGTTGAACTTGCTGTTACACACAGAGGAAAGGACCTTGCGGTGTGCCTTGTTTGAAAACTGACAGAAGACTTTCTTCCCTACTTAAATCCTTTAACAATTTGGGTTAATACTGCAAGGAGTGTTTCTGTATCGCCAGTTGCAAGGTGATGGAATGAGTCTGCTTCTATGAGGCAAATAATTTGGGTTTCTCAAATCCAGGAGCCCTGGTTTGGAAGAACTAGAAAATCTTGTCTTTAGTACGTTTGAAAGTAGGTACCAGGGTAAGGAAGTGTGAAACCTCAAGTTCATATGTCTGTTGAAAAGTGATGGAAAATAGATTTTATTCCTTGGAGTATTAGGTGTTCATCCTGTGTGTTTTTTAGTACAAGAGTATGTCATAGGTGGCATAAATTACGAGTAACGTATGTCTGTTCTTGTGTGTGTTTAACTGGCTTTCGTCAGGGTGGGGGGGTTTTGCTGGGTGTTTTTTCCTCACCTACTTGTTCTCTGCTTGTTGAACAAAATACTTGTTCCCTTAAAAACAAAAGTATGCAGTAATGGAAACAGGACCTATGGTCGTTCCCTCTGTGTGACTGTTTTCTCTGACAAGTTGTGGGAGAACCTGTTGTACAAGAGTGAACCTTTGGGCAGTTGTAATCTGTGGTCTGTGTGAAGTTCGAAGGGTTTACATGTAGTGGAGAACATACTGCTCTGTAAATAAATGTGAGAACAGTTGACCTTAGGCAATCTAGTTCTAATACTTCCTAATCCATCATCTTTTTCATCTTAATCTAGAGCAGGTTCCCAGCTACCCTACGTTTCAGGGTAATATCCAGAAATAAATTTCCTCGGTGTTGAATGTGGTTTTAAAAGGAATGTAAGAAATGCTAAGAGTGAAAACATCCCAGTTATGTGTTACTTACGACATCTGTCTTCACACACTGTGTGGATGTGTGCTGTACATTGGACACAAATATTGTGTTCCCACAGAGACAGCTTTAAAACCTGACTGGCTTTCCCAGCCAGATGCATTTGCCTATATGAATTAGAACCACGCTTGTTCTTACAGAATTGTCACCACTGTTTATGGATTTAGGTACAGACAGTATATTTTTTCTGCAGCTGTCAGTAATTTTGAGTTGAAACAGTACATTTATTTGCTTAGAGTAACTTTATAAAATAGTCTTCTGGTTTTGAGGAAGCGATGCTGCTCTTGGTTAAAAAAGGGTCCCATGAAGTACACAATGTTTTAGAATTCGTGTTTTTCAAATGTTCCTCTGTTTCTACAGCTAAGCCTAAATTAAATGGGGAGAAACAACCAGTGAAAGAGTGTTTGATTGCTTCTTTATATAATCTAGCAAGGAAGATTTAAAGGAAGACATCTATATCCCAGATCTGTTTAAATTTCATGCTGATGAGCGGGAAGAGGAGCACTGTCAAAGAGGGGTGAGCTTTGTATAGGCTGGGCTGCAGAGGACAGGAAGAATGAGCTGCCTAAGTGCCTGAATCCCCATGGCAGTCTCAGGAGTTCTGTTACTTCAATGTTCACTTTGCCTACAGTGCTTTCTAATAGAAGGTGTCTGGCATATTTGGTGTTTGTAGAAACCACAGTAATATACAGTGATATTGATTAATTTCAAATGAGAAATAAGGCTTAGATACATTGGCATTATTGGAACTGGAGAACATTGTTTTCCTCAACTCATATGTCCAAGTGAAAAAAAAAAGTGCTCTGAAACTCCTGCTTTGGGTAATGGACCTTCTGGCTGTAACAGCATTAGATTCAAAATCGAAAACATTGATTTCCTGGAGGCTTTATGAAGTAAATGTTTTCTTGCTGTATTTTTGTTTGCTGGTAACTTACTGCAAAAATACAAGTAAACTTATTAATGCAGTTTAAGAGCATATTGACTTCAGCCTGGACAGTGACACTCTCTGGAGCAGCTTTGAATTGTAGTAGTGCAGTTTTAACAGACAAACTCTCCCCATCTAGAAATAAGTTCTGTAGAAAGACTGTAAATCCATTTTCCATTGTTCATAAGCCCATGAAAAGGTGAAATTATAGCAGGAGCTGACAGCTTTTCCTACTGGGAGTTAACAGTTTGCTGGAATGAGAGAAGTCCAAATCTGTCCCTTACTGCAGTATTTTGGGGATCTGCTTGAGGAATTCCCTTGCAGTAAGAGTTAAGTGTTCATGGAAAGATCAGCGCTGGCAGCTAATGACTTGAATCCAAAGCCTTGCCATTGCAAGGCTTTTACTGTAGGGCATTTCAGTAACATGCTTGTTTCTGTCATGAAGATGTTGATCATGCCATTTCTGATTATTGTGTTTTCTCCAGGCTTTAAGTGATGGCTTGCTTAACTCAGCTTCTTTGCTTTCAGAATAATCCACAGCTGAGAGGCCTTCCCTTGGTTTGCTAATGTGCCTCTTAGGGTAAAGGGAACATTCTGCTCCACGAGGAGGTTCTTCTTTTGAATTTACACGCCTCAAGTATTTCTTTAGAGATACTCTTTGTTTGTGGCCTCCCAGTTTTTTTAGGTCTTATGTAAGAGCCAAGCATGCCATTTTTTTTTTGCTTTAGAAGATAAACAGAAGAGGAGCTATTTATACCTGCTTTTGTGTATTGTAATTGGGTTGTTCTCTTTGCCGTGTTTTTGTTAGACTGTTACTATTAATCTACAAAAAGGTAATGAACAAGGATGTGAACCATGTATGAGGAAAGCAGGCACTGTTCCCGGTTTGCTGCAGGCAAATAATAAGATACCCTGGTTTGATAGTAAATGTTTTAGAAACCTAGTTAGTGGCTTGAGATAAAAAAAGGGTATGCATTTTGTCTTCCTGAATTCCTGCCCTCTCAAAACTTATGTCACCTACTACTCTAATCTTTCCAGTATTACTGATTTCTGTTTTCTCTCTTCCTTTCAAATTTGCCTGAGGGGCATTCTTAAATGGTTTGTGGCCTTAGAGAAAGGTTTATGCCAAGAGCCTGCAGTAGGGGAGTTGAATCTGACCAAGCTAACCAGCAGTGTCTATTTTAAATTTTTTTCCATTAAAGTAAAATGTCATTATGTGCTTTAAGAATACTGGTAATTTACATTTATAGCACAACATATTTGTGATACTGTGAGTGAAATTCCTTCATAATGAGTGTCAAAGTATGACTCTAAGGAAGTACATGGGAGCAAGAAAGTTAATTTGTGTTTTCACATGCTAACTGGGTATTTTTATTTTGGTTTTGTTTTTAAAGCAATTTGTTTGCAGATAGCAGCATCTGAAAGAGAGCACAATTTTTTAAATAGGGTCTCTTTTTGAAAATGTTGGGCCAACTGCATGTCACAAGAATTGGTGAAAAATCCATCAGCAGTCTAATATTATAAACTATCGCTCATAAAAACTTGCTGATGCATGTCAACATAAATCTGTGCTTGTGGAGAAAATAATCCAGTCTAAATATGAAGACTTAAACTCTTTCAGACTTTTCACTTCAAGGTGTCCGGTCTCCCTCAGGCAGCCTGGGTTGTTTCAGATCGTGGCAAGAACTGCTGTATTATTTGCAAGTAGAATCTTCCTCAAAGCAGAACGTAGCATGCTGAAAGATCAGCGTTTTCCACTTGTTTAAAAGGCGTGTGCTTTCAGAGTACTTAAATTAACAGGTAAACACATGTTCACTTCATAGCTGACTTTTAAATTTGGGAGCCAATTCCCTCAAAAATATGGGGAGGATAAATAAACTGTGTATCAGTCATAGATTTGTTCCAGTCCCTGAGTTAAATCATGTTTTGGGTAAATCATCTGAAATGCCATTTCAGTAATTACAAAATTATATAGCCTAATGTCATGACCAAGAACATGTATGAGTTCATGATAAAATACTACAAAGGATGAAGCCACTGTTCCAGCTCTTAGCCCCTTTTTGAGGTGCCAGACAAAGGAGGGATTAACTAAATAGATTAATGAACAGAGTTGTTTTGTGGGACCGGTGGATTTTCACCATGTTAATGGTCCAGTGGATGGTAATGAATTTGGTTCGATAGTTTATGGTTGGCAGGTAGAGCGCTTTTGAAAGTTGAAGAGGAGGATGATAATTAAATTCTTTCTGAAGAAAGCTACATTAAAGCTAAAAATTCCCATGCTGGTTTTTATATTGCAAGGAGAATTGGGATTATGCCCAAAATTATCACTAATTAGTCAGTCCAGGGGAGGGGGGAATACTGGTATGACTTTTTTCCTCCTGTTTCACGTATAACACAAGAATACCGTACTCGGTAAATAACAATTAAACTGCATTAGCCTAACAACCTTCCACTCATCCACAGTACAGATTCACACATTTTGGAGATCTTTAACTCTGCCTTTTATGATGCAGCTGTCACATCATTGGAAATAGCTACTGTTTAAAAAAAATATACAAATCCACACAATTGATTATGCTGTTGGTCCTTATAGGTTAAGCTGATTAAACGTGAAGTAGACTATCAAACCTACCATCGGATTTTTAAAGGCACAATTAATATTCCTTGCAGACCCTGTTTTGGCACCTGTTACTGGAATGTATCTGGAGCAGAATACTGTGCTACTAGACTGCTGCTGTGCAAAGATCCCTCTGGTGTTTTAAAAGTGTTTTGAAATGAAAATTCGAAGGAAATTTTTCTCTGACAGATATTGGAGGAGATAAAATTTTTAGATGGTTAGAGATCTTCTTCTACATGTTAGATTGGGCTTTGGCAGTCCTCTTCACCCCCATGCAGCTTCTTCACCTTATGGTGGTCCTTTGCTTGTCCCTACTATTGTTCTTTGTCTCACCTTTTTCATGTTAAAGGGCTCTTGTAGGTCAATTCCCTTTGATGCTTGCTGCTCTCCTGTTACTCATTTTTTTCTGAATCCTGTATCTTGGGGTGTTCTGGATGTTTGAATTCATCATTGCCCCTAAGGATTTTCTCAAATCTATTACAATTTATTTTTACCTAAGGTTAAGATAATACAGTAAACGGTCAACAAAAATATGAGCAAAGTTGTTATGGTGGATAATATATGGAATTATGTCTTATGCAGGTTAAGAATGAATTTCTGTTGGCGTTTCTTGCATAAGATCTGATGTCAAGTGATGGAGCAGTTACTAATGCAGAACTGAATGTGGTATTTCAAGTAACTCAAGTAAAAACAAACCTATAGAGCCTGTAAATCGGAGGAGGGGAGGAGGTTTAAATATACACTCAGAAGTGCATACTTTTGGTGAAACATACAGACAAATTTTCTTTTTAATGGAAAAGTTCACAAGGTTGTTTTTTTTCAAGGCCACTGATTCAAAGTGTTTGGATTTGATATGATAAAAAGGACAACCCCACAACCTTTTTAGTTAGGGTTTATTGTTTAGTCTGAGTTGTGATGACTGCAGTTTTGTTATTTAGTAATATTGGCCTATGTAATGCATAAATTAGTAGGCTTATTAGCATCATCCTGCATCTAATTCCTGTCCATAAAGCTATGGTTATCTAGGTAGGCCACAGAGGTGGTAGTGGTCCTTAGTCAAGCAAGAGTTGCAGCTGATCCAAGTTCTTTCCAAGGTTTTAGAAAACTTCTGGCTGCAGGAGTACAATGTGGATTTGCTTTATTACCGAACCAGTAAAACTATCAAGTCCTTCTCTATGTACAGGATTGTAAGTGTATACATTGGCCAGTTGAAAACAAATTTGAGATTGCTTCTGTCTTCAGCCTTTTCCTCACCTTCTTGTGGCTGCTCATAACTAAAGTTGGGAGGGTTGATCTGCCTAGATTTAATCTCCTTTTTACTTGAATATAATTATGTGACTTGATTATTCTAAAACTGTTTCAAAAGAAAAAAAATCTGATCTATATCCATCTGGAATTATTTATATATAGTATGATACTTTTGTGTTCAACCTGGTTGTTTTTACTCAATAGTGCATGGAAAGCTTCAGGAGTGGGTCTTGTCCACTTCAGAAACCTTGGTTTCATAATCATATGTGTTAACTTCCTAGGTTTAACTTATGCCAGCATGCAAGCATTTGACTTCCTTAAGCATGTAGTGTTTTAGAAATGCCTGTTTGAGATTAATGGAAATATTTAGGGATTTGAATTTGGTTTCCGCTTCAGTTTTCTGTGGGTTTAAGTTATATGACTTTCTCTTTTCAATGTAAACCAACATGATGTAGTACTGTCCTCTGTTTTAAAATACTTGCTTTCTAAATGGCTTTAGAGATGTACTTTAGAGGGCTTGTACATCTCTGCCTGAAAGAATAAAACATGTAATCATGTGGTAAAATTACTGTTGGGGTTGCAGCGTTTTAAGATGTAGTATTTCATCTCTATCAAGGAGCCCCACCTTCCAGTCTTATTTTCCAGAAGGAGATTAGGTGTGCTTTTTTGTAGGATTCTGATTTTTCACCTTCTGTCTTTCCAGCCATTTTATTGTTTCTGTTCAGGCTCCTTTTTCTTCTGGGATGATGAAGGTTTATATCCAGTCAGCGTTGTCCTTGAAATATTGCTGAGGGGTTTTTGTTTGTTTCAAGAAATAGTTTCTTGCCTTTACAGTCTCTTCAGCTTTTGTCATCTGGGGTAAGATGATAAATATAGTGTCAAGTGAATTTTCCAAATAGGTGTAACAGCTCTGGTTAGATTCCAGGGGGTTTAATAATAAATTTATGCTACTGTCTACTGAGGTTCATCTGGAGACTTGTGAACTCTAAATTTAGTTATAAGGGGTGGTTTGTTACAACCAAATAAACTCACTCTATTTAATTAAAAAAGAAAAAACCCAAGAAATCCTTTTCCTTTCTGGTGGTAGAGGGGAGGATTGAGTCCATCCTGATTGATGCCATTTTCTCTGTCCTTTCTCATGAATGCCATTTGTTAGTACTGATTCATGACCTAGGAGTCAGGAATTCCAGACACTGTGCCATTCCCCCTGTAAACCGACTCCCCGATAGCTTCAAATAGCCCTATCCCTGAGTTAAGTGCCTTGAGATGAGCACAGCTAATACATACTAATATCTGCCTAACAAATCTCTTTCTCTTTTCCTACAAAAGAACCAGCACTTCCACCTACCAGAGCATATCTCTGGGTCTAACATATGGATCTTCCTCTGCACTAAAACATTCAGAAAGCGATTGTAGTCTGGATGTACTGGGTGTTTAATCTTAGTGTTGATGGTTGACTGCAGTACATCTTGGAAATTTGGATATAAGGAAAGGAAGGCTGCTCTGGTAGTTACAAAGAAGAAATTCTAGTGTCGTAGTTAGTGGATTGAAAACCCAGAAGCTTGGGAGGTAAATAGGTTGGAGTAATCTCAGTGAGAACTTGCACTCCACAGACATCTTGGAAAGGATCTGTACGTTCATGCATGACATGAAACAGCAATTGCTAGACCTTGATGTAAAAGGGAGAGTGCTCTTGGGAGATGAGGCCTGTGAGATAAGAGTGAAGCTCCACTCTCAAATACCTTGTCAAGCAGCTGGTGCTGAGTAAGCCTACGTGGGTGCTTGTTGACAACTTATTCTTCATTCTAAACAAAATTCCTTTGCAGTCATCTTCAGTTTGCATGTAATGTTGCAAATTGCTTCCTGGTGTCATCAGATAAGCATGATGTTCTTTTATAACTGAAAAAAATACACTTAAAAAAAATGTAGTTAGTCACCTTAAAGATGCCAGACTTTCCTGGCAAATGCCAAGAGTTGTTTGGCTAAAACGCTGTGGTGTGTTGTGCTTGAAGAAGCACAGAGCTTTTGTTTCTTTATGTTATGCCCTTTGTGTGCTGTTCTTTAGATACACTTACAGAGTCATCTGCTAAAGATGTTGGAGTTAAGGATTGCATTTTGTCTGGGTTTTTTGAACTAATGTTGTAGAGTTTGTGCATGTTCTGGTGGTTAGAAATTCTAATATTTGCTAATACATATAGGCTGTTTCCACTCTTCTGTATGCAGTGTTTCGTATGTTAAAATTTATTCATGACAAGTGTCACTTGAAATGGAAAGAACTTGGTTGTAGCTCTCACTGTAAGGGCTGTGAGGTATGACCTAGTGAAGTGATGTATACGATTGTGAATCTATAAATAGTAGTAGTTGTTGCTTCATTAATTACACACAACATTTAAAAAAAAAAAAGATCATGCTTTAGGAAAGAAAATATCTTACCACTGCAAACCATTACAGTAACAAGGCATGGTGTGGATGGAAAAGAATCCTCAATCTGTTTCTATGTAGGCCATGGGAACACTTTCTTCTTCCCCCCACCCCCTCTGATTTAGTGACTTGTGTTTAAATATTTCATGGCTAATCTTGCTTCGTTCTGCTTTTGAGAGTAAGCTTTTGATGAAGTGTGTTTTGCTCTAGGCTTTGCTGGTGCTTATAGTGCCATCCCAGCTGGCAGTTTGTATGACACAGGCAGGCTGGCGGCAGCAGCTGTGGAGATGGTGCACAGTGTCCTTGCAGTTAGGCAGTCCCAGGAATGGGGAGACCTAACCCATACCAGTGAATTGGTGGAAAGAAACTGAAACCAGAGAGCAGCAGATCATAGGTAGTGATTAGAATAGCAGTTCCTTCCTCCACTTCTTCACTGTTTCAAAGCTCAAGGAAAAGTTTTTGGAGCTACAGTCTGAAGGTGCCTTAAGTACTCTTGCAGCATAGTCCGTCAAGTGGCTCAATTTCCATTGCATCATCAGCTGAGTGCACTGAAGAGTGTGGGAAGGGGAGGACTAGGGTCACTGGCTGTTTTATAAGTTTTCTGGTGAGTTTGAAGTAGAGAACTGATGAGTTAGAACTCAATTTAGTTGTGTTGCACAGTGGCTCATGACAAACATGTTTCATGGTCTGGAGTTTCAGCACAGTCTGAGAATGTGTGATCATGTAGTAAGCGGTTTTTACAAGAGACTTGACTTGTAGTTGCTCTGTGACTTCTAAAACAAGAGTATTGGTCAGAAAACGGGTTAGGGGATTGTGCCTTTCTCATATCTAATATGGATATGGATATCAATCTCTACGTGCACTTCTAAAACTGTGAAACAATAAACATTTCAAAAAAGACAAAAGTCAGATTCTAATATACTCTTTTTCCCTTATAGAAATACATTAACTTTGAAGTGGAACTAAACAATGGAACCAGATATTATTCGAATGTACTCTTCATCCCCTCCACCACTAGACAATGGAGCCGATGATGACGACGACGATGAATTTGGAGAATTTGGAGGATTTTCTGGTGTAAGCACTGCTGATGTTGCTTTTGCTGATTTTGATACGCCTGACTACAGTCATCCAAAGGAGGAGTTTATACCCACCAATCACTTCATCCCACTTCATGATTATTCCGACAATGTAGCTAGCATTGCAACTTTCACATCTGTTAAAAATGTTAAAGATAAAGACTGCATTGCAGAGCTTCCCACTCTTACCAAGGAACTTTCTGATATGTCAGCTACTAGTACCAGCAAAGAAAAATCTAAGTTTAGAACTTCGGGTACTGCTTTAGAAGATGGAAATAAAAGAGGAGAACAAAGAGACAACACTGGGAAATCAGAAGATTTTTCTTCTCGTGTTGTTAGAACTGGTATAGCAGGTGAGAGCCAGGATGAGCAAAGAGATGCTTGTAATGGCGAGAAACTTCCATGTCTAGAGATTCTAACAAATGGATTTGCAGCATTGGACCCTGTAAATCCTCAGGGAACAGAGGATCTAGACAGTATTGATGACTCAAAGGGACTGAAAACTGTTAGTGCCCATAGTGCTGAGCAAAATTTGAACTCAATGCCTAGCTCAGGTGAAGACTTTGCAGATTTTGCTACATTCTCAAACAAAAAACCAGTCTGTTTGGACAGAACAGAACCTACAATATGCAGTGTTCTTAATGAAAGAGACTCTCTGAGCATTCAGGAGAACAACAGAATAAACAGAGCAACTTGTGTTGAAGAAGAGGTTTGCATTTCAGAAATTAGTTGTGAACAGGGCCCCTCAGCACTGGAAGATGATGGCTTTGCAGTTTCTAGTACGTCTCAAAAAACTGGAAGTTCAATATGCACTACTGAAAATGGAGAACACAGCAGGAGGAGAAGACAACACGGCACAGAGAATGGCAAAGATTTTACTAGGCCTGATGACTCTCTGGGAACAGAGAACATCGAGGTTGGTAAAATCCACAGCCTAAGTAGTGATCTCGCAGGAGAGAAATTGGCTGATTCTGAAGATCTTAAGAATGGTGGAAGTAGTACTGAAGTTGTAGCTTGCAGTGACGCACATGATGATGACTTTGGTGATTTTGGTTCAGTCAGCAGTGCATCTCCCACCTTTGTTAATGCTCAAGAATCGGTAAATGCTCTAGATTTAGAAGGAACTTCTGAACAGACTGCACATATTAGTGAGCCTAATGATGAATTTGGTGAATTCAGGGACACAAGTACTGTTTCTCAGCAGCCAGCAAGGTTGGATCAAGCTGAACTAAATCAGACTGCTGACGCTTTAGAATGCGATACTACTAGTAAAACTTCTGGCTTAGACTTCCAGCATATTACTGAGGTAGACAGTGGTGAGAGTGGTAAATTTGGAGACTTTGATTCCGTGCCAAAACCTGAAGATGAGGGTGGTGCTTTTCAGGACTCTGATGACTTTGCGGACTTCAGTTCAGCAGGTTGTAACCAGGCCACAGACTGGAATGCTTTTGAAGATGAACAAAAAGACAGCTGTTCTTGGGCTGCCTTTGGAGATGAGCAAGCTGGTGAATCTCATCATAGAAAAGAGACATGGCAGTCACATAGGACAGATGCAACTGCCAGGATTGATGGTCCAGTATTACACCAGACTGATGGTTTTGCTTTAGCATCTTTCCAAGGAACTACCAGTAAGCAATCTCAAGAGCCAGCACCTTCAGTTCAGGTAAGGGTGTTGTTGACTTTGTTCCGTCTTGTTCTGCTCATGTGCACACAGCTCTTCCTGGTTCCTGCTTCTTCTTCAAACTATTCTGTTTGAATAGTCCTTGTTTGTCTTGTGGGAGAGATTTAATTTGCTGGGTGAGATAGGCTGGTATGAAATAGTATGCTGTGTTTCCACTTACATCTTTTGTGCTGTTCCTTCCTGCAGAAAAATGAGCAGGGTATGCTGCTTTGACGATTCTATGTGGTCATTTACGTAGACTGATCAAAGGAATAAACTGTTCCTGATATTCCAGCTTGTGGAAAGTTAACTATTTAAAAGTTACTTTAAAAAAAGTCTGTCACACATTAGTTGTGAGAAGTGTCATCTTATAGCAACATCAAAAATACAGGTGTGATGATTTCTTAAAGTTGCTGCTATTTCTAATTTGGAATTTTGGGGAGGGTATAGTAGATTAGTTTACTTCTCACTCCTGCACCCTAAGTTTTCTACTGTAGTTGCTAAATATGTATCAGTTCCTTCCTAAGTCTTTGGCCATCTTTGAGATCTGTGCCTGTTCACACTTAGATAATTTTTTTCCTAAGTCTTTGATATTACTTTGACAAAATTCAGAACTACAATTTGAGTTTAGGTTTTTTTTCAATGCTTCTTTTCAATTGTGTCATCACAAGTGAGTAGTTTAGAGTAGGCCCTGTCCTTTCGGAGCGTGCAGCAACACCAGCAGTAATATGTGTCCAAAAACTTTGGCTCCTCTCTGGCAGTGAAAGGAAATGAGGTGAGTCCTTTCTTCAGGGATTTTGCATAGGGTTGGTGAAAGCCCTGCCTCTACCCATTTCCTACTGGTGACAGTGTAATTGCTTTTCAGAAGGAGGTTGTGGCAGCCAGAGTTTTGCAAGCATAAGCAAGTGGAATGGAGCTTTTGGGGCTGATTTCTTGTCATGTTAAAAGGTGTGAACCTCAGCTCCTGATGCTCTCTTCTTGCTGTTTTGTGCAGTGACTAACAGCAGATTTCAGAGTGGCTTCACAAGCCAGAAGAAGGCTCACAAGTGAACCTGCAGGTGGATTTCTGTGCCTATACAAACACCTGCTCATCATCACCTGAATGTGGGTCTCTTTCACAAGCTGAAAGCACAAATATATCATTACCTCTTCTGTTGGTAATTCACCCATTAAAATTGGAGAGTACCAAGGTCATTACTGCAATTAATCTAAATTGGTCCTGTGGCCACTTGAAAGACTGTCTAGAGTTTTACACAGAAACAGGGTGGGGAGGTGATTCCAGTAAATTATCCATTTTTCTAATTAATTCTGATATTAAAGGATAGCCTGAAGGTTTCAAACACGTTTATTTAAACTTTTCCATGATTCTATGATGAACTTTTGGTAGAAAACTCTTCTGAATGTAGATGTTTATAAAAGCAGGACCTTGGGAGGTTCTGTAACTATTCCCCCCCACCCCTTCAGTCTGCCTCATTGAAAGATTAAAGCCAAGTTGCAGTGGAAGTTCTTCGGTGATCGATCATGAAGTCACACAGTAGTTTGGTTAGATTGTAAAGCAAGCTTTAAGACTTAAATTCCCTTCTCATTGTACCACAGGCAGTTGTGGCTGTTTGGCTATGAGATGTTCTACCTCCCCTGCCAGCGAGGAAGTAGGACTTGGAGAGTGTCTTACACAAATAAGCTGTAGAGGAAGTTGACCTGGATATGTTTTCTCTGTTGCAATTGTTTCCTTAGCCTTGCAGCGACTGTTCGTCACTACTATTTCCTCCACCCATTAACTCTTAAAACAATAGTTACATGTTTTCAAAACTTTTTATTCTGGAGGTACTTTAAGATTTGGAAGGATCTACTGAAAACTTACTTTTTTTTTTTTTAAAGCTTTGTTTTAATCTTAAGTAGTAATTCTGCTTTTTAACCCATTGAGCCCCAGTTTAGTAAGCTGCAGTGAGAAACTTGAGATTAGTTGAGTCACCATGAGCCAGCAGGCAGTCCCAGTACTTTGCAGAAACTTACCAAAATTAAACTCAGATTGTGATTGGCTTCCTTACTTTCATTTAAGAGCAGGGTGTCACCCAGGCCAAACCACAAAATGCAACATTTCAAAATATTTGCTGATCTTCTCTTTCCCATGTATTAAAGCTGAGTTCTGGAGCTGTTAGATGCAAGAACAGAATCACTAGCATGCAAAATAAAGCTAGGGAGAGGTAGGCGAACAAAGCTGTGGTTTTATTTTTTTAATTACCCTGACCAAAGAAGGATAGGGAGGAGTAGATCACTTGCATCAATGTATTGCTGGCAGATATAAAAAGCACTTGCTGTAGCAACGTAAAGAGAGCAGGCTGTGCCAGAGAGAAATAGTCTGTGTTTGTTAGACACTTGAGATGGATGTGAAAACTGAGACCTCAGCTTAGGCTAAAGGTGAACTCGGATCACTTACAGGATACTGTATACGCTTGAGCTGTGATGTTGAGGCTGAGAGAGTCACTGTTGAATGGTGTATAAACAGTATGACCAAATGTGACCCTTTACTTTTCAATTTTCTGCTTTTGTATGCTTAGCCAGCAACATTACTGTTTAAATGTGGACATGATATATACAGCAATTTCCATCTAACCAGAATGTAGCATAAAAGGAAAGTTATTTGCCAGTAGCTTAAGCTCCTTTGCCAATGGTCTCTGTGTATTTTCCTTTGTTTTCTTAGGTGTATGGGTGACAACAAGATTTTGTGCTTTCTGAATGTGGTCTCGATCATAAGTTATATGCCAGACAAACGGTTTTAAAGATTGTGAATTTGGTGTAATGTTTAATTAGAAGCTGGATTTTGCTTGAATTTGAGTTATTAATCAATTTTTTTTAGCAAAATAGAGAATATAAAAGAAAGTAAAGGGAAAAAGGTTACTATATAAGGTAATTTTTGTGACATGGAGTGTCAACAAGATCACTGTGTCTTTTCTCCTTTGCTTTTGGTCTTCAGTGCTGTGAATCCTCACACAATCTGCAGTGTAGGATTTGTAGTGTGCTGACCTCTTCAGTCATGCTGCGTGGAGGGGAGAAGAGGTGGTATATGGTATTTTCAGTTAAAGCCACTGGTAGAATGTCACCTCTTACAATGGTTCCAATTTCAAAGGCTGATGGACACAGATACAGAAAGTATCTGAACCCATATTAATACTACTGTATACCTTAATCATTTAATTACTGTCTTCAGCTGAAAAATATGTAATAGTTGGTTTCAGTATTACCTGCAGGTTTGCATTAGTGTAGATGAGCCTTTGTGTGCATTAAAACTGATTCAGGATGCAAAGGTGGGTGAGCTGGTGGGTGTAACAAGTTTTGGGTGAACTGTGCTGTATCATATGCATTAATCCCCTTTATGTGATCACATAGCATGCTACTAAGGTATGCTTTTAAGAAATATGAGGCTTGTAGGACAGCTTTTTCCATGAGTGTTGCATGTTAGTCAGCTGAGGGTGTTACTCTGCTGTATTGTGCTGTAAGAATATATATAGGGCTCAGGCAGCAAAGTGCAAGAGCAGTTACTGTCTATGGTAATGATGCGGGTGGGTAATAGGGCTGTGTCTAGCTGTGTTTGAGGGGCATTGGCATCTCCAGAAAAGGACAAGATGAGTAGTGGCTTGTTGGGAAGGCCAAAACTCTTACCTGATTTAGCTGAAAGTTAACAAATTCCATAAAGGGAGGAAGGGGAAACCTGAATGATCCTAAAGTGGTTTTTAAGATCCTCTGCTTCTTTATAGAGTCTGTGTGCGCAAGCTCTGTCTCATCAGATTAATCAGACAGTGTGGGTGATGTACAGTTACTAAGCCACAAGTATGCATCAAGACAAAGAAAACCCTGGATTGCTGTCACTTGGAGTGCTTTGTCTTGGGCAGTGAATGAAGTCATCCTCTTGGAAAAAAAGTAATTGTGACTGTAAAGACTTAAGGCTCCCAGATCACCAAGGTAAATTAAGATAGTGTTGGCTAAACCAAGTTCAGACAGTTGGGTAACAACTTGCAGTGTAAATATATCTGTCTGGAAAAGGTTTTTTGTTGTTTGGTTTTTAGTTGCTTGTTTAAGTCCCTAACACAATTCTTAAGTCTGTGCAGCTGAATAACAGTAGAAGCCAGACTGCTAAAAGTAGCCCATAATTGCTGTATTTCAGAACAGGCCTTACAGGGACCTTACAAAAACAAATGGTTTGTGAGGAAGGGTTGTTCTAACGTCTCTTTAAATGTCCTAAAACAAAGTTATTTTCCATTTTGTACACGTAAGTTTTTGGTCGATTATACTTCCTCTCAGAGCCTGGCTGACAAGTTAGTACACCACCACAAGATAATAACAGTGTGACCAACTGAAATGGGAAGTAAGTTGTATGTGGTAAATAAAATAACTGCTACACTTCAGTTTGCCTGCATGGAAGATGCAAGTTTTGAGACATCTTTCAACAAGGGAGAGTAAGTGTCTAAGCCTTACTGCAAGGAGGAGAGAGGAACAGACCTTCACATTTCTACACTGGGCTTCCCTGCTGCTTATAACTTATACCTCAAGCAGTAAAAAGAGCTGAGAAATCTTGTTTTTTCCTTTTCACACCACTAAACTTTCACATTTTCTTTGCAGTTAAGCCCAAGACCTTTATAGTTACTATTCTGGGATATATCTCGAACTATAACTGCTGCCTTAACTCATTAAATTATTTCTTTTTATTTCTTATCTGTGAGGTATTTTAGCTCTTGTGGCCTCATACTTGACTGTGTAACTAAATAGCATCCTCTTGCTGGCTTGTAGATCTCAGTTTAGGACCTGTGTGTCCATAGTAAATTATCCACAGGAACAAAAATGGAATGGTTCACTTATCTGCCTCTAAGAAACTTAAGGCCCTATCTTAGGTTTAGCTGCTTTTCAAGGCAGGTGGAGAAGCCAACACATTTGGATCATGAGAAGCTAAACTAAGGTTCTTTGTAGGCTTTGCTACTCTCATATCTTAGAGAGCTTTATGGGAAGCTCCTGTCTGCTAAGCAGAGCCTGCACATCAGAGAACTAAATTGTTGCTGTGTGGAAGGCAAACTGATTCTTCATTTAACCAGACTATTCCCCTTTCCAAAGAAAAGAATTACCCCCATTTAACTAGGAACTCAGCAATTTGTTTGTTTGCTTAAGTGAGTATAGCGAAGTGTTCAGCCTTGGTTTATGTGTGAGCCCAGAAGATTTTGAGACCCACTGAAGCTGATTGGTGTCTTCCCATGGTGAGTTGCATCCATTGAAATTAGTTTCTCAGCTCTCAGGTGTTAATTGCATGGTCATGTAGTTTAGCTCTTAAAGACAAAACAAAAAGGGGTGTGTGTGTGTGTGTGTGTATAAATAATTAAACCCACCCAAAGTACCACCCCCAGCATCCCACACATGCTGAAGGTGTAGGAGTAGTAGGAGTATATGGTGTCTTAGCTCCATGGAGGCAAAGGTCTTGCTGGAAAATACAGTTTGGTGGTTAGAATATCCAGCAAAGGGAATCTCTGCTTTATTTTAACATGGCCAAATACCTAGGTTAGGCACTTTCCAGAGCAGGGGGGTCAGGATTTAAAATAAATACAATTTCTCAGGCTGGTCAGTTTGTTTTCTTGACTTCTGGCTCCTGAGCTTTGTTCAGCTGGTTTTTTTGAGAGCCTTCTCTTGACTCCTGGATTCTAACTAGGAGCCAATTATGTCATACCAACTTTATTCCTTTCCTAAATTACACGTTTAGCATCTTCGATCCTTTATATGCTCGTTTGTCTCCATTCATTTTTTTAATCATGTAAGACTTGAATATTGAAATATTCTCAATAATTTAACTATTGCACTACTTTCATTTGTTCTTAGGTTGTCAGGTTTGTGTTTCACAGGTGTGAATGGCTCAGAGCTTGAGTAGTGCTGCTTCTTCCAAGAGCATCTTTTAGTTTCCAGTGCAAGACGTTCACTGGATAAGCTCTTGTGTCTTCTCTGCAACTTATGTGTGATTGAGATTGTGGAGAGAAGCCAGATCACTGTTTTGGTCTGTGGTTTTTTTAATGTTTTTTCCTCCCCCTTGTACACAGGACTCCCTGCAACTTCACCCAAAGGAGTGTTAGAACGCTTATATGGTGAAAGCTGCAGTTCACATCAACTGTTTCAGTAGTGCGTCCCAGGTATCATAAAATGCTTTGGGTTGGAAGGGACCTCAAAGATTGTCTAGTTCCAGCCCCCTGCCATGGGCAGGGACACCCTCACTAGACCAGGTTGCCCAAAGCCCCATCCAACCTGTCCTTAAACACCTCCAGGGATGCAGCTTCCACAACCTCTTTGGGCAGCCTGTACCAGTATGTTGTCGTTATGACAAATTTTAGTGTCTCTTCATAGCTCTGAAGAAAGGCAGCATGCTGGAAGCAGCCTCATGTGGAGGCTGCTGGGGAGGATTTGGTGTGCTGGGTAGCCATGGGAGTTATGCTCTGTTGAAGGAGTTCATAGATTGTTTTGGTTTTAGTCTTATGATGGAGAAAAACAAATTCTGTAAACTGAGGCCAAACTCTGGCCATTCAGCTCTGAGGGCTGGATCTTGTCCCCTGTTTAACTGCCAAAGAGATAGATTCTGATCCTGTGGTTATCACTCTCATTTGAAAGTCTGTTACATCTGTGATATTTTGATTGTTTCAGGTGGTGGTGCTTACCACCTATCTTAAAAGTGTCCACCAAAACCTGTGCAGCCACAGAAACTGTGGGGCTTTTGAGTTTGTCACTGTTTGGAGAATCACAGTTAATTTTTAGAATGGCAGCTGTAGCCTTTGTTCGTGTCTTCAGTAAGTGCCTTTAATAATCACTCTTCTCAAATGGCAGTGGAGAGCACTTGGGTATTGAATGCTTCAATGGCATGAAAAGAGGAGAAAAGTTCTTGTTTTCTGACTCTTTTTTTCTAGAATTTTTCGTGGTGAAAGACATGATGCTACTGTGTATGACAAGTAATGTTTTCTTAGTGTTTTATGCAAATACTACATTGAGGTTTGTAGAGAATGTCCATTTACACTAATTTGAAGCTCTTGGTAATCCCCTTTATACCTGGGACCTGTGACCACAGGATTTCATTGCCAATTAGAAGAACAAGTTTACCTGCTTCTATTAAGGACATTGGTACAGCCTGGGAGAGATGTGTGTGTGTGTGTACGCTCATCCTGCTGTCCGTTTGCACATATAGAATTAATTCCCCTGGTTTGATATGGAAACCATTCTTCTCTACCCTATAAAATAAGGGCTAAGCATTTCTGGAAATTTAGAAAAGAGGAAAGGAAGTGTAAAGACTGCTATAATTAAACTGTTCCTGAAATTTTGGCACTCTTAAGATCAAATTTGAAACTGGGTGCTGACTGCTATGCTGCTTGAGTCTTATTGGCCTTCTGTTAATTCATTACTTAAGCGAGCATATTCTTAGTCACTAGCATGTTCTGAAATGCTGATCCTTTTCAAGAAACATGCTGCCTTCACGATACAGTGCCTTTCATCTGCCTCTTCCTGGTAGCATGTACTCCTGGTGTATCACAGAAATGATGTAAGCATCACTTCCTCATGTAAGACAAGGGCAAGTGATATGTTATAGGCAAAGTTAAGTTTTAAAACTCAAGTAGACCATGCTTTTTTATGTCATTATATATGTTATATGTATTCTAGCCTAAACGTTAGGCTAGAATCTGGAATACTGTTTAGTTTTACTACTTAAAAATGCAGATTAATATCTTAGTTCTGGTTGACAAATGTGAAACAACCTACAAGTATCATACTTTACTGTATGGCCAGAATGATTTGGCATGAAGAGATGATTAATTAAGAGGAAAACTACTGTAGAACATGACTCATTATGGTCAAAATACACCAATAAGGTAATGAAGAGGAGAAGAAAAAAGTGTGAGTAAAGTATGATCCATACTTCAGTTCCTTTGATAGTATAATAATTATGACTTTTTGATGTTACACTTGACAAATAACTGAACCTGGTGGCTGACACTGAGGTGTTTCAAAACTGCAGAGCTGACGTTCTAAGGAAGTTCTCTTTCCTGCCTTTTGAAGCTAGCACTTAAATAGGGAAAATAGACTGAGCAGACTTGGTTCCTGTTCCAAACTCGTCCTCCTGATTCCAGTGCAGAATCACAATATCCTGACAGCTGTGGTGTTTCCTCTGTGCTCTCTTTTGATAGTAATGCACAGCCTCTGGGGCTGATGTCTGTGAATTCCAACGTTGCTGCTGGAATATGCTGCATCTCCACAGGAGGGCTCTGCTGGCATAGCCATACCAGCACACGCCGTGGGATGCTTGTGGGATTGGGATATTCGCCTACTCGGTTTATTTTCGATTTCCCCAGTAGCAAAGCTGGATGCTGCCCTGTGTGCAGTGCAGTAGAGCTTCAGAAATGTGGCTGCTGAGGAAATCCAGCCTAGAAAGATAGTAGTGCTGCTTTTGTGCCCTTCTCCTAGCAAGAAGAGATTTGAGTCCTGCTGTTGAAAATGAGTACATTTTTTAAAAAGTAATTTAATTTTGTTTTTATGAGCTTGCCTTGCAACTGGTACTTTTTAATAACTCCTAAGAGATGGCCACTTACCTGTTCTTAACAGGTTGAACTGAGGGGAAAAATGTGTTCCTGTCAGTGGTACATCTGAAGTCTGAGACAGTTCATAGACCTATAATAAAATTAAAATTCTGTGCCTATGTGGAAATACTACAGTGAGATAGAAAAAACCCAACATAATATGCTTGCCCCCAAAAAAGGGGAGGTGGGGAATTTTTTTGTTTATTTTCTTGGAGTGTGAGATTGAGGGTTTTTTGGTTTAGTATTAAATCAATCTTTCAAGATCCAAGTGACAAGAGTTGGAGCATTCTCCAGTGCAAGCTGTGGAATGAAAATGCCTGGAAACCATTAGTACCAATATGTGTTGCTTATATAGTTGAGACCCTCTCCTACCCAGCAGCGGTGGTGGTGGCACTGGTGGAGAGAAAAGCGGGAGACATGTGCTGTGTTATGAAACTTAACCTTGTCTGCCTTAGATGCTGAAGTTTCCTTTCTCCCAAGGAGGAGTGACAGCAGTGTCATGACACAGTTGCAACTACTGTGACGAGCAGGACATTCTGCCCCGTCTCTCAAACCCAGGGTAAATAGATCCACAGCCCCCCTGCAAAACTTCTGACTATTTGTATGTGCATACTCTTGGTTTGAGTTTATAGTGTAACGTGGCAGAAAGAAGGTCAGACAAGAGTAATGTACATAACGTTTTGGTTATTCAAACCATGCTGCTATCTAGCTGGCTTCTTAGGCAGCTGAAATAAAACTAACTGGGCATTTTTAAAGTTAGTAAATTAGGATAGGAGCACTGCCAAGGTTGCCTTTTAATCCCTGCAGGATCACAGCATTCAGCATCAACTGTTTAAATCGTGAATGGGTGGAAAGGGAAATTACTTGGGGGAAAAAATTATTTTATTTCAATTAAACAGACTTTAATGTGTAAAAAAAACTCACAGATAAGTTTTAGGGAAGAAATTGAGGCATTAAGTCATTCTTCACATTTATTTTTTTTTTGGTCTGGAGAAGTACAAAAAAAACTTATAAATTCTTTTTTACAAACAGTATGTTTAAATGCCATAGTTTTGGCCCATCTTCATGATACCTGACTATCATGTGAACAGTAACAGATGATGCTGGGGATTACAATTTTCCTACATTCGACTCATACTAATGTCTTTTGAGGAAGCATACAGTCTTTGGTCAATAAATAGTTTTTCCTTACTGGTTTCAAATTTACTATCAACACCATGAGCGTGTTGCACCTTAGGCTGTTTTGTGAGACCTTTAGCTGCCTGCATCCTGTAAGAAGGGAAGCTGTCTCCTGAATCCACGTTTTGTCCCAAGTTTGGATTGAAGTCACTAACAGTGCTGTTTTCGGTTCGTATTTCAGATAACGTTGAGTACCAGGCTGGAAAACACCCTCAGCACACAGTGTATAAATTGGAACGTTTAACACATTTTAAGTAAACATAGCTCTGTATTCATTGCACATCTTTTCTGCTGTTCTGTACAAATTTCTTACTGTTTCTCAGTAGCTAGCAGCCTGTGTTCCATGCTTAGGGCAGTTAGGGACCTTGTGGTAAGCGAAACTTTAGCAATGAGGTAGTGTTTTCCACCTTAAGCATAATTTTATAGCGGTTAACAAAATGACATAAATGCTTTTCTCTTTGCTATAGACAACGTTGTTAAGTCGTCTGGAACGAATATTTGAAGCCTGTTTTCCTTCTATACCTGTTCTTGAAATTGAAGAAGAAATAAGTTCCTTGAATTGGTTGTTGGAGGCGGGTGAAAAGCAGGTGACAAGTGAGGAGACCTTAACAAGTACTCGGTAAGAAGCCACAGTGCCACAAACTTAAAATGGATTAGAAACTTGTCTTCTTTGGGAACTTTAAACCTATAGCAGTAATTCAGAGTGAGCTGTTTGCTTCAAGCATTTTGAAAGGCTGTTGAGTCAAAATTGGCTATCTAGCAGAATGCTTGTTTTTGGTGACTACATGTACCAGGAGGTCCTGGAACAGGCTGCCCAGAGAGGTGGTGGATGCCCCATCCCTGGAAGTGTTCAAGGCCAGGTTGGGTGGGGCCCTGGGCAACCTTGTATAGATCCAGGCCTGGGGTTGGTGTCCCTGCCTGTGGCAGGGGGGTTGGAGCTCTATGATCCTTGGGGTCCCTTCCAACCCTTGCCATTCTATGATTCTATTTCACTTAGCATATCAACTTTGTCAGCAGTGTATCATCTTCTTTTAAGTGATGCCTCTAAGTTAGTCAGAATACATTATTAGTTACACTTGATATAAATTGCTATATTTATTCATGTGATGATGAAGTCTAAGTAGGCCTTGTCCTGCCTGCTGTGGACATCATTTTCCAATAATAAGTCTGAACTATAATTGTTCTGCGAACACTGTGCAGTTTTTAGTTCCCCTGGGTGCTTTGCTTGGGCATAAGTTTAATTGGAACCTTTAAGAAGTCAGTTGCATTAAAAACTAGAATAAATGTTCAGTGCTGCTAAGCTGTTAGTCCTGTTGATAACTTGATTTATGCTGTGTTGCATAGGGAGCTGATGGACGTGTGGACAGAGCTGCAGGATATCCATGATGCGTATGGACTGAGATACCAGTGGGGTGGCTCCCACAGCAACAAAAAGCTTTTGTGCTCCTTGGGAATCGACACAAGAAATATTGTGAGTCTCTCAATAAAACTTGCTTTCTAAATAATGGAGCTGCTCCAGATGTAGAATCAGGTGGAAGTCTTTGTATGAATGCTTGTCTCTTAATGGCATAGCTGCAGTGAACGTGATGTTTTCATGACGGACCATCTGACAGCTCAACTTTTATAAGCCCTATTAATATTAAGTTGCATTAGTTTTTAAATTTGCATTACATCTAGCATAGTATTTATTATCTGGTATTATTCTTATACAAGTTACATAATGTTGAAAAAATATTATCATCACTGACACAGAAACTCCCTAATATGATTTTTTTGTTTTATCAGCTCTTTACAGGCAACAAGAAACAGCCTGTTATAGTGCCCATGTATGCAGCAGGACTGGTAAGCTTTTTTTTAGGGTTATTTTTTGTTATAGTTCCTACAGTGTTATATAATGAAATATATTAAACAATGTTAAGCTCTGACTATGCTGAAAGATATTTTTGTAAGTACAGTTATAGCTTAGGCATCACTTGAAATGCTAGAAAAGAGTAATGAAATACACAGTTTCATTATGTGTGCAAGCAGATACTTCAAATGAGAAAAGTAGTGACTGTTTCACAGAGCAAACTGTCTATCTTATAAGGTGAGCTAGCTAGTCCATGCCCAGTTTGAGACAGGTTCTAAAAAAATGATTGAAATAATATGTGTGCAGCAATAAAAAACTGTTCTTGTTGAATTTTAACTATTAAATATGAGGTACAGATATAAAAAATCCTACTGAAACTTGACACAACAAATGATAAAGGACCAGATAGTTATGGTATTCCATTAGAAGTGTGTAGGAAGCTTTCACAGTGCTCTCAAACATTGCTCTTTGTGCAACTGTTATTAATTACTTGATTGCATCTGAGTGTCCCTAGCTCGAGATGTGTGTGGTAATGCTTTGTAGTATTACTGGCATTTTAATGAAGGACCCACATTATGCATATTATATATGTGTACATATATATAATATATAGAATAATATATTTATGCATACAAGAAGCATTGTATAGCCAATACTGTTGCTCCAAGTGCTAGATAAAATTAGCAAGTGTAAGTTAGATGCCTGGAAGAAAACTCAAGTAACCTAGTGCAGTAAGATCAACTGTTTTCCTTAGGCCAATACTCTGGCATTCCAGACTCAGTGCAGTGTCTGTAGTAGTAAAAACACTCAGAAGATGAAGTTTGACATTTTTGCTGGTCTGAGCAGAACAAATATATCTGGGTTTTGGGTTTTTTTGTGTAGGTTAATTTTATATTTTATAATTTAATACAGTCAGTTTCTAGAGCTTTTGTTTTCTGATGCATCAAGGTCAGCTCATGCACTTCTGTAATATAAGTGTGGTATTCTGACACAGAGAGAGATAACAATTCATAGCAATTGCTGTTTTCTTCTCTAATACATTTCTGAGCAAGACTACATATGCAACATGAGCAGTTATGTCTTGCACCTCACCTTGCTGAGGTGATCAAGGGGCTGGAGCAGCTCTCCTGTGAAGACAGGCTGAGAGAGTTGTGCTTGTTCAGCCTGGAGAGAAGGCGGCTCCAGTGTGACCTGACTCCAGTGTACCAATACTTAAAGGAAAATAGGAGAGGGACTGTTCACCAGGGAGTGTAGTGATAGGACAAGGAGCAATGGCTTCAAGCTGAAAGAAGGGAGGTTTAGGTTAAGTGTTAGAAGAAATTCTTTACTATGGGGCTGGTGAGGCCCTGGCACAGGCTGCCCAGAGAGGTTGTGGAAGCCCCATCCTTGGAGTCCTTTAAGTCCAGGCCAGATGGGGCTTTGGGCAACCTGGTCTAGTGAGGGTGTCCCTGCCAATGGCACGGGGCTGGAACTAGATGGACTTTGAGGTCCTTTCCAACCCGAAGTATTCTATGATTCTATTAATTATCTGCTACACTTTTAAAATACTTCCACACACAATAAGTTGGGTACAGATGGTAGTAGGAGTAAAGTGTCTTTCTGTTTGCTGTTGCCACACTGCTTCATGTGTTCCTCTGTTGCCCAAAAGAATTGATTTAACTGGTGGTTAAATTCTAAGCCTCCCTAGCATGGTGTAGAAAGATCTGTGGGACAGCTGACCTTAGAGCCTGACTCCCTGAATTACTTTAAAATAATATGCAAGTTGGAAATCCCATGGTTTGATTTGGTGTTTTCTTTTCTCATACCTCATCAGTCCAAGGTGGTTTTAGTGTCTCAGTGAAAACTTCAGTTTTGCTGCAAATCATTCTCACCCTCAACTTTGTTCAGGACCACCAGAGATTTAAGATATTTTTTCATAGTACTGTTTAGCTTCAAACAGTTTGTCTAAAATCTTAATGTTTTTTAATGCATTTATTGCATTTATTTCCATGTCAGCAATTACTGTTCTTGGTAACACTCTGTAAACTGATAATTTGACTTGTTTCTTCTGAATGACTTAAATTTTGAAGTAGAATTAATGCACCTTGTACCTTTCTGATGGGCCACTTGATATTTCCGGAATACAGACAGTTGGGAGGAGAAGGCATTACCTTACCTTCCCCCAGCTTAAATTGCAAGATTGATAGTTGAAAGCAAGCTCCAGCTAAGTACTTGGGTTTCAGTTACTGGCTGTAAAATGTTTCTTAGGTCTAAGGATCCAAGATAATTCTCTCCCCTGCCCCATGTCCTTCTATGTCCCCCTCGCTGAAAGTGTCCCAGAGATGTATGCTTACCCCCAAGCCCCTAGTTGAGATTGCTATTGCCTAGTAGTGTGTTTTCTTTTTTCATCTGCAGTTCTTGAAATATATATATGTGTGTGTGTTTCTGTGTGCATGTGACTTTCATAATTATTTCTTTATATAGGGTATGTTAGAGCCTACCAAGGAACCTTTGAAACCAATATCTGCAGCAGAAAAAATAGCTTCAATAGGACAGACACCTCCTGTATCACCAGAGATGAACACATGTACATCTGATCAGTTCCAGGTAAAAGAATTGAGAGATCAGGGGGAGGAAAGGAAAAGAAAGAGTGAGGGAAATAATGAGGTGCCTTACCTCTTCCTTCATACTTAAAATATCTATATGGTGTGTTCAAAGAGATCTGTATGTGAAGGACAGGTTCTCCTTGTGTCAGATTGAAGTCCTGCTCTTGGATCTACTTTTCATATGTGGCTGGAGGGGAGTCCCTGTGATAAGACTGTGGCAGTTGGTGGTCAGCATTTAAAAGTCCTGATGGATATTTCCTGCTATACAACAACCTGCTCCAAAAAGGTGGACAGTTGCTTCCACAAATTTTAGATGGAATTTTACAGTTGCTTATTGTACGAGTCTGATAGAAAATGAGGTCAGAGGAGTTTAGGAATGAGCTTTTGAATGCAATTATAATGCTGCTTTGGTGCTGGTGGTTTTGACATTATGATATTAGAAAACCACTTAAGTGCCAAGCATGTTGCATTGTGTGTGGATGGTAACAAGCTTATCGGACATGCAGAGATGTTTCATTTTCAGTGTCGCTGCAGTGGTACTTGGCATAAATTCAGTGTCTGCTGTGTCCTTCCTTAGTGCAGGTCTTGTTTAATCTGCCCAGCATTTTCAGTTCATATGCTCTGCTTGTGACTTCTGATTGAAGGCATTCCACGATCCTTCTGATAGACCTTAACACCAGGGACTACTGAGCATAGTTATTTCCTTGCACTCTTTGCTGTGCCGTAGTGCAGAGTTCTACCTCTGCTGTGCTAGTCCCAGAGAACTCTTTTTTTCATTGTGGCATAGCATATGTCTGTGGGCTCAGAGCTGAGGTGGTTTTATATTTTAATATACACATTTGGTGAGGCTTCCAATGGCACTTCTCACGAATGCTCAAGTGGAGCTGCTGACCTGGGCAGCGATAAATGATTATTGCAGCCAGTCTGAGCTGAAGGAATCACTCGTGTGACTTCTGTATTTGATTAAAGTAGGAAAAAATCAGTGGCATTCTGCAGCATTCAGAGTACTTTCTTACAGAGGGGACAACCCATGCACTAAACAGCCTACAGAGCTATAAGAAGGAAGATCTGAGTGGGAGCTCTAAGCACTTAGAATGCTTAAGGGGCCATGCCTAAGTGATGTTCAGAAAGTTTCAGGGCATAAACGATCAATTCTCCACCTTGGAGACCTTGTTTCTTCTCGGCCTGACTTTCTGTTAGTGTTTGGTGTCTTCTGTTTGCATTTGGGAAGAAAATCCAGCTTCTCTTCACATTATGCAGACTGCCTCTTGTAAATATTCCAGACTGTAGTGGTGTTGAGATGATGTGCCCAAACTTTGCTGAACATTTCATTCCAAATTCCTCCATTTTCAGATGGCAGTGATGATGGGTCATCCCTGTATTCAGAAACTTCAACATATTGGCTTTCTTCTTGACAAGAGAGTTAAGAGTCCTATGCTCTGCTTAAGGAAAGGAGAAGAATTCTCCTTTGAAAGCCTGGTGTTTATGGGACATGTATACACATCAGTGTTTGTGTGTGTACAACTTCCTGCTAGGGGAATAAGATTTTGTAATAAACACTCTGATGCAAAAGTGGGAGTGGAAAGAACATTTATTTTTTAAAAAAAAAAAACAACCCACAGAAGTGACTGCTTAGGGTTTTTTTTGGCTGTAGGCAAATGGAGGAAAGCATGCAGAGTTTTAACATAGAGAGCATTAGTAATCAAAAGAATGAGAGGGCAAAAAGCACCAAATGAGATGCAATAATTTTTCCTAGTTATCTTACAAATTCTGTATGCTTTGGCCTCCTTCCCTGCAGAGGATCTTTCTCAGTTGGTTAGGCTCTGGAAACACAGTGGACAAATTTCTATCTGAGCAATTTAAGCTGTAAGGACAAAACTTTCAAAATTTTGGGGTCTCAAGATAACTTACTTCCTGATCTATCACAGTAGTTTATTGTATAAAGATACCTTTTGTAGATGTGTTCTGCTTTACATCTGAAGGTAGTATCCAAATTCTTCTTAGGTCTGTTTGTCTTGACAGTTGGGGGCTTTATTTCTCTCTTCCTCTGTGCCATAAGTGTAAGGCAGTAAACAGAATGTGAAATAATCCCCTGATTGTTGTTGCCTTTAAGCATGGTGTCTCAAAGACTTCGCTGGCCTGAAGTTAAAGGCTTTATCAAGGCACATCACGTGTAAGACAATAGCTGCTCAAACAGGCAACCTTTGATTTCACTTCAAATGTGAGACAGGTACCCCTCTTTCTCTAGCTTCCTTTACACCATGGCCAAGTCTTCAGCCAGTGCAATTAAAATATATTCCAGTGCTTATTAAAAAGGTCACTGCCTGAATTTAATGTCTTGATTCAATGCTGTTCTCTAGTTTAATGTTATTCTAAAGTTTATTTATTGGCTTCTCTTTGGCTTTCTTGCAAAAAGTAATCTAGATGTTTCTGCTCCTTAGGTATTGCTTCGAAGCATCCTCTTCTTTCTATTTGGTACTGTTTCATTTTTAGAGACCTGTGGTAACTTTGTCCTAGCATACAGGATATATTTTCTTACCCTCCTGGTTTTGCTTAGTATGTTTTATATTGGAATAGAAATCTAAAGTGATGCAGAGCTTTCTAGAAGAAAACTACTGGTAATTCTTTACTGCAGGTGCCCATTACAGCACGCCTGCGTGCATGCAATTCACTGAATTAGGGATCAGTTATAATAGAAATATGTATCTTACACTTGCTGGCTATTAGGGACTGAGCCTTAATTAAACCCCACGGGGTGACAGTCTTTAAAAACACATTTAATTACATAAGGGACCATCAGGACTTCTAACAATGACAGATGCAAATGACCATATTATTGGCCACCAGCCAATGGTTCCATCGTGGAACTGCTCTCCAGTTATACATAGGAGAAAGATCCAAGAAGATACGTAGCTTTGATGGAGTAAGAGAAAGATTTGCAGGTAAGAGATACTACAGAACTTGTTCATCTGTCAGATGTGAGAGTCTTTTAAAGGTGATGTCTGGGAGGAAGCATTTTCTGTACTGTTGTAATGTTGCCATTGAATGCACGCAATAAAACGTATTAATTACTTTCTTGCAAACCTCTTTCTGAAATGTTTATGATGCTTATTTGTGGGATCCCTCTAAATATTGACACTGTATTTGTATTTCAAGCCCTTCTATTTTCCCCCTAGCTTTAAGACAGCAAAATACTTTTTTCTTTCTTTGTTTAATTTTCCTTGGGTAATTATTGGCACAGAGACAAACGTTTACATTTTGCTCCTCTGGATTATAAAAGCTCTTACGTAATACCATTCTCAAATTACTGTGTGAAAACATCTCTCACTTTGATAAAAGTGAAACATGATGCAGTAAAACCAGCAGGCATCTTAGTTTCATGTTTCTCACTTCCTTAACGTCCAGAGTAGGGCTCTGACAGCCGAGTGTGCTTCTTCATTTTCTTACCCTGTCCTGTAATCCGAGGTGGAAGGAGGAGCGAGAGTAGTTTGCTCCAATTCTCAAGGTTCTTTAGGATTTTCCTTAAAGCATGTTATTAAAATAGTGGCTGTAAATGCCCTAGTCTAGCAACCTGCTGATCTCTGAAAGACAAAACATACTCCCGTTTGCTGGGCGTGTTCCCATTGTCTGAGGTGTCAGTGCTGTGTTTGGGTGCCCTGGTGTAGTTACTTCTCACAGGGCTGAGGTGGCTAGAAACAAAACTTTTGCTTTCTGTTGAATTGGCTTTTGCCTCTGCCCTTTCAGTTTACTTGCAGTTGTATAGACCTGGGCTTGCCAGTGTCCTGTAGAGGTGGGGTGTGCTTTACTTGCAGCCCGCTTCTTTGCAAGCAGTAGAATTCAGCAGAATGGTCTCATTCTGCAGAGCAGACCAATATCCTTAGTATACTCTTACTGGTTGGGAGTCAGATTCCACCCCCCTGTGCCCCATCTTAGGGAGAATACGTCACACCCTTTATCCTCTCCGTGGCAAACG